>CM040238.1:58693807-59293807 GCA_022545495.1 Chrysanthemum lavandulifolium
ACAAAGAGATCGCTAAACATGAATAAACATTTTTACAGTTTATTTGTATTAACAGAAGGGGTGATGGTGTGTCCTCGAGAAAGGTATATGATGGTGGAGAGGAGGGTGTCATAGAGCGGTAATGGAATTATGTTTCGTCAAAGGTTACATGTCGGGATAGAATAATTTTGTTGGTTTCGAGGTTTAGGCAACGAAAACCACGATGGTATGCCGGATAGCCCAAGAAAATACAAGGGGTGGCGCGGGGGGCGAGTTTGTGAGGTGAGTGTAGGTGAGGGTAGCAGAGACACCCAAATATGCGTAGACGGGTGTAGTCGAGTGCTTTGTTAAAGAGGCGAGTGAAGGGGATTTGATTTTGGATTGATGGAGAGGGTAGGAGGTTTAGGAGGTATGCTGCCATATGTAGGGCTTCACCCGTAATGTAGGTGGTAGGTGTGTTTCAAAGAGGAGGCGCGATAAAATTGTTTATGGTTCGTGATTGCGCTCAAATTTTCCTATTTTTTGGGAGGTTTTAGGGCAAGAGAATCAAAATTGGATTCCATGATTGGCAAAAAGGGTGTGTAGGTGATTGTTATCGAACTAACCACCATGGTCACATTGAAACTTTTAATTTCGCACTTGAATTGGTTTTTAACATAATTACAAAAATGTAAAAATTTATCGAGCATGTCAGATTTATTATGTATGGGGTAAATCCAAAGATAATGCGAGAAGTGATCAAGAAATAGAAAATAATATTTGAAACCACTAGAGCTAACAATAGGAGATGTCCACAAATCAAAGTGGATGATATCAAAACAATGTTCAATAATAGAGTCTGAAGTACGAAAAGGAAGCTTCACATGTTTGCCAAGTTGGCATGCATGACAAACATGTGGAAACTTTTCTTTATTACACGAAATAAATTGACAAGACACAAGAGAACGTATCACTTCATCGCTAGGATGACCAAGACGTTGGTGCCAAGTAGAAGAGCTGGTGGAGAAAAAAGCACTAGGGATTGAAGGCTTGGTGACAGGATATAGATCACCCGAGCTATCACATCGAAGGAGGATATGGCGAGTCAAGAAATCCTTCACAGAAAAAACAAAAGCATCAAATTCAATAGTGCAATTATTATCCCTAGTGAACTGACGGACATAGATTAGATTTTTAATTATATTGGGTGTAACAAGTACATTATGAAGATGAAAGGGACGATGAAGTGATGGAATAATGCTATGTCCGGTGTTGGTAACAGGAATAGTATTTCCGTCACCAACGTGTACCGATAGGAATAAGCATGTATTAAAAATGGTACTCAAATTATTTGTACTAGAATTTAAATTAGAGGAGGCACATGTATCCATGTTCCATGTCGGGTCTTGAAGTGTCATGGTACTAAACGCCGCAGGGAGAGTACTAGCCTGAGATTGGTACAACGGTGGGGCTCGGCCGAGTATACCAGGTTGTGGTTGTGGGATTGGGGCAGCATAGTAGGCTTGCGGCTATGGAGTTTGGGCCACATAGGGGAGGTGGGCTAAGGTGGTAGCGGGTTGATGGAGATAAGAGGGTCATGGGTGTTGTTGGTCGTGGGTCAGTTAATTTGGGTCGGTGAGAGGGCATGCACTGGTGGAGTCCAGATGGTGGTGTTGGTGTGAAACCGAGCCAAGCCGTGATTTCGATTGGTGTTGGTCGCCAACAGGTTTGTTGGTAAGCCCCGCATGGTTTCTATGATCGTGTATGAATTTACAGCGGTCCCCAAATTTGCAATTACCTTTGTTAAAATGGTTGCACAGTTGTGGTAGGTCATGGGATTTATTTTGAGAGTTGGATGAGTTGGTTTTGGTATTGGGTTTCGTGGCTAATAAGGATGTTGGGGCCCATCCAAAAATGTACCACCATCCTTCGCCTCTTTAAGTGTGGATTCTTCAAGTAGTAATATGGTTCGTGTGGTTTCAAAGGAAGGTAAGGGTTGTTGGTGTCGAATGATTTTGACAACGATGTTAAACCGCGAGTCAAGACCATTAACAACATATATGACAAGGTTATATTCACTTACCACGGTGCCAAGGTTCTTGAGCCGATCCGCCATGGATTTGATCTTTGTGCAATAGGCGTTGATGGGAAGATTCCCGATCTTGATGGAGCGTAACTCGTTGTCAAGGTTAATGGCCCGAGCATCTTTGTTATCATGAAAAAGTTTTTCAATATGGTCCCATAATTCTTTAGCATTCCCCGGGGTAGAGACTACCTCTTCTTGAACAGAATCAGAGAGGGAGCCAAGGATCCACATTTTTATGAGGTCATCGAGTTTTGACCATTCCGGATCGCTAGAAGATGTTGTTGTTTCGATGTGTGATTTGAGCCCTAGACTCCCAAGATGAATTTGTGTTTTTCCAAGTACAATGTTACAGGAACTTTGCTAGATATTCTAAAAGGGATAAGTTTTTCAGCGGGTGGTGGAGTCGGAGTTGGAGGAGGTGTGGCGTCACCGGCCATGATTGCCTATTAGAATTTTTAGGGGTTGCTCTTGAGTCATTGGAGAGGGGAGGTGGGAGGGAGGAGGAGAACGCGTATATTGGAGGAAAAATATGAGGGATAATAACTAGCTTGATACTATATTGAAGGTAACTGATTTCCTTGATTTGCATTATCACAAACAACCTAATACAAAGATTACAAGATGATTCTAGACTACTCATATGGGCTACGCCTATAAAAAATACAAATGGGCTCAATACAATACATGTAAATATAATCATCTAATAAATAAAATCTCATAATATTGCTTAACAAAGTATTAGATCAGATCTCTTTACCCTTAATAAAATTCTCAGCTTTCCTATAACAAAACATTAATTGAACTACTCCGTAATAAGCAGCTACCCATATTATTTCGACTGAAGCAAAGAGTCACGTTAATGATAGTATGATATAATAGGAGAATAAACATAAAAATATGATAAGATTGTAAATCTCTTAGTTACAGTTATGCAATAACATCCTTTAACCATTTTCAACTATTCAGAATAGTTATATATGCTCATTCAAGATTAAAAACATATACAACGTTTTTTATTAATGGATTCAATTAGCTTGTGCTCAAGAGACTTGTCTAACTCAGTTAAATCATCTTCTTTTGTCTATAACTACTAAAACTTCTAAATAATAATGGAACTATATTCACTAACCAATAACGGCGGCGATGGGCATAGCAATCACCACCACCACCGTGATAGATACAAAAACATTATTAAGACTGTTATAATGAATCATAATAAGCAAATGAACCCTTTAGATATTGTAATGGTCTTATGTTGAACAGGCGAAGACGCACTATATTCACAGTTTGCTCATGTGCCTAATGTTGTTTATGTTAGAATCGAACTGACGACATATCGGGGATTGTATTAGTTATCTAGTATAACTATAACGTAGGGAGTAATAATGTTAATATGTAATAGATAGCTATGTATTCACCTATATAAACTGCTCATGACTCTCCTTAAGAGGTATGTAGAGTTAACATTATTTCAATTTAAATAAAACTTCCTTCTCTCACCTCTCTCTTTTTCTCTCAAAATACAAATATGTATTTCAATCATTTTCTTCTCCTATACCTACCGATCTTGTTTAGAATCTTGGTGTTTTATACTTTACATTTGGTATTAAGTGTTTGAATGAGATTGTGGTGTGTTTGTTTTTCAAAATCTAGATCAAATCGCGTTTTAAAATGTTTTCGTGGGTTTTATGTGTAAACCAAAAACTTCTAAGTGAAATCTTTGAGTTTGATGATAAAGTTTGAATCTTTAGTGTACAAACTGATTTATAAAGATCTTTTGTATGTTGTTCAAGGATTAGATATAAATATTCAAGCTTAATACACTACCACATTTACCGCTTTCCCCATCGCTGTTTTCCCCGGCGACAATTGTCGCTGGGGAATCTTCACTAAACGACAAAAATATATCCTACGTGGCACGAAGTCTCGAGAAAAGTCAAGATTATTAACTCATTTTTTCGCGACATGTCGCCGGGATTCAACGCTAATATTTTGACCGAAATTTTCATTATTTTGACCGAAATTTCATTGTAAAACGTGGCGGCAAATTTTCCGCTATTTTTTCGCGACATGTCGCCGGGATTATTTTGTTTATTAAAAAATACGTAATTAGTGTTAATATATCTTAACGTGGCGTGAAATTTTTTTCGCCACATGTCGCCGGGATTCTATTGTTTATTAAAAATTCATAATTTTGCATGCCATATTTAATTGGATCAAGAAGCCAAACGATGCATAGTTGAATGTGTTTTATAAATCTATGATTCACCAAAGTTACTCTCCAAATATTTTTCTTAAATTGGGATGAAATGGAGTGATAAAATCGTATTCTTTGAAGTCGTTAACAACATAAACTAATTAAATTGAACGTCCAATGTGTAACCATAACATACCGACTCATTCGTTGAACGTCCAATGTAACCATAACATATCGACTCATCCATTGAACGCCTAATGTAACCATAACATACCGACTCATTCGCTGAACGCCTAATGCCTAAGCATAACATACCGACTCGAATGTTGAACGCCTAATGTGTAACCCTAACATACGGACTCATCCGCTGAACGCCTAATGTAACCCTAACATACGGACTCATCCGTTGAACGCCTAATGTGTAACCATAACATACCGACTCATCCGCTGAACGCCTAATGTGTAACCATAACATACCGACTCATTCGTTGAACGTCCAATGTGTAACCATAACATATCGACTCATCCGCTGAACGCCTAATGTGTAACCATAACATACCGACTCATTCGTTGAACGTCCAATGTGTAACCATAACATATCGACTCATCCGTTGAACATCTAATGTGTAACCATAACATACCGACTCATTCGCTGAACGCCTAATGTGTAAGCATAACATACCGACTCATCCGTTGAACATCTAATGTGTAACCATAACATACCGACCCATCCGCTGAACGCCTAATGTGTAACCATAACATACCGACTCATCCGTTGAACGCCTAATGTCTAAGCATAACATACCGACTCATCCGCTGAACGTCCAATGTGTAACCATAACATATCGACTCATCCGCTGAACGCCTAATGTCTAAGCATAACATACCGACTCATCCGTTGAACGTCCAATGTGTAACCATAACATATCGACTCATCCGTTGAACGCCTAATGTGTAACCATAACATACCGACTCATTCGTTGAACGTCCAATGTGTAACCATAACATATCGACTCATCCGTTGAACGCCTAATGTGTAACCATAACATACCGACTCATTCGTTGAACGTCCAATGTGTAACCATAACATATCGACTCATCCGCTGAACGCCTAATGTAACCATAACATACCGACTCATTCGCTGAACGCCTAATGTGTAAGCATAACATACCGACTCATCCGCTGAACATCTAATGTAACCATAACATACCGACCCATCCGTTGAACGCCTAATGTGTAACCATAACATACCGACTCATCCGTTGAACGATAATGTCTAAGCATAACATACCGACTCATCCGTTGAACGCCTAATGTGTAACCATAACATACCGCCTCGGATGTTGAACGCCTATGTAACCCTAACATACGGACTCATCCGTTGAATCATAGATTTATAAAACACATTCAACTATGCATCGCTTGGCTTGATCCAATTAAATATTGCATGCAACATTTTGATGTAATATGTTCTTGTTCCTCTAGCCCACACTAGATTGTAAATCTAACTCTCATATAAGAATATAAAGATGCCGAATGGTAACTTTTGTTCCGAGTTTATATTAAAAGAAAGTGAAATATTTAGGATTATAATAAAAATAAAAGATAAAATTGTATTCTTTTGAAGTCGTTAACAACATAAAGTAATTGAATTTTAACAAAAAAAAAAAAAAAAAAAGTTTTCCTACGACATGTCGCCGGGATACCTACCCACCAAAATATTCGTTATCGCGCCATTTACGCTAAACGACAAAACATAAAGTTTCAAATGACATGTCGCCGGGATTGTCGCCGGGAAAACTTGTAGATAAAGCGGATCCGGTCTCAAGATATCACTTCACAAAACGAAAAAACATATCTTCTTCTCCACAAGGCGATTTCGAATAAAAACGAGATAAACAACATCAACAATCATCAACCATCGCTACCACCGCATCCACCATCACCACCACCGCATCCACCATCACCACCACCACACGTTACACGGTTTGTTTTCCCATTTTAATTATTATTCAACTAAATTAGTTAATTATATTATGATTTTGGAGATTATTATTGTTGTAAGTTGTTGTTAGTTAAAAAGTGAAGTTTTTTTTTTTTTTTTTTTTTTTTTTTTGGCAAGAGTTTACGAGGACCGACGAGGAGCAAGAGCGAGGTATGTTATAATTTTTATGGATTATTATTGTTGTAAGTTGTTAACTTGAAAGTTAATTTTTTTTTTTTTTTTTGGAAGGTAGACCCCACCAACGGGGATTACGATGCGGAGGCGATTAGGCGGGCACGTCCCAGGAAATTACAAGGTGATTGGGATGAGTACATTAAGTTTTGGAATGATCCCAAGAACATTTCTCGAGTCAGTCAGAATCGCTTAACCTAAGAAAAGAGCAAGGTCATATCTAGATGTGGGATCCTGTCACGACTCGCTTCTCGAGATAATATGGTAATAAACATTATAATTATTTTACATGCATATATATATATATAATATGGTAATAAAATATATATATATATATATATATATATATATATATATATATATATATATATATATATATATATATATATATATATATATATATATATATATATATATATATATATATATATATATATATATATATATATATATATCCGATTATACGCTGGTGTGTTGTGATTTGTCGCTTTTAAAATTATTCATCTTATATGCGCTACAGATGTACAGATAGCAGTATCGAGACTCATGAATACCCGCCACCATCGACACTTATTGGCGAACACATACCGTTGATGGGTATTCCTTAACGATGAGGACCCGGATATATGTAAGTTTTGTTTCAAAACACACTTTAATGAATTATTGAGAAATAATGTAGCAACCCGACTAATATATTTACTATCTTGTGTTTTTGTCACTACATAGACGAGATGAAAAGCTTGAGGCCACGGTGAATACACTGAGGATCAAATCAATGCGCTGCAAGCAGGGGTAAGCTTCGGGCATATTCCTGCTGGGTCGCAGATGCCATCACGGCCACATCCAGCAAGTATGCCCGCCTCACGAAAGTCACCAAAGATGTAAGCTTTATGATGAGTCTCCCGGGCGACAACAGACACGCGGATATGTTCGGGAGTATGACTCTGTGGTGCTGAAGCGGGGAGTGGGTGTGGTGATGACGAGGAGAATGGCGGTGATGAGGATAACAACGCAGAGGTAGTTGTGTATATATTATTAGTATGTTACATTGGTACTAGCTTTATCTAGTTGTGTTATATATTATTAGTATGCTACATTGGTACTTTAGGTAGTTGTGTTATATATTATTAGGTTCATCTTAGCGCCATTTAAACACTTGTTTCCCTATCTATCAATGCACATATTGACTTTGAAGTCGTGTTTATGTAAAAGTTGTGATCTATTTGTATCATGTTGATCCGTTATATGGTATTTGTGTTTTGGTACAAGTTGTGGCGAGTCTATACGGTGTTTTGGCACAGTTTATTTGGTAGATTTTTCCGGAAAATTCGAAAAATCTGAAATCGTCAGATCGCAGTCGCATTAAAAAAATGCAGATTTTCGGCGACATGTCGCCGGATAACACACGATAAATGCTGACAAGTCAACGAGAAAGTTGTTTCCCAATGACATGTCGCCGATAGAAGCTAACTCGCTGACTTGTCAACAGAAATTAAGTTTCTCAGCCGGCTATGTCGCCGGGGATACCGAATCAATATAATTAGCGCCTTAATCATTTTGCTTAATTTGATTTTTTCCTCAATGACATGTCGCCGGGGATAATGTGCCACTGGCACCGCTTCTTTGACTTAAATTTGAGTGGGACCCACGCCGTCAGCCGGGATTGTCGCAGGGATACAATCCCTCACGAGACTTCCCAGCTTAGATTCCCCAAATGACATGTCACGGATATTTTCCCAATGACATGTCACGGGAATCCCCATATGTCACTGGGTAGCCAAAGGAATGTTGTAGTGATATAGAAGATTTGGTCTTAGTTTTTGAAGAAAACGCAAGCTTGAAAATATTGGGTTCATATTAATATTTCATGGGTTTGATTTGTGTTTGCTAAGGTTTGGTGATTGTTATGTGTTTAGATATAATAAAATTTAAATATTTGAAATTTTGGTGGGACAAATCATGTAAGAAATATGTGTTTGGTTCGAATTTAGGGTGATACGTCACATAGTAGAAACAGTTTTGGTTCATATAAATATAATTGTCTAGGTTCACTCCTTGCTTTTAGAAATATCCCACTAAGGTATGTGGTCCAAACCGAGAACTTCACCTTAGTCCCAACCGAGAACCCCAAAACGAGAAAAAGTTAGACCGAGAACTTTATCCTAAACCGAGAAAAGAATTCGGTATGTACCTAACCGAGAAATAAGTGGTCCCAACCAAAATTTTTTAAGGTTTGTCTGATCCTAGAAATATTAGGGTTTGTTGATACCGAGAACTTATGGTACCAAAATCTACATAGATCTTTTTGTACCAAGAACCCGACCAAGAAACCCTAACCAAGCAAATACCAAACCGAGAAATATTTTTCGGTTTCTTATCGAGGACTTTTTAGCAAAACCAAAATTTTTTCTCACCTTAAGAAGTTACTTGATCAAACCTATAAACATGAATACCGGATACTATCACAAACAAACACTTTCATACCCTCTTGTGTTCAATCCGTTATCAAGATTCAATTTACATGACATGGCTCTTTTTTTCCTTTTTTTTACTACTGTGGTTTTTGTGCGTTATTACTTGTCGAGACCAAGTGACATTTCACTAGTGCGTGTATTTATTTAACTTAGATTCGAATCGTTGGTTGGTTATATGTCATGATAACTTGTCGGGCATTAATTGATCGTGATTAAGATTTGGCTATATCCGGTCATTTGTGTATAAACCTCGTAGGTGATATGTTTCATTCATACGATTTTTATAAAGGTGAACACATAAAACCCTAATGGACACAACCCTACATACCGGCTTGGGCCTACTAATTTATCATCTATATTCTCGCAGCTCGAGTGGCGAAATCACAAATCTCGAATCGAGTAGAAAAGCTAATAAACAATAAATTAAAGCAATAAATAATTATTGTGAAGACATCCACAACAAGAAAAAGCAAATCTTCAAGCATCAAAGAAGAAACCAAAGAAAATCGGATAAACTAATGTATATTTTTTAACTACCAAACCGGATAAACCAAAATATCTCAGAATTAATGGATAAACCAAAGTATTTATACTACTTATAATACATCTTGACCCTCTCCTATTAAATTTTTAAGATTTCCTAATATAGATTTTAAGCAAATACAAGTGACAAAACATTATTTACAATACTTAAAGCACAAATAAAAATACAAATCAAACTACAATTAATGCACAACTTAAACACCCTTCACAAAAGAGTACATGTCTCTAATCACAATATACACACAAGTAGCAGCCCAAAACTTTTGCTTCCTCAAATCAGACCGCTCATACAAAATCACTATTTAATACTTCAATCATTGATGTCAAAAAGAAATAAAAATGTAAATAATAAACTTGAATACACGTTGAGAAAATATTCAGTAACAAACTTACATCCATTTAAAAATGTATACAGAACTAAAATTCTTGACTAAATATTTAAATGTATATACAAACCAGATCAGAAACACAAAAGATCGGTTACTATTTTCACAAATCCAGATTTGCACCTCATCTTGTTATAACAAACACAATACTTTGTAAAACATCAAAATATGTATAGTGATCATGTTTCTCACAACCTCATTTTTCTCAAAACTCAAACGAAAATGAAAAGAACAATAAAATCTGGTTTGGTCATTTTCAAGATAAGATCTTTACTGCATCCCCAAGAACCCATCATTAATCTATGAAATATCCCAACTAAAACAAAAATCTTACCCGTGAGCTTTTCTCAAAGATCTCTCAAGTCGAAACCCACAAAGAAATAATCTAAATTTGTGATTTGTGTAAGGACGGACACACAAGAAGAACTCAAACCCATCAAAACCTACCGGTCCGAATCAACAAAGATAAAGTTCATTGTGTAGTTTCTTGGTGTACAAATTTCGTGGCTAAAATCAACCGAAAGGTATAGATTTTGTGTGCATCAATTTAAGAGAGAAACCAAAGGAAGTGGTCGCTATATGTTTTTTAGGTTTTAGGTAGTATTGTATTTTATCATTAGCTTTAGTAATAGGTTGATGGTTTTGATTGTGATTAGAGAAATAAAGGGCCGAGTATGTGGATTTTTGGTTATAATTTTTCAAGTACCGAAGTTTTGTTATTATTGTGTTCGGTTGTGTATGAGTTAAGAAAACAAAGACGGGCCAAAGTTGTGATTATTTTGGGTTGAATCGACTTTGATCACGTAATTATTTTTGGGCTCATAACTGGGTTTGTTCACTTGATCGTGACGGTAGATCGATGATAGTAGAGGAGACAACAACAAATGAGAGGAATTGGAAATGAATGAGAGTTTTCTTTTACACGGACTTTGTATACAATTTGTTATATATTGTTGGTGAGAAAAAGGGTTCCGCTATGGTTATCATGATTAAATATGTAGTTTTTCTCTCAACAATTTTGACCTCAGATATTCACAATATTGCCGTAATCGCTTTTTTATAATTTTACAGTATCGCATGCGCACTCTACTATTTTTGTATAAAATATTTTGTTTTTTTACTTAAAAATCTCGTTATTTATAAAGTTATTGCCACAAAATGTATATAACTAGAAAACATTGCTCGCTAAAATTTTAATTACATGGTACCCGCCGTCGCATCGCGCGGGTACCCTGCTAGTCCATATCAAAGAATAAACCAAGTATCCTTTACCAAACTATTTTTTTTTTCCTTTGCAGCAACATCAAAGAAAGAAAAATAAACAAAGACATAAAAAATAATAATAATAATAATAATAATAATAATAATAATAATAATAATAATAATAATAATAATAATAATAATTATAAAATTTGAAGGCGATTCGATTCGAAAAGAAGATTGTTCATTAGCAGGGATGAAAGAAACATACTACGGAAAAAAAAACAAAAAAAAAAAAAAAAAAAAAAACAAAACAAAAAACGTTAAACATGCTTTTTTCACTTTTTTATTATTTTTTTATTGGTTGATTGAGATCGCTAATTAGCAGAGATGAAAGAGAGATATTAGAAGAAAATAATAATAATAAAATGACAAGGGGCAGAAACATGAAAAATTAAAATAAAAGAGAAGTGTAAAGATACATTGAATTTGACGGTGAGTGTCTGAGGATCAGATCCGCGACGATAACATTATACACCCCGTAAGTAATACGTTTCATTATACGATATTTATAAAGGTGAACACATAAAAACTCTAATGGGACCAACCTTACATACCGGGCTTGAGCCTATTAATCTATCATCTAATAGGATCAACAAAGACATAAGTTGGTTCTTAATGACTCACAAAATAACTATCAGTTTAAAAAGTTACATTGTAGTGCTTAGTGTCTCACAAAGTTAAAGGTAAGTCAAGATGCTTTGTGCACCTGATACTTTAAGGAGTACGTTGTAGTACTCCGTATGCGTATATTAATCCTTTATTTGAATAGTTACATATGCCTGATCGCGGCAAAACACATGAATTTGGATTAAGAGAGAACCATCTCTTCAAACCGTCGTGTTCATTATTTATTTTTAAAATACCACGTATATGTAGAATACGCAACAATATGATCAAACACAAGCAAGACACAAGTGTAACATAAAAAAAAAAAACATGTCAAGACAAACACGACTCTTCATGTTGATTAGACACCACAATAAGTATTTAGAGCAGACTTGGCTCGTTGGCCGTCCTCGGTGTAATAAAACTGAAGAAACTCGACATGATCAAACGGTTTGAAGAGTAGCGGGTGCTTTTCATCCACAACTTCTATTGGGGCTCTAATCACATACCCAGCCTTTGGTATCGAAAACAATCCAAGAGAATACCTCGCCTTCTCCCCATTCATCATCACTCGATGGTTAGGCGAATGCAATCGTCCATTTGTCCATGCCTATAATTGTAAGTTTCCAAAGATGAGTCACAATATACCCGAAAAAGAGGCCGCTAACAACTAACAATCTACAATCATGACGATTTATATATAAAACTTACGTATAAGGAATCTCCAATCATAACGATAAACGAGTCAGGTGAAGGTTGAATCTTGATCCAGTCTCCTGATTTAGTTTGCACCTCCAACTGTTAACTTGATTTTGATGTAAAATTGTGACTATGTTCTTGTCTGTGTGAGAATTGAGTCCAAGTTTGGACTCATTTGTTTCGGGTCCTTTATATTTCATTACCCGAAGCAAATAATTTGTTGAATCCATATGTTCATCCATGTATTTCTCCAATCCCAAACTCTCGAGCACCATCATCCTCACCATTTGATCGAGTTTTGATAGTTTTTCTGAGAATTCTTGTATAGTTTTGCTACAAAGCAGTATTCAAGCTTGATATTACTTAACACGACAAATAGAGTTTATAAAAGGTATATATTAGACATGATACAACTAAGAAAATAGATTAGATACCAGAATTTTGGGTTTCTTCTGGCCACAACATTTTGGTGAAGCTTCGGTCTTCTCTGAACGGTGCGCCTCAATTCCCATGCTTACAGAGTGGCACCATTGGGTATTGACCAACGTAGCCATGAAAGGGTTTTGAGGATCGATTTTTAGTTTTGTTTGTAAAGGAGATCAAAAGTAGCTGCAACGATTCAAACATGGACGCTTGAGCTCCGTGGGATGTTGGGGAAGGTTGTTGAAGCAACCAAACTCCTCAAGAGCTTGGTGGACTTGGGATTTCGTCGAATCCCATTCGAGTTTGTTTGTGTGTTTGTCTAAATTCGAAAAATGTATGCAAGGGAGTTTAAGATGAGTCTCCGAACCCATATCTCCTACACTTGAACACTTACGTATTCTCTAGCCGGCATATATAGACAACTTACGATTTGTTTCTTCCTTCAAACTATTATAACTCAATATATTTGGAACTATTTAAATAAATCATTTATTTAAGACCGAAATCAAATTATTACTTTTAAAATCAATGAACGAATATGCAACGTCATACGGGAGTATTATTCTTTTTAGCTTGTTGTGAAATTTCTTAATGCATGCAGTTTGTCTGCTTATACTCCAATTAATCTATATGCAATTATACTATTTTTCTTAATTATATTGCATGTAGTTTGTCTGTTTATCAATAATTGCTTATACATTATTTAACTAATCTAAATGCATAAAGCTCATTTGATAATATATAATGACAAAAACTCAATCATGGATGCTATTTGCTATTAAGAAATCATTTTGATGAATGATTGTTATAAATTATATTTAGCTGAAGTATTATCGAATGACTTCAATCCACTACTACATTGTAAATTTACAGAATGTTCCAATCTGCCCCGGTACCGGTCTAGTGGTAAGAAGTTACTAATCTCTAGGCATTCAAATTTAAATAATGTTTCCTATGAAATCTTTTGGGCGCATCTAATCATATACTCCAATATATAAGAACTGTGGAGCTGTAACAATTTACCATGTTTCATGAATCAAACGAGGTGATCTGTAAAATCCAGGATTTTTAGGCTAGTCCCAACATGACTGGACGACCTCCACAACCCGCGCCACGCCGCCTTTCTTTCCAAATGACCTGACAACCCGATGACCCAATGACTAACCAAGGATTTTTTTTTTTTTTTTTTTTTTTTTAATTCAAACATTTTAACATTAAATTTAAATTTCATTCAAATTAAAAAAAACATTACATTACTTAAATTAAAAATAAAAACATTACACTACGAATTTAAAAAAAAAAGTTGTGAAGTTGGATAAGAATTAGATTGAATTGAATGTAGATGAAATGGTAAGTTGTGAATCGCGCTTGAAGTGGGTATTTATAGAGTGGTAAAATGGGTTTGAATTTTTTTTTTTTTTTTTTTTAGTTTAAGGCACCAAACGGTCTGCTTTTAAATTTGATTTGTATACGCTTGGAAAATGGGAGAATAGCAAGAGTAACATCGAGTGTTAAGAGAACCGATATTCCCTTTTTTGGACCAACGACCGATGTCCCAACCGAAACCCACATTCGAGGCAACCGATCTCCACATCGGTTGAACCTCCCAAATTTCGTTTAGCAACCGATTTGAAGTACTCGACTGCGACTAGCCTTATATGAAGACCGTCACCACAATTAGAACCATCTAATTTGACAATCGGATGGATCGGAGTTCCCCTCATAAACGAATTAGAACTATCTATATACTTTTTTCTCTTTACTTATGTACATTATATTAACTAGCATGGTACCCGCGCAAAGCAGCGGGATACCAAATATGCAGTTTTTGTCGTATCTTTATCCTTTAGCTATATGTAATGATGGTCGGTATATAAAGGTATACCGGTTTGATAGTTCTAAAAAACAAATGTGTGTCTAAATTTCCATAAAATATATTAATACAAATATAGATTTTCATAATTATATTCATTTGAACTTAGTTAAAATTGAATGTATATGATAAATTTTAGAACTTTAAATTTGTATTATTGTAAGTTTGTAACATCTATTTTAATACTAAAAGTTAATGTGACCATTAATGTACATTATAATGTAATTAGTGTAGTGTAGTATTTAATTGTATGAATTACTAAATATAGAATACGCTGTAGCCTTTAAAAATTAAGCACTTCATTTATAAACGCCCTAAATGCATTATGATATTATAAATAATGAAAATGACGTATATCATTGCTTAGGTTTTTGACATGTTGTCTAATTTTAAAAAGGAAGAAAAAGAATATCATGAGTCGTTTTTAAAAAACGTTCAAGAGCTTTGGTAGTAATATCGGTTGTGGAACAAACTACTAAAATATTTTTGCTGCAAACACACCATATACCACCATAATAAAATGAAAGGGCATTTACATATATATCCTTACAAAATTCAAAAATTATATATATCCTTTTGATGCATTAAAAGCATTGTACTTTATGCATAAAAAACTGGTAAAAAATATATATATGTAATTTTTGAAATTTACAAGGATATACATGAAATTATGCCTAAAATGAAATATACATAATGTCAAACGGAACTACGAAAAGATTTTGTAAATAATTAAGTTCCATTTAACATGAAAAGTGAAGAGATGAATCATGAATGGAATGGAAATTATAATGAAATTTACAGATGACAAAAATGCACAAAGTTAATTAGGAGATGAACATAACCGAACTTTTGATACAGCATTGTCTACAAATACTTAAAAGCAAAATGTATAGAATCATGAAAGGAACAGTTTTATAGACAAACTGGAATGACAATAATTATATGTGATAACTTTGACAATTTTGTATTTAATTGGTTACAATACTTAATAAAAATACACTAAGAATCATTCGTGGACCCATGTAAGTTAATCGACCCACAAAATAATCGTGAGCCCACATTTTTAAGACAAAATTAGAAGCCAATTAGCTACAATTAATTGTAGCTAATATATTCCATATATATATATATATATATATATATATATATATATATATATATATTAACGTAAGGATACGAAACGCGACTTATTCGTCGCTTAGGGCTCCCATATTCCGCCACCCAAATGCAAGATCCATGTTTCTTCTTCACCATGTTGCCGCCTTCGCTCATATACGTGTCTTCGCACTTATACGTGGGCGCCATTCCTCTCTGCCTCCACTCAAGAATCGCGATTCATATCTCTTCCATTTCGTCAATCTCAAAGAATTGATCCGCTCCCAAACAACAAGTTTTATCACTCAAGTCCGCCACTCAGAATGGCAGCATCAGTAACAAACTTAAAACGCCTGTGAACAAACTCAATGAAGATCCGGGAGTATAGTGTTTCCCCGGTCGTTATGTCCCAACGAGGTGTAAACTGTAATACAACGATCGTAAAGCTAAAATGATATAGAATATACAAAACAGAATCATTGACTAACACTAGGAATGTGAATAGTGATAGCTCACACGCCTACGCCAATAAAAACGCATAATCGAAACCTAAAAATATTAAAGATACAAACGACGTTTAACTAAAACGAAACGTATAAAAACAAAACAATTATAACTACAGTAGGGATTTACATGTCTTAGCGACTTAAATGCAAATTAAATAAAATAAAATATTCAACTATAATTTACAAATTATATAAAAGTTAAGAAAATCTAAAGAAAACTAAAACATATACATGTATATAATAATGAAACAAAATAAAACGTAAAAAGGATTAGGATAGATTATACTAAGGAAATTAAAACTTATCAAAATTTTGAAGTCATTTTAATTCTATATTTACAATTGTTTAACGATTAAAATCTAAAACTTACGCTTACTAAATTTTATGTAAATGTACAAAATAAAACGTGAATTCATTCAATACAACTCCACAAATGTGAAAATTATATTTTTAGAATTCTAAAAGATAATAAAATTATTAGAAAATTAAAATAAATTTTACACTATTAAATTAATTAATATAGATTAAAATGAATTAAATGTATTTAATAATGAATTAAATAATAAGAAAATCTAAAATTAACTTAAATAAATAAAATAAAGAATCAAAATCTAAAATATTATAAAATAATATAAGAAACTGAAATGTATTTTATACATAATTATTCTATTTTTTATTAATTATTTACTATTATTCTAATTACTAATACTATTATTAATTATTATATATACTAAATGGATAAAGAAAAATCTGAAACTAAAAAAAATGTTACTACTATAAGAAATAAAATGTGCAAAGGATAACTGAGAAGTGAGCTAGCCTAGGTGGGTTATGCAGTGAACTTGTCACCAATGGAACCTAGGTTCGAATCTAACACACAACCTTTTTGCACTTTATTTTATTTTTGATTTTTCTTTTTACAAAACTACTTATTAAGCTAAAATATATAACTTTAACAAAGCTAACTTTTTCAAAACTTGGAAATAAGCTTTGTGGGAGCTTATTTCATCCACAGTTGGCTTTTAAGCCTTAAGCTTCTAAATAGAAGCTATCACTTGTGGTTAAAGGGTCTTTTTGGTTTTTCTCTCTATGAAACTGAGTATATACAAGTATTATACATATTTGAAGAAAATGGAACTCTACAAACTAAAGAAATAAGTTGTTTCACAGCTTATGACCACTTCAGTTGAGCTTTTGGCTTACAGTTGGGTCATAAGCTTGAAACAAGCTTGAAAAAGGAAAACAAAGGTAAAGAGTATGTATGTACATGTAATATGAACAAGTATAATAGGTGTATATGAACAAAAATAAGCACTAAGAAGTGGTTATAAGCATGAGCTTATGGTTTAGACAGTTAAGCTTTTGGCTTAACTTGGATGGAATTGAGGCCTCTAAAGCCTGTAATAAGCTCCATACTAAAAAGTAAAGTATAAAATGTATTTGTGCAAGTATAATATATAAGAATATACTAGTTATGCAACGGAATTGACTTATAAGCTCAAAATAAGCAAATAAGCAATTCTCGAGTACGCATCCAAACACCCCGCAACTAATCAGAGTGGCCATTTAAGCTTAGGAAATAAGTCGAAAATGCCAAACTAAGAATTGGAGTAGCAAGTCGAGGTGGTTGGCTTTCCAAAGCCAAAGCTCATCAAGTGGGACCCACCGATGAGCTTTTGAGAGGCTTATAAAAAGCTTCCATCCCCGAGTACAATGGTATAGGCCTAAGTGCACAGGAAATGGGACAAACAAAAGCATGTTGCGATTCTAGTGAATGAGCTACAAGCTAGAAATTAAATCGGACTTTGTTTACTAGTGGATAAGCTCCAAAAGGAACCAATTCACACAAGCTAAGTCCAACCGATAAGCTTTTGTGAGCTTATGAAGTTTGGTGATTATGGGTTAAGCACACCGAGGACTCGAATGCTTTTCATGGTGGTGATAAGTTAAAGCTACTTGCGCCCTATGTAAATAAGCTACAAGGTGAGATTAAAGTGCAAAACCATAAAGTCGGGTTGCTAGGCTTCCTAAAAAGCCAAGCCACACAGGCTTGTGATCACTAATGAGCTTGGTGTGAGCTTGTGGAAATGGTGTAATACCCTGATTGCTCAGAGTATGTTGTGAGTGGGCAAACAACAATCTCACACAACTTATCTAATAAGCTCATGAGAGCTCAACCAACACTGAGACATTGAGTATGACTGGATAGCCTCACAAGAAACTAAAAATCACAAGCTCAAGCTTAGTGGGGAACTTTCCATGAGCTGGGGAAAACAACTCCACCTCCACTGTTTGCTTCAGTGGAAGGAGTAAGATGGAACAAAAAGGATTAGGTGATTAAGCTATCTAGATAAGCTGAAAATGTACAGATAAGCATACCAATAATGAAAAGACCACAAGGGCTACACAAAACAGTAAAATGCATAAGCTAAGGTCAAATCCACAAGCTTTTGCAAGCTTATAAACTTGACAAATAAGTCAGGTATGTGGCATGTTTACGACAAGGACTAAAAGAAAGCAAAAATAAGCACTTTAAAAGTCGATTAAAGTAAGCTATTATTTTTCTAATTAAGAAGAGCAAACTATATTTTATACTCCTAAAAGCACAAAGCAAGAAATTCAAAATTAAGTTCTATATAAAATTCTAAGTTTTATTCAAAACCACAAGTCGAAATTGACTTTTAATGAAAACAAATAAGTTGACCAAAATGAATTTAAAACTTAAACTCTCGATTAACTATGATGTATTGCTATAATAAGATGATCTAGAGCTAGACTAACAACTTTAAGCTAATAATATGAATTTGGCAACTCAAAATCCCAACAAAGGAACTTTTAAGGCATAGGATTTGGAATTTTGACTTTTATCAAACAAAGACTATATTTAATGACTGACCGAGCTACTAGGAACTTAAGTGACATATAACAATGACAAACAACAATGTAAATACACGGCATTCTTTTATCGCAAATCCAAACAATCCTATGATTTTCACTTGTCACATGAACATCAAAGGTTTCAATGAATCTGAACATAAATCTTATTCCAAACATTATAATAACATAATTTAAGACAAAATAGACATATAAACAACAATTTAAACAACAATAAACATGAATCACTTATAATTCATTTTCACAGTTAAAAATGAAATCTAAGCAACAATACAAACTAATACATAAACATACAATATTATACTTAAACAACACTTAGTAACAACAGATAAACAAGAAAACATGTAAATTAAAGCAAATAAAGACATAAACAAGAATATGCAAAAATTAAGAAAATTGCTTACAAGATGCATCAAACCGAGAAACATGGAACCAAGGACAAGGTTACACCCAATAGCTTCCCATCAAGCTCCTAATAATTTTAGCAATCCAAATTTACCTCGCTCATCATCTTCTTTATTAACCCACTATTTTTGATTTTTCAATGATTTTTCCATTTTTAGTATTTTCGAATTTAAAGTCTAAGCTTGTTTTAATGTATCTAAAAGCTAAATGAGCTTTGTCGAGAGCTTATATGGCTTATAGAGTCCATCAAACAACTACAAAACATGGAATTGAAATAACTTGAAAATTAAAGGAAATTAAGCAAAACTTGAAAATGAGATTAAACTTGAAATTACACTGAAACTAAAGTTCCATTACACTAATTTAAAGAAGTTTACAACATTTAAACTGTAAAAGACATGAAATTTAAAGAAAGCTTTTAAAAATTACACTAACGACCAATGGCTAGTCCAAAGGTGCCTCTTCTCTTGCCTCTCCTCTGATTTTTATAATCCTTTCAACTCCTTGTCGACATCTGAGTGTTTCCCACCACTTCTGAGCCATTGGATTGGCTGAAATCATCAAAACCGTCCAAGTGTCTTTTTGGCGCCAAATATTTCTTGAGCAGGTTTTATCATTAATGGGTTTGGTTTGAGATAATTAAAGGTTTTTGGTGCTAGTGGAGGTGGAGGGGACAAGGTAAGGGGGGGTTGAAAAAGTTGGAAAACCATGCCTGGTTTTGGTGTTTCAGCTGGGGAGGAGGAGATGAACAGTAAGGGCGGTATATTTGCCCGTTTGACTTTCGCTGACCATGTGGTATACCAGGGGCTGGGTTTGTTTTGGGCCAAGGTTGGGCCAGCTGGATTGGATAATGGATTTGGTATTGGATCCGTTTGGTTAAGTTATGATAACAAGGACCAAAAATGTAATTTCACCAAACTTCAAGGACTGAAAATGCCACTTTTCCAAACTTCTCACAAGGACCAAACTTGCCATAAATGAATAGTACATGGACCACTTTTGCATAAAATTCCATTTTAAAATGTCCAAGGACTATATTTGCAATTTTTCAAAGTTTAGGGACCTTTTATGCCATTTGACCAAAGAATCATTCAAGGACCATTTTAACAACTTAGAATATTTCAGGGACCTTGAATAACAAAACTTCACATTTTTGAATTCCTGGACTAGATTTGACAACTTTAAAACTTGGGGACTAAACCGCCAATTTTGCAAACTTGAATCATTTTTCATCCGATTTTGATATTTTGTATTTAAAACACATAAAACACTGATTTGTGATATTTTGATCATTTTGATGTGTTTCGAGTGTTTTCGATGTTTTGTAGTCTAGACAAGATAAAATGATGAGTATTTAGACACTCATCAAGAATCGTCTGGTGTTTCTCGGTTGTGTGATGCTTTCACGTTAGGTAATCGTTCCTTCAATCTTAGGTGTTTGTTTGCGATTGCAATTAATCAAAACACAACAAGCTGGGACTGGTGGTTCAAGTATCAACACATATGTAAGTTTATTTTTGTGGGTAAGGTTTACTTTTATTTAATTAATATTTTTGTGGGATGTGGCTAATAGTTTGGTGGATTATGTGATTGTCACTTTTGATTTTGTTAGTTTACATGCATACCAACTGTTTGTTTTTATGTCACAGCGAAGAAGATGCTTAGTTATTGATAAAAACACACACATACATGCCGTTATTTAGTCAGAGTTTAGAGCAACACTATTTAGAGCAACCTTATAGTGGTAACTCTGAACAATGGTTTGCTCACCCGATAGGCAATGAACATCGGCCCACTATAAGGTTTGGTTGTAACTTTTACACTAGAACTCGCTTTCAACCGAATTAGATGACTTTTATGTTTTTTGTTATACAACCTGCTTCGTGTTTTATTTATGTTCCTTATGTTGCGTTGTTATTGATGATAGGTTGTACGTTGTTGGTGGAAGTCGTAACGGGTGTTACTTATCTGATGTTCAGGTATCATTACTTAACCCAATATATATGCTTATCACTACTGATTGTACAGTTTATTTGGCCAAATGTTAAAGCAATAACTACTTCAATTCCGATAGTTCAACCACATTATTTAGCAGATATGTTTTATTTTGCAGTACAAGTGCTACACTACTCTTCTACAATATGAAGTAGAAAGACATAAGGAACTTGCAGTCATGGCGGTACCGTTTGGTTCTAAGCTATGTTATCAAATTTTTAAAAGTGTGTGAAGGTGCGGGCTGTGGCGTGGTGTGTATCGATTAAATTTGTGATCGTCCGTGTGTTGGCGGGTAATTATTATATTTGCGCCACAACGGTGTATCCGCTTTCTTCGATTGTCAACCTGTCTCACCTCATAGACGATTTATTTCGAGCTATGATGAATATGAACAAGTTAAATCGTGACGGTTATTCCCGACAAATGTACAAAGTTGAGATTTCCGCATCTTGGCGACAAGTTACTAACTTTGCAGCCATGGCGGCTACCACTTTTCGCTTGTTTATAAATTTGAGCCTTCAACGAGTATGATGAATGTGTATATAGTTAATATTTGTGTGTCTCGATAGGTCGAATGATAGAATTTGCGACCATGGGTGGTAAATTGGTAAATTTTCAGCCATTGCGTCAGAATTGCTACAATAATATTGATACTAATTGGGTTCCATATTTGGCCTTGGTGGCTCTATTAATTACAGTGTACGTGGTTTCTAATGTTTAATTTTAACCGTCATGTTTTATGGATATATTGTCGGTTTATTATAGGCAACATTCCTGCTTATTGGGAGGTAACATTCTTGTTTATGGATCTATTGTCAGTTTATTGGGAGGTAACATTCCTATTTAGTATTGGTGGGAAACCGGGACGAAAAACGCCGTCTTTTTCATCCTCTTTTAATACATATATTAATACAATTGCGTTTGTGCGTTCGCTATTTTGCAACTACAATAAGTTACTTGATTATGAAGGGTAATATCGTCCCGTATCTTGGCGGGGCAGCACGACATCGTGCTTGCAGCCATGGTGGGAGTTTTGTGAAGTTGCTAATTGCAGCTATGTTGGGTTAATCCTTATTTTTCTTTTTACATTGGTTTGAATCTGATACAATGTTTGTTCTCGCATAACGTATAGAGTCGAGGCGATGACGATAGTTTTCTGCATTTATGTCTTTGGTAAGCGTGGTTTATCAACTCCCGTATCTTGGCGAAGAAACCACATGCACATTGTGGTTGCAGCCATGGCAGGTCTCTGGTAACGCTTCAATACTCGCAGATCCGAGCCTCTATATATATTAAAAAGCATGGTAAGCGTTGTCGTTTTCATGTGGCCTATACATTGGGTTAATAGAATGCCTTTATGTTGACTTGGTCCAAGGCGTGTTAGGTGCCTGCCCAAATGTTAACCGGATAAGTAAATACGACGCTTTCTAAAATATTCTGGAATCCACCACACACATCACCGGCTTTTTTTTCTTATTTTTGTCAAAACCTCAATTACAAGATGTGGTGTGATAGGAATCAATAATAGTAGAGGTTGTTGATTTTGGTGGTGAAGCTGTTGTGGCGGTCATAAGTCTCGCTTTAATTCTTTCTTTTATGTAAGTGAAGTCGTTGTAACTTTCGGATTTCATGTTAATTTAAGTGTTTTATGAAATCGGGGTTCTAGATTGTTATGTGGTCCGAATCGAATTTGAGCTAGTGATCGTGGCCGAAACAAAGCTACCTCACAAGCTAGCCACTCGCGAATGGCCAACCGTAAGAAGCTTAAACCGCTTAAAACACAAATACAATGAAGATCGAGAGAATACAATGGATTCTCGGTCGTTAAGTCCCACGAGACTCAATGGTGTGTAAACACTTGATCGATGATAGAATGATCACCAATGATAGTGATCGAAAGGATTTGGATGGATAATTACACCACCGAAAAAGTTTATAAATTAAAGCGACTTAAATACAAATTAAGAAGATTAAAAAGATAAAATATATTAAATAAACGCTATCACTATATTTAAAGTGATGAACGTTTAAAACCCAAAACGACGTTTAAATTAAAACTACGTAACGCAAAATAAAATGTGAAAATAAAGAAGGAAAATACCTACGGATATGAAAATACATTTTACAATCCTAAATATAAAAGAAAATATTTAGAAAAAGAAAATTATTTTTATAACTATTTAATTAATTATTATTAATTAAAACTATTTTAAACTATTTAATAATACTCTAAAATAAAAGAAAATATGAAATAAGACTAGAAAAATAAAATTAAGATTTAGAAAATCTAAAATATGATAAAACTAATTTTAAAACTGAAAATATAATTTTTGACTTTTATATATTTATTACTAATTTAAAACTATTTAAAACTAATTAAAATGCTAGAAAATACTATTTAAACCAAGAAAATTATGGAAAAATACTTTTATAACTTATATATTTATCTTAACCTAAGAAAAATGAAAACTTATTTTTTGAAGCTTTTCTTAATTATTTGTATTAAATCCTAATTAAAAAATGCTAAAAACTAATTTAAATTAAGAAAAATAGCAAACCAACTTAGAAAAATCTAAAAATTTCAGGAAAAGTCTAAAATAATATTAGAAAGCTAAGAAAAATAGAAAAACAGGGTGCTATGAGGAGGAATTAGGAACTGATGTGCAAAGTGCTTTTGAAATAAGCACTTGGATAAGCAAATGGAAACCTAAGACCACCCACTGAAAACAGGGACTTGAATAAGCTAAAAGAACTAGATTGCAACAAATCTCAACCGCTTATAACCTCCGAAATGCAAGATACCAAGTTTTGAGGTTTTGAGCAAATGAGCTAAAACAGCTAAAGGGTACCAAGTTTGAGCTTATGCACAAGCTTCAAAATAAGTGAATATGAAAATGAGACATGGGACTCTATACTAGACCGGGTAGGTATCTCGCAAACCAAAGTACTGACCTAGAGAAGCTAAAATGAGCTTAATGCAAACCTTACAAAACGCAGACAAGCCCCTGTAGTAGCCTCAATGCCCGCACAGGGCATTCACCACCATTTTGACAAGCTCTTATGAGGCTTAAGAAAAATTTACAAAATTATGAAAAAATAACAACAAGAAACTAGAGCAGTTGAACTTTTAAGAGCCACAAGTTTCTCTTGATTTGGCTCAGAAATGAGCTCAAGAAAATTCTTCCTATTTGGGCTCAAAACTGAGTTTTGGCAAGTTGACTTTTTAGCAGTTTAGAAAAGTTGACCAAAATGAAATTTGAAGCTATTCTTAGAACCGAATATGATGTTACTTGTCAAATAACACTAATACAAGATTTGTCTAAGAATATTAAACACAAAACAACCTTTTGATTTTGTAAAACTCTAATGCTAAGTGATTAGGACAAATGAATTTGTGATTTTGACTTTAAGTGTTTACAAGCTCAAAGTCGAGACAGATAAGAGTCAATATGGACTAAACAAGACCTAAAACAACAAAAGTGAATCACTGAATAATCCTCTAGGACAAAATTGATGCTAGCCCAAACACACCTTCAAGGACCGACGGTAATCAAGTCTAAACTAAACACTAATCCAGCCAAAACAAATGATCAAACTAAGTTCTCATGACCATATTACAACTATATAAACACATTTTACACTAATGGTGACCACAGCTACAAGTACCACAAAACCGCAAATAGACTTGAAATTGAAAATGAGATTTCTTACTTACATGTATCCAACTAGTATGCAGCTAAAACCAAGATCCACAACCACTATGCTAAACCATTTCAACCCATATCAAGGCGCATCATCCCAATATCCATCTCCATTGCCAAATGCACCCATTTTGACTTTCATTAACCAAGTAACACATTTTCTTGAAAATGAATTGTGAGCTTATAAAAAGTTATGAGAAGCTTGTTTAAGCTTGTTTTAACTTAAAAGTCAGCTACTAAGAGCCTGAACATAGGAATTGAAAACTGAGATTATCAACAGTAAACTTAAAACTAGGAATCTATATAAAAGGCTTGGATTGATGTTCAAAACACATTACAAGGATGTTATAACTTAAATTTGATACAGAAAAACTGAAATTACAACATTTTTATTTAAACTAAAACATTTATAAAGAAAACGACATTAAAGAAAATTTAAAACTAACTAACTACTTTTTCCTCCTCTTCTCTTGCCTCTTTTTATATTCCAAACTTCTTTCACATGTACTCTGAATCTATCCCACCAACTCTGAGCCATTGGATTGGCCAAAATAATCAGAACCATACAAGTGGTGTTTTGGCGCCAATTTTCTATTTAGCAGGTTTGAGCAATTAATGGATTAGTTTCAATCAATTAAAGGTTTTGTTGTTTAGAGGAGGTGGAGGGGACATAGTATGGGGGGGTTGAGAAAAAGGAGGGAAAACCATGACTGGTTTTGGGTGTTTCAGTGGTTGTGAGGACGAGCTACAGTGACCCTGGTTTTCTTGGCGCGTTGAGAGGTTTTTGACTTTCGTTGACCGGGTCTTAATATTAACGAAAGGCTGGATGGGCAAGGGATAAGTGGATTGGATTTTGATAATTAACATAAAGGTCCGTTTGGTTTAGTGATATTATAAGGACCAAAATTGCAACTTCATCAAACTTCAAGGACTGATCATGATATTTTTCCAATGCTCTCACAAGGACCAAACTTGACAACTTTGATAATACAAGGACCCTTTTTGCATAAATTCCATTTTAAAAGGTCCAAGGACTAATTTTGCAATTTTCCAAAGTTTAGGGACCTTTCTTGCCAATTGACCAAAGAAACATTCAAGGATCATTTTAAACAACTTAGAATACTTCAGGGACCTTGAATGATAAAATTCCACATTTTTGAATTTCGTAGACTAGATTTGACAACTTTTAAAACTTGGGGACTAAACCGCCAATTTTGCAAACTTGATACATTTTTCATCCGATTTTGATATTTTGCATTTAAAACACATAAAACACTAATTTGTGATATTTTGATCATTTTGAAGCATTTTTGAGTGTTTTCGGATGATTTTGCGCTTTATATTGTATAAAATGATGAGTATTTAGACACTCATCAATCCCCTACACTAAGATATTGCTAGTCCCTAGCAATGATTTGAAGCTTTAATGGATTTTAAAACTTTACCAAAAGCCATCACTCGGAGTAGCCAAATGTTTCGCTTCCGTAAGAACCTTGGTACATCGATAACCAAATGATTTTGAGCAAATCATAAGTCAGAACGGATTTGATTTGTCTTTACCAAGCCGCACTTTCCGGACTAGCCAACTCTTAGATAAATTATCGTAATTATCTTTGGTGAGTGAATACCAATTATGGATTTTCCATCGCTTTACCACAAGCCATAAACTTGCGGGCTAGCCAACTCTTCACTTTTTAGGATATGGTGAGTGAATACCATACAATTTTGGGCAAATTGCAAGTCGTCAACGGATTTGAGATATCTTTACCAAGAGCCGCTTGCTCTGGATTAGCCAATCCTTTTGTCTTACGCACAAGGCGGATCGATAACTAAGTCGAGTAAGTGTAGAACACTTACTCCAAAAAAAATTTTGGCCAAAACGGGAATTGGGTAGATAATATATCAAATTCGTGAGAATTCCCCACACTTAGAAATGAATATTGCCCTCAATATTCAAAGTACCGCGGTTATGCCAAACAAAGAACGAAAAGGAAATACTACGGCCATTATTTTAAAATTTTTTTTTTTTTTTTTTTTTTTTTTTTGAACTATATATATATATAACATGCGGGCATCACCCCACACTTAGGTGGTAGAAAGGGTAAGAAGTCGAAATATGGGTGAAAACCCATATGGTGTGTCTCATTTTTGATTTCGAGTCGCTAGCTTGACTCGACCAATTAATTGGTTCATGGGAAGAAGTGGAAGAAACAATCTCAATCGGACTTTCGCTCAAGATGTTTGTATAAACATTTGAAGCACGCGAAAGTTCCACACCGACAGATATACATAGAACCGCTCAAAATGATAAATGAAAATGGGATCAAAAATAGTGTCCTCATTCCCAAGGAGAAAAGGGAAAGAGCAACCACACCATTTGTGAAGAATGGAATAAATATGTGCATCACAATGCATGTCCATTCCTCATCGAAAGAAGCAAATCACCATTTTTGACATTTTAAGCTTAAACTTGAAGCTTGTATGGTGATTGGTAACAAAATTTCGGGAGGAGAGCCGAAACGGTTCTTCAATCAATAGATTTTCAAGAAAGAGGATGTCTCCCTCCGAATCAGTAAGTATTGTCAATTCTGTTGGAATCGACTCATCACTAAGAAAATCATCGACCTCCTTCCAAAGTTGTCATCTTCCTCATCCGGGTGAGAGAAGGAATGGAAGAGTCGGAAATAGGATAAGAAATGAGTGGATGATCATTATATAGGAGATTTCTAGTTCTCCAAGATCGGCTTCAAATCAAAGAGATCATCGTCACTTCGATGAAAGTGGATCGATGTGAGTGAGTTCATCGGTGAACTCCTCAAGAAGAGGATCGATCATGGGAGTGATGTCTCAACATACCGATGTCTCCATAAGATTTACAATCATCGCTAAAATCGAGAAAGTCTCAAATTGATCATTTGAACACTCAAGAGGAAAGGGATATCACACAGATGCTCGAGAATTCCTGTGACTCTCTTGGGATTGAGACAAGGCTCTCAACACTAGACGATTCCATTTCGGAATAGTGCTAAGAAGCTCATCCCCATGTTTAGAGAGTGAGTGGGAATATCGGTGTGATAACAATGATCGAGGAGTTTAGAAGGACTAGCATACATATGTTTAATACTTTCCATTTGTTCTTCGCTAGTAATTCCATCATAGTCTTTTCTCCCCGATTGTTCATGGAAGGAGTCTCAACCGATGAACTTGATGAACCGTTATAAAATTGTAGGATATCAAGGATATCTTCATCATCATCATCATCGTGAATGAAACGGAATCGAGAGCTAGATTTGGCGCTTTTTCTTTTGCAATTGATTCCCTAATAGATTGTTCAAAGGCAATTGGGAATCTAATTTAGCGACCGCTCTTCGCTAACAACACTTCCATGGATTTCTCATTTGGATTATCTTTGGGATGTTTAGATTCCTTCAAATCTTTCACTAAATCCAAAAGATTAAGGAGAAGATTTGAGGAAGTGGCTCAGCCGGGTCTTGTAGAGGTTGGTCATGATACGAAGAGTCGTAATTGTTACAAGGAAATGGATTCCTTGTTTGACAATCCGAGCTAGAGTGAGGACCTCCACAATACTCACAACAAGAAACCGATGTGGTTGTGAGTGGTATGTGTTGTAGTCATAATTGTTATCGAACCGCTCATAGACAAGCGTGTTTCTCGATTGACAATCGAACTGAATGTGAACCACCACAGACTCACAACAAGAAATCACGAGTCTCAAAGGTGGTAGCCGATGGAATAAATCATCGTGTTATGGTAGGAATAGGGATCTTGGTTATGATGCACCCGCTTCCCGATTCCACCACGCTACAACCGGGGCAATTGCCACCATTATAAGGACCACCACACCATTGACAACCAAGAGGGTGAGGATAAGACATAGAAAGAATCAAAGGTTAACAGAGGGTAAGAAATGAAGAATCAAAAAGGTAAGAGGGTAAAGAGGAATATTTTTGGTATTTTGAAAACATGATGATAAAACAAAGAATGAAAATATTTTTGCGTTTTAACACTTTAGGAAAAGTGCTAATGAACTTTTGAGATTTTGAAAACTTTACAAAAAAACTTTTACAAAAGATGGTATATGTGCAAGAATGGGTCCGAAAAGGTTTAGAACACGCTAAAGCTCCCGCAGCAATGCGCCAAAATTTGATCTCGCCGAAACAATCAAGCTACCTCACACAAGCTAGCCACTTGTGAATGGCCAACCGTAAGAAGCTTAAAACTGCTTAAAACATAAATACAATGAAGATCAGAGAATACAATGGATTCCCGGGTCGTTAAGTCCCACGGAGACTCAATGGTGTGTAAACACTTGATCAGATGATAGAATGATCACTAATGATAGTGATCAGAAAGGATTTGGATGGATAATTACACTACTGAAAAAGTTTATAAATTAAAGCGACTTAAATACAAATTAAGAAGATTAAAAAGATAAAATATATTAAATAAACGCTATCACTATATTTAAAGTGATGAACGTTTAAAACCTAAAACGTACGTTTAAATTAAAAACTACGTAACGTACAAAATAAAATGTGAAAATAAAGAAGGAAAATACCTACGGATATGAAAAATACATTTTTACAATCCTAAATATAAAAGAAAATATTTAGAAAAAGAAAATTATTTTTTATAACTATTTAATTAATTATTATTAATTAAAAACTATTTTAAACTATTTAATAATACTCTAAAATAAAAGAAAATATGAAATAAGACTAGAAAAATAAAATTAAGATTTAGAAAAATCTAAAATATGATAAAACTAATTTTAAAACTGAAAATATAATTTTTTGACTTTTTATATATTTATTACTAATTTAAAACTATTTAAAACTAATTAAAATGCTAGAAAATACTATTTAAACCAAGAAAATTATGGAAAAATACTTTTTATAACTTATATATTTATCTTAACCTAAGAAAAATGAAAACTTATTTTTTTGAAGCTTTTCTTAATTATTTGTATTAAATCCTAATTAAAAAATGCTAAAAACTAATTTAAATTAAGAAAAAAAGCAAACCAACTTAGAAAAATCTGAAAATTTCAGGAAAAGTCTAAAATAATATTAGAAAGCTAAGAAAAATAGAAAAACAGGGTGCTATGAGGAGGAATTAGGAACTGATGTGCAAAGTGCTTTTGAAATAAGCACTTGGATAAGCAAATGGAAACCTAAGACCACCCACTGAAAACAGGGACTTGAATAAGCTAAAAGAACTAGATTGCAACAAATCTCAACTGCTTATAACCTCTGAAATGCAAGATACCAAGTTTTGAGGTTTTGAGCAAATGAGCTAAAACAGTTAAAGGGGTACCAAGTTTGAGCTTATGCACAAGCTTCAAAATAAGCTGAATATGAAAAACAGATATGGGACTCTATACTAGACCTGGGTAGGTATCTGCAAACCAAAGTACAGACCTAGAGAAGCTAAAATGAGCTTAATGCAAACCTTACAAAAACTGCACAAGCCCTGTGCAGTCTCAATGCCCTGCACAGGGCATTCACCACCATTTTGACAAGCTCTTATGAGGCTTAAGAAAAATTTACAAAATTATGAAAAAATAACAACAAGAAACTAGAGCAGTTGAACTTTTAAGAGCCACAAGTTTCTCTTGATTTGGCTCAGAAATGAGCTCAAGAAAATTCTTCCTATTTGGGCTCAAAACTGAGTTTTGGCAAGTTGACTTTTTAGCAGTTTAGAAAAGTTGACCAAAATGAAATTTGAAGCTATTCTTAGAACTGAATATGATGTTACTTGATGAAATAACACTAATACAAGCTTTGTCTAAGAATATTAAACACAAAACAACCTTTTGATTTTGTAAAACTCTAACAGTTAAGTGATTAGGACAGTGAATTTGTGATTTTGACTTTAAGTGTTTACAAGCTCAAAGTTGAGACAGATAAGAGTCAATATGGACTAAACAGACCTAAAACAACAAAAGTGAATCACTGAATAATCCTCTAGGACAAAATTGACAGCAGTTCCAAACACACCTTCAAGGACTGATTTGCAATCAAGTCTAAACTAAACACTAATCCAGCCAAAACAAATGATCAAACTAAGTTCTCATGACCATATTACAACTATATAAACACATTTTACACTAATGGTGACCACAGTTACAAGTACCACAAAAACTGCAAATAGACTTGAAATTGAAAATGAGATTTCTTACTTACATGTATCCAACTAGTATGCAGGCTAAAACCAAGATCCACAACCACTATGCTAAACCATTTCAACCCATATCAAGGCTGCATCATCCCAATATCCATCTCCATTGCCAAATGCACCCATTTTGACTTTCATTGACCAAGTAACACATTTTCTTGAAAATGAATTGTGAGCTTATAAAAAGTTATGAGAAGCTTGTTTAAGCTTGTTTTAACTTAAAAGTCATCTACTAAGAGCCTGAACATAGGAATTGGCGAGATTATCAACGATGAAACTTAAAACTAGGAATCTATATAAAAGGCTTGGATTGATGTTCAAAACACATTACAAGGATGTTATAACTTAAATTTGATACAGAAAAACTGAAATTACAACATTTTTATTTAAACTAAAACATTTATAAAGAAAACGACATTAAAGAAAATTTAAAACTAACTAACTACTTTTTCCTCCTCTTCTCTTGCCTCTTTTTATATTCCAAACTTCTTTCACATGTACTCTGAATCTATCCCACCAACTCTGAGCCATTGGAATGGCCAAAATAATCAGAACCATACAAGTGGTGTTTTGGCGCCAATTTTCTATTTAGCAGGTTTGAGCAATTAATGGATTAGTTTCAATCAATTAAAGGTTTTGTTGTTTAGAGGAGGTGGAGGGGACATAGTATGGGGGGGTTGAGAAAAAGGAGGGAAAACCATGACTGGTTTTGGGTGTTTCAGTGGTTGTGAGGACGAGCTACAGTGACCCTGGTTTTCTTGGCGCGTTGAGAGGTTTTTGACTTTCGTTGACCGGGTCTTAATATTAACGAGGGTGGGCTGGATTGGGCCAAGGGGATAAGTGGATTGGATTTTGGATAATTAACATAAAGGGTCCGTTTGGTTTAGTGATATTATAAGGACCAAAATTGCAACTTCATCAAACTTCAAGGACTGATCATGATATTTTTCCAATGCTCTCACAAGGACCAAACTTGACAACTTTGATAATACAAGGACCCTTTTTGCATAAATTCCATTTTAAAAGGTCCAAGGACTAATTTTGCAATTTTCCAAAGTTTAGGGACCTTTCTTGCCAATTGACCAAAGAATCATTCAAGGATCATTTTAAACAACTTAAAATACTTTAGGGACCTTGAATGATAAAATTCCACATTTTGAATTCGTGGACTAGATTTGACAACTTTTAAAACTTGGGGGACTAAAACTGCCAATTTTGCAAACTTGATACATTTTTCATCTGATTTTGATATTTTTGCATTTAAAACACATAAAACACTAATTTGTGATATTTTGATCATTTTGAAGCATTTTTGAGTGTTTTCAGATGATTTTGCAGTTTATATTGTATAAAAATGATGAGTATTTAGACACTCATCAGCTAGCAGAATAGTATAACTCATGAATTGAAATCAGATTCTAGGGCGAAAGGGTGTTTGGGATTGCTTATATTTTTGGTTTAGTTCTTAAACAGCTTCCTTTCTCATATAATAATACAAATAGCACTCACTTAGTTGTGTTATTGATGTTTGGGATTGCTAATTGATGTTTGTTTGTGATGTTGCTTATAATTTTCACTTTGCAAGTTGTGTTTAAGAAGTTGCTGAGATTCTCTTTTGCGTGTTTGTCTTTCTTTACACGTTAGTAGTGGTTTCATTGATCTTGTATACAATACAGTGTTGCTTCCAATCGAATCATACGACGGTTGCTTCCATACATTTAGACCTAGGTGTGGTTGATTGCCATTGTTTCATCTAATTCATGAAATCATCATCTATAACTCCCCGATATTAACATATGTTTTTCAATGATTTTGTGCGCAAAGAATGTTCATATTCACTTTTACCTTCGATATAATGGTTTGGTAATGATTTCTATAAGCAAACTGGGCTGAATTAGTTTCAAGGACAAAAGCCGATATATTTTTTTGTCAATTAGTAGAGTTGTTTGTGTACGTGACTGAAAAAACTACAGCTGTTTGGGTCTAAGCATTACATTTTATTGTTAAAGTATATCAAATCAATTTCTTGATTTAGATTATTGGCATACATACTAAACTTTCTGTTGTTTGGAGCAGGGCATGTCGACATGCCTTCTGTTGGGTGTTATAACATAGCCTTCCATCTGATTAGTGCGTAATGATGTGTTTATTTGTATGTACAAAGATCTCACTGATATATGGATGCTAGAAAATGGTCCACTTCCTATAGAATCGATGTATCATTACATGTGTATATTTCATACCGGTGAAAGCTATAGCAACTGTCATCAAGAAACCTATTGGTTCGAAAAAGTCCGGATTCACTACGTGTTCATTATGAAAACTTAGTGGCAATTTAAGTACTATGACCATGTATCGAATATGTCGTACTTTTTATAGCTCTTCGATTGATGGGTTAATATTGTAGGTCGATTCATGGTTTGGGCCACCAGTATTTTGTCAGAACTGTTCAAAAAGCGTTAGCGACCTTCCAGCCTCCTGTGGCTTTATTGCATAGGTAGTTCGTCGTAAATATATAAATGAACATTAATTTAGATTATATGAGCTGTGATTAATTGTTGTCACACATTTTAATGTGATATGTATATTTGAACATGGATTTTACTACATTTGTTTCTTCTATAATAGGTTTAGATGTCATTGATTTAGTGCTTCGTTACGCATTAGAGACCGTTATACCAGCGATCGATGCGGTGGTGTTGTTGGTGTTGTAACCGCTGCGGTAAGTGTTGCGTTCACATTGCTGGGCCAAGCGCAAGCCTCTTGCTCAATTCATTTAACGTCACAATTTTGTATGCGTTATACATAATTAATAGCTTTTTCTCGAAAATGTGGGCACTTATTCTTTTCGAGATATATTAGTTTTAACGGAACATATTAATATATATATTAAAAGAGGTTGGAAACGACAACATTGTAGGATTTTAATTTTAGTTTGCATGACTCAGATAACTCGCTAACAACACAACCCAAATTGATTCATTCATATGCAAATTCGTTGAAGTTTTTTCCCTTCTAGGTATTCAATCAGTGGATCAAAGCTTATCAAATAAGTAAAAGTATCCTAAACTTCAGTCTTTTACAATACAAATACATGTGATTCCTATTTCGGCAGTATATAAAAAGAAAATTCAGATGAGCTACTTTGCTTTTTATAATATATGAACTACAACTGTATTGGAAAAGTTGATTAACTGAATAGCAAGTTAATATTCGCAAGTTTACGAAGCCCGCCCGCAACGTGGGGGGACCAGGTATATCGATAAATATAAAATGCCCCGCCGCAACGCGGCGGCATCGTAGCAATCCTTGTTATTGTAATATTAGCTTTATTTAAGTAAGTTATTCGAATTATTAAATAAGGCCTTGATTATACACATCCCAAACTAGTAGTAGATTTTCGGGTTTCAAATGGGCCCAAAATCTATTTGCAACTCTATCTAGCCCTTTTTGTCCCACAACTAGATAACAACTTGCCTAAACATGCGATTTGCCACCTCTTTAAAAAAGATAAAATATTTTATAAGTAAACAATATCGTACTCTAGCACCACAACCGCATCCCTCTGGCGACTAAAGGCGGTCTACCTTAAAAAACTGATCGATCATTTTAAACCACTATTCCATATACTGATTCTAACTCATGCTTGTTTTCTCGTCTTGTTAGTAACTAATCATAGGGTTTTATGCATGCTAGTCGAACAAAAGTGTGTGTTTAGGGTTTGTGTTTTTGGTTAGGGTTTATACTGTTGCCTCGTTTCTTGTAACCATTGTCTGTTTTTGTACGTGAATCTGTTTGGGTTCGTTTTTTAATCCTTAAATCTTCTGGTCTAATCGTTCTCGATTGGATATGGGATTTCTATGGTTTCTTTATTGGCAGTTTCGATTGGATATTGGTGTTGTTATTGTGGTTAAGAGCCCTATTTTTTTAGAGTTTGTTTTTATTTGTTGTTGTTTTGTGCGTGTTGCTATATTGTTGTTTTGTTCGTACTGCTGTTAATACTTATCGTTTGGTCCTGATTTTGGTTATTTCGATATTGTGTTGTGGTATTATATTGATTGTGCTTTCTGATTAGGGCCGGTTGTATGTAGTAAGATGAAGAGCGTGTTCTTGAGTCCGGGAGGGAGGGGAGTAAAACAAAAAAAAAAGGTGCGAATGTTGAAAAATTTGCTACGACTAGTGGGAAGAAGGTTGAGGGTGAGTCGAGTTTTACATGCTCGGTTCAGCCTTTGCAGAGTGGTACTCAGAATGTTGTGAACATAGTTTTTCCTCCCTTGGAAACCATGGTTGGATGATCTGTTGCGACTCCTATCATTGTATCCAATAATGAATGTGATGTCAACTTAAACACATGTAAAGGATCCCCATCTTACGCCAACTTATTGAATTTGCGGAAAAAAATGTTTCCTTAGCTGTATAGATCAATAACATTGAAAAATAAATCTATAAGAAAAACTAGTGCTTTTGGGTGATGATGGGAAGCCATTGAGTACAGGAGGTGATAAGTCGAGTAACACTAAAAATAATTTTAATGGTGGACCTAGCAAGAAATATGCTAAACTTTCGTACCTTAATAGCCCCGTCCGGTAATGGAGTTGATGTTGCCGTTCCTATAAGATTAGTCCTTGAGGTTAAGGAACATTTCGATAATACTATTTATGGGTTTTTTTTGGGATAAGAGAGTCGCGTATCCGGTTGTTGAAAACTATGTTAAGAATGCGTGGAGTAGATTTGAGCTTGTTTTTACTATGATGAATGCGAAAGGCATTTTTTTTCTTTAAATTCAACTCAAAAAAGGGCATGGAAGCAATGCTTGAAGGTGGGTCATGGTTGATTCGTAATGTGCCACTGATTCTTCGTAAATGGTCTCCTACAACGAATGTTTCTAAGGAGGACTAAAAAGTGTACCGGCTTGGGCTAAACTCAATGATGTGCCAATCACGGCATTTACGAAGGATGGATTTTGTGCTATTGCTATAATACTTGTCACCCTTTTGATGTTAGATACGTATACAACCTCAATATGCATGGAATCATGGGGTCGGTCTAGTTTCGCGAGAGCCATGATTGATCTTCGTTCCGAAATTGAGTTAAAATATACACTTGTTGTAGCGGTGCCTTAAATTGAAAGTGATGGATATATCTTGCATACTATTAGTGTGCAGTACGAGTAGAAACCTACTTGATGTCCGACGTGCATGGTTTTTGGACATTTTTTGGATCTTTGTCCAAAGAAAATTGTACCTTACGTTTTAAAGAATGTGAAGACTCAAAGACAAGTTGTTCGTTGGTTACCGGTATGTCTACAAACCTATTCAACCTAAGCATACCAAGAAGACTGATCCTAAGCAGGCTAAACCTAAGGAAAATGCTAATAAGGTAGTTTCTGGTTTGAATATGGGTGAATCACCAAGTACAAGCCGAGTGAATATAGAGACTTCAGATCTTTTTTAGGCTCTTAACATAGCTAAAAATGACGTGGAGGTTGCCCCTAGTCGCATTGACTATTTGAAGAAGAGTGTGGCTAATGTGAACATCGGAAACAAAAAGGTAGATAATTTGGGTAAAGAGGATATTGACAGTGACGTGATTGAGGATGATAATGAAACTTTGAATTTTATAGCGTCTGATCATCCTAAGTTTGCTAGTTCCTCTTAAGTCGGAGGTGGAAGAAGATAGTGTATATATGAGCGTTGGAATGAAGACTATGATAATAACCCATATGATGACTATGAATGTGAAGACTTAACTGAAAGAAAAACGGCCATTTTGTGACGCTTATGATATTAGACTTCCTAGACATATTAGACGTTAGTTTATATTTGGTCTTAAGTCAAATGTATTCCATAAGTTAGTTGTTCGTTTCCATTATTTAGGAATTGTAGTGCTTTTTATGTAAACTTTTACGTTTATGTAATGGGATGGGATGCGAGATTCACCCGTATCATATGTACTTAAACATTTTTTTGGAGTAATATATTTACCAGGTGTAAAATCCTTTTACCCAAAAAAAAATATCGTACTCTAATAATATTGTTACAATTGGTCTTCGAGTTGTTGAGCATATACGGCAAAATGGCAAAATGATTAATCAAATATAACTTTTTAATATTTGGATAACTAACTATTTCAACCCGCACCTATAATAACAACCACAAAATATAAAAACTTAATTTTAAAATCTATAAATGTCATTTGTGACTTTATACAACTCGTTGCACAAGGAAGCAACTCGATCTCTTGTTGTGTGATATATACTTATTTCTACAGCTATAACAGGCTAGTCCACCTTAAATTACGTAAAAGGCTTGTTTTCGGGTAGGATTTTGGCTTGAAAAACAAAAACTACTGATGTCGAAGGTCTCATTTAGTGAAAAGGCGAGGTCTGGCGGGTCAAGTTTATTAAGAGTGTGTTTGTTTAATGGGCATGAGATTAAGGGAATGGGGATATAGTTAAGAAATGTTGTTTGGATTATGTAAATGGGTATCCAGAGCATAAATGCATTCCAAGATACTTGTCCTTTTCATAGGAGGCAAGGAAGGATGGTATGGGGATTTCATTCGATCTTTACGTACTATTTTTTTTTAAGTTCACTTTATTTAATCTTACCAGTATCCCAATGTCATCCTCATGTTATTGTTATTGTGCCATAGATATTTTCAAGGAAAATAAAGTTAACAGGATCCAAAAAGATTTCATGTTGCGTATTCAAAGAATCAAACCAAACTTTTTTATACCAAAGTCATTCTTATTTAACCATTTTATCAAACCTATATCTATTGTGATTTCTTCTAGAAAACCAAACAGCACCTCAAGTCAAGCAATACATCATGTGCCCAATGTAGTTGGTTACTAAAGAGTGGATTGGAAGGGTTGTATTGATAGAAGATGTGGTATAGTCCATTGGTTTTGAATGCATATTTTGTTAGTCGACTCATTAGTATATCGGGCCTAAGCCCGCTTCTAGATTTATTTTTGTATTCTAATTTATTATTGTACTGTTGATAATAATTCATTGGCTGATTTCCCTTATCTTTGTATTCTATTTATGTTGTACGTGATTCATCGGGGATGTTCTTATCTCAGCATAATTATGCTGCTAAAATTCTGGAGAGGGATCATATGGCTCATTGCAATCCCTGTCGGACTCCTGTTGATACTGAGTCCAAATTGGGAGCTGATGGTGATCCGGCCTTTGATCTAGTGCTCTATCGTAGTCTTTCTGGAGCTCTTCAGTATCTTACATTTACTCGCCTGAATATTTCTTATGCAGTGCAACAGGTTTGTCTTTATATGCATGATCCTCGGGGAGCCTCATTTTTTGGCTCTTAAGTGGATTTTGAGATATATTCATGGTACTCTTGATCAATGGTTATAGTTATATTCATCTTTAACTAGATCTCTGGTCGCTTACTCTGATATGCAGCTTGGGCTGGTTACCCTACTACTAGTTGATCGACTTCAAGTTAGTGTGTGTTTCTGGGCAACAATTTACTGTCTTGGTCTTCTGAGCGTCAACAGACGCTCTTTCGATCTAGTGTCGAGGCAGAGAATTATGGTGTTGCCAAAGCTATGGTTGAGTCTTGTTTGGTTGCGGAATTTATTACATGAGTTGCATACTCCCTTAGCCTTCACAACACTTGTTTACTGTGATAATGTTAGTGCAGTTTATTTGTCATCTAATTCGGTCATCATCAACGTACAAAGCATATCGAGATAGATATTCATTTTGTTCGTGATTTGGTTGTTGCTGGTCAAGTTTGTGTTCTCATGTTCCGTCTCGTTTTCAGTATGCGGACATCTTCACCAAGGGTATACCTTCTGCTTTGTTTGAAGAATTTCGTCTGGGTTTGAAAGATTCTGGCCCTCCAGCTCCATCTGCGAGGGAGTGTTAGTCAACCCATTAGTATATGAGGCCTATGCCCGCTTCTAGATTTATCTTTATATTCTATTTAATGTATTGTACTCTTTATAACAATTCATTGAGTGATTTCTTACCATTTTATGCTCATATGAATGAAAAAAAAAAAAAAAAAAAAAAAACAAAAAACAAAAAACTAGATTTTAGTAATTCATTTACCGTTAATTACTTGTGTAATTAACCTTATGTTACCTCCTAGCATAAGAAAGTTCAATCGTTTAGACAAATCAATACTAAAAACACCAAAAGTACTATAAATCATACCCCAATAGAGACTACTAACCCTGAAAAGGTTTAGGTATCCCAACATTCAATCAAAACATGCTCTTCACCATTAAATATGACTCCATAATTTAATGTTCTTATACTCTTGTTTTATGTTAAGTTAATACGTCGATTTAGTTCTATCATTTCTCTTTTTATAATAAAATTGATTTGGTTTAATAACCAAAAATAATTAGGAAAGTGTATTTCTATAATCTTGTTAATTCTCATGGCATAGCAAACTCAAACAAAAGGTAATTCATAGTGATTCTATATAAAATGAGTGGCCTATAGTAACATAAACATTCTCCGACATAAACTCGTGTACTTGTAATGAACGATTAAAGTATGGGCCTAACATTAATTACTTTACACTCTAACAACCACATCACATATATTCAAAAAACTGAAAATTAGTGTGCTACTCATTATTGATGTGGTGTGTCTGTATATACCCACTTTTAGCCTCAATCTCAAAAATACCCATCAATGTCAGGTATTTATATTCACTATGTACACGACATTGACGTGTAGGCAAAAGTTCAATATAGATCACAAATTTACCATAGATCCAATGAACCAATAATAGCAATTAATTTTTTATTATGATTAACTTTCACCATTTTTTAAAAAATTAAATATCTCGCAAACCGTTAATCATTACGCCGATAAAATTATATTATCATGACGAGAATTAAATTATCTTTCATAGATATGCACTACTATATATTTTAACAATTTTTTTTTCAAAATTTCGGTCAACAAAATCATATATGATTTGTGAAAATCATATATGATTCGATTTTACGAATCATATATGATTTTGAGAATCATATATGATCGTAAAAATCATATATGATTCATAAAAATCGAATCATACATGATTTTGAAAATCATATATGATTCGTAAAAATCATATATGATTTTTCGACTAATTTTGAAAAAACGTTCATTTAAAATATATAAAAGTCGATATCTATGTAAAGATAATTTAATTCTCGTCATGATGTGTATTTTATATTTTGAAAACTTACCGTTTGTAAGATATGTTGTTTTAAAAAAGGTGGAAATGATTTTTATTAATTTAGATAAAAGCATTATGATATGATTGGTTCATTTGTTTCACAAGAAATATGTTACATATCGATCTCAACTCGACGTGTATGGCCAAGAATGGGCAATTAAATCCAATAAACGTCGGTATAAAAATACAAGACACACACATATACGCATTTTTTTATTATTAAGACGCTTACCTAAGAATATAATTATATATATACACCATATCAATTATATATACACTACATTGACAAAAGTAAAAGGCACATGTTATTGTTTTGATTGTTATAAATTAACTTTTGCTAGACATTATATTGTTATTGTTTTTTCTGAACGAACATTATATTGTTACCACTTTAAATAAAACTCAAAAGCAACAAACAAACTGTTTATAAAGATATGAGTCGGTAACTATACCTTTATCTTTATTGTGGTTAACTCTTTTACTAAAAAACGGTTTATATAATAAAAGAATTACATTATTTCGGAGTAATTTTGAAAAACCCTTCTCATTGAAAAAAATAAATGAGCCAATAGGAGAGCTTAATTTCGTCACGTAAGCAAAATCATGTGATGTGATTGGTTAATAAAAGTCAAAATTAAATTGATTTTGATTAACTTTAATATATTTCTTGAGAAATTTGGTTAATAAAAAAAACACATAAAAATATAGGTGTCAAATTGTGAAAAAAAAACTCAAAAAAAGAGGAGGTAATTAATAAAACTTTAGTGGTTGGTTTTTAAAAAATTATATAGAGTTAAGTCTAATATTATAAACCTACATGTTTTTTAATAACTTTGAATTATAAACAAATACCCCCTTATACTTTATACCATTTAAACTTTATATCTTAAAAATACAATGTATATGTTGTTTTAAAATAACAACATATAAATTTACATAAGATTATAAGTATCAATCTTTTACTATATACGCTCAATAACGACTATTTATTTCATTTTAAAATAACCTACGTGGACACGAGTTTACATTTTAAATACTGCTAAATTATCGAAAACGGAATATAGCTATCAAATTGTAAGGACGGTTTACATAATATAAAAATAAATATACGCGATTGTACTTATAACAATGATTCATGTAATTTTATTTATTTATATAAGGCTATATCTGAAAACATTTTATAAAACATCAACATAATATCAACGCCATTATAAAATAAGTATACTTTAACTTTATCAACACTCATTATGTCTTATTAAACTCAGATCTGCGCATAAACATAATATCGTGAGTGAAATTTAAATAACAATATCAACATTTTTGTCACTAAATAAAATTAAATTTTGAGTTACCTAATGAAATTTTTACAGAAACTTGCGTGCAATTTAAACTTATAATTATATAATTATATGCAATTATCTTTAAAGACACAATATTCAATATTAATACATAATAATTTTTTTTTTGTTAAAACCCTGTGCGTACACATGTATTATAACGTGCACATGTATTATAACTAGTATTATACTAACCACTTAGCTTGCGGTGTTAACATAAAATGTTTAAAAGTATTTTGATTTATACTATCATCTACTTTAATCTTATGATTTGCTTTAAATAAATGACTATATATACGTCCAAAACAAATTGATGGGTATTTATAACAATCAAAAACAATAACATGTGTCTTTTACTTTTTGTCAATGTCGTGTATATATGGTCAATGTCGTGTATATGTGTACACTATAAGATAGGCGTGCCTAATAATAAAAAAAACCATGTCGTGTGTCTTGCATTTTTATACCCGACATTGTCTAGAATTTAATTGCCAAATTCATTCTTGACCATACACGTTAATGTCGTGTATATAGTAAATATAAATACCCGACATTGATGGGTATTTTTGAGATTAAAGCTAAAAGTGGGTCTGTACAGACACACCACATCAATAATGGGTAGCACAGTAATTTTCACTTAAAAAAAACCCCTCAAGAACCATATGCAAGAAAGTGTTATGGAGTATTATTTAATTCCGATATGTGTAAGGTGTTGAAATAAGAAATCAAGATGATGCTATTAAAATCATTCAAATGAAAGATATGCATACATCAAATCAGACAATAAATCATAATCTTTACTATCTAAAAGTGAGTTACCGTCATTACCTTCCTGTGGAGGAGCAACGACAGACGAATAATTGAGCTGCTTCTACATATATAGCAATCTAATAACAGTAGCCGAGTACCCGTGTCTAGCGGCATCGGTTTCTAGCGGCAGATAATTAACGATATGCAATATTGTGGTAAGTATTTCGTATAACATTCAAAATAGAACGTGAAAAGATCAAAATGTAATAACAAACGGTTGTAACATGTGATAATTCAACTCTAGCAAAAATTCTTAACATGTATCAAACGACATATAAAAATATTTAATGAAACTTAAAATACAACATTACATCAATTATGAAATATTAACTAACAACACACGCTACTCGTCACAGAAACTTCTTGATACACGATATTTGAGGTATAGATTCCTCGCTTGTTCGAACTCTTTGACCGGTTTAACCAATACCTTGTTGCTTCACGAGATATCCTCTAGACAATGCTACATAAAGTTGGCCATGAGTGAAAACGAATCGTGCAAATAGACACCCACATTTGGAATTGTTTGGCCCCGAGCTTTATTAATAGTCATCGCAGTTAAAGAGCGAGAATTATGTTCTCTTTAGTTTGATTTTGCATATCCATTATTTATTTTTCATTTCCTTCATGTTGTGAAATAAAACTTTTGTTGTGGGTTGTTTATATAGGCATGGTAACGAAATGTTTAAATTATTTTTTCCCGCCAATGGAATAATGAATGGTGTAGCAAATTTGAAAATTGAAAATAAATTGAAATAAAGTTTTAATACTTACCGAAGATTGCCAAAGTAATGAATGAAACCGAAATAATGGAATAACGCTGGCGTTAATACGAATGCATTAAAGAACTTTCCATGCAAAACTACTTACCATGCAAAGTTACATGCAAAACTACTTTCCATGCAAAAACCAATGTTTTCAAACCGGTCGACCGAACCGGTTCAACCGGTCGGACCGCACCGCCACTAAAACGGGTCAAAAACCCGGTTTTAAAACCGGTCAACCGTTAGACCCGCCGGGTTTTGAGTGACGGGTCATGAAACCCTATAGGTTTGGTTTTAAAATTTTTTATGAAAATGGTTGACCCGGTTAGACCCGGCTGGTCGAACCGGTTGACCGGTGATCAAACCGTTGACCGGTCGGAAAAATAAAATAATAAAAATGGAAAACTGGTTGACCCGGCGGTCGAACCGGTGCCCGGTGACTCGACCGGGTCGATTAAAAAACCGATTTTTAAAATCTTGGCAAAAACCTTCCATATTATTCCATATATGCTGCGTTAATCCACAATTCAACAATTTCCACTATTTCACTTTTTTCACTTTTCACTTTTCCAATATTGACCATGTTGACCATTTTTCTTTTTAATGTAGTATAGATAATGAAACTTTAATTTAGGATTTTGATTTAATTGTTGCGTTGGGGTTATGAGAAAAAGACAACTTTACGCTGTGGGTTTTTGTGTATCGTCATAGCCCGCATCCCCGCATCCGATTATATTTTATTTAGGGTGGTGGCAATGGGGCATTGTATGTTTCGATTTGGCTTCATACCGATCGGCAACACCGTTGCCACCATTGAGGTATGGTTCGGCATGGGTTGCCGAATTGGTATGGAAATGGAAGGCATGCATGCTTTGATTAAAAATAAATAAAATTAGGTGAGGTATGAAATCATGGTTGCCACTAGAAAAGTATGGTGAGGTATGAGATTAGATGGAATAATATTATTGGTGGGTGATGAGGATGAGTGGCATGAATGCCACCACCTTTAGTTTCTCGATGGTCCAAACTATTAAAAAATAAACATACAAAGGATATATGTGTGTATATATATATATATATATATATATATATATATATATATATATATATATATATATATATATATATATATATATATATATATATATATATATATATATATATATATATATATATATATATATATATATATATATATATATATATATATATATATATATATATATATATACTACAGTAGGTACCCAAGGCGCGGACGGATACACGAAATTCAAACCCTGTCGTGGAATTTTTACGATTATATATATTTCGTGACAGTAACTTTACGGATGATGATAGTTTTAAGTTGAAATAACTTAAAGCAATATCAAACTATTTCATTTTTGGCATGCAAACGTTTCCGATATACGAGGCGATTTTAGTCTCATTTTACATTTTTACATCCATTTTAAGGTTCTGTCTAATCAAAGTTCTCATTTGGCATGTTTTAATTAGGGAGGAGGGAGTGGTCTCGGGTAAGGATTCGGTACCCTTACCCGAAGCAGTAACACCGCACGCCCCTTAGGGTACCAAGATCGGGTATAAAATTCGTGATAGGAAGCCGAGTGTGTCAAGTGTGGAAGGCTTTGAATATTTGACCGTTAGGGAGGTTTAGGAAATTGTTGGACATTAAAAAAAAAAAAAAAAAAAAAAAAAAATGACAAATATGGAGGTTGAAGATGACATAGGTTGAAGATGACATGTAAAAAATAAAAAATAAAAAATAAAATCGGGTAGTGAGGTGACCACCCTCCACTTAGGGTAGTGATAGGGTAAAATTGGGTAGTTTTGAGGTGTAAGGTTTTATTGGATGGAGGTGAGGTGGCACCTAGGGTATTAGGTGACCATCCCCCTCCCTTAGTTTTAATTTAAATATCACAAACTATTTACGATTAAAATTGTAGCCAAGTATCTTTTAAGGACTAACCCAACAATTTGCGTAGGTATGCGTTTTCAATGTTGTCAGAATGCGTACTCACGCGTTGTAGCGACGGCATTGTGGCGACGGCATGTAACACATTTCCACATTAGTTAATTTTTTATGCCTCGTTAAAATTTCAATGCCACAATTATTTTTTTTTCCTGAAAAATTGCATTTGTAATGCTAGGGAATCCCGAACTCCTAATAATATGGTTGCATTGTTTTTCCGATAGCGTCGATATGTGTGAGATGTGTTTTTCAATGGCATTTTTTTAAGTTGTAATAATCGATTAAAAGATCGGGAATGACAATATATTCAAGTGTTGTATTCTCATCTGGCCAAAATAAGTGGTTACTTTGAATATATTGTAGACACTTATTTTGGGATCTAGAATATAATACGAACACTTATTATGTGACAAAAATATATCTAAAACTCCGTTAGATTCACTAACCTTATATTCTCCCGGCCTCAAAATTATATATTTTTCAACCAGGTCAATCGGTTCAACCACTGGGTCGAACCGGTTTTCTATTAAAAATAACTATTGTTTTTCAACCGGGTCAATCGGTTCAACCACCGATTCGACCACCATGTCAACCCGGTTTTCTGAAAAAAAAAATTAAAAATAAAATAAAATCTGGTCGGGTTTGAAAACCGGCTTGACCCTAATCGTCGACCCCGGATTCAAAACTGGTCTCAACTAAGCAAACGAGTTTTAGTGAGTAAGAATAATATTTGATAATTAAAGAGTGTAATGGTCCACTCATTTTCATTTTGAAATATTTCAAAATAATAGTCTTACTAATTGTCTTAACCATAATCGGAGTATTAATTTTACTTTATTACATCCTTTTCAAAACTTAAATTCAAAACGTTTTAAAATTTAATTTTCCATAAAATATTTAGCTATTAGAGCACTCGCAATAATAACGTCAGTAACGGCGTTAAACAAGAAACAACGGCGTTATGGCGTTATTACCGATGGGACCTCGGCGTTAAAGAGAAAATTTGAAGCCAGCGTTGCCAAAGCAACAGGCGTTAAGAGGCGCAAAAAAAAAAAAAAAAAAAATTCAAAAATTTACATTTTCTACCCTTAAACGGCTACTAGCCGTTACTTTAAAAAATTTCAAAACCACCTAAACGGCTACTAGCGTTATTTTCAAAAAATTTCAAAACATTTTTACCACTATAAATACCCAATTAAACACCATTTCTTTTCACACTTCCACTACTAAATCCTTTCCATTTTCTCAATCTTTCAACTTCTATTAACGCAAAAAAAAACAATGTCGGGAGGCAACGACGATACTTTCTACAATCTTCTTGCTGGTGGGTGGAATCCCTCAAACCCGGGTTCATCATCTAACCCGAACGCGGTTCATCTTCAATCCCTGACCCACTGGGTTTATCGAGCCAAGAAATGTATCAACAACATCAAGCATTTCATGTGGCAACAACAAAACCAACAAAACACCTTAAACTCCAACTTTCAAAACCTACAATTCACACAACAATCACAACAATCACAAGCGAAACACATGATGTTGGCGACACCTACGTCTCCTCCAAAAAGGAAAAGGTCGCATTGCGAAAATCAAAGAAATCAAAGACCCGAGCCGAACCGTTGATTCGACGAAGGCGGTTGTTGTTAACGCACGTTGGAGTCCAGAGGAAGCATTACTTGCAACATGTTACATAGTCAATTTCGGAGGATCCAAAGTTGGAAAGTGCCAACCGTGGATACGTTTTGGTATCGGTGCGAAATGAGTTCAATAAAACAACTTTCAAGCGGCACAACAAGGACATCTTTGTCAAGCAAGTGGAAAACTTTGAACGGCATATGCACAAAGTTCAACTCTCATTACAAACGTTGAAACGGGATCAACGGCGGGAAAGTGAAGTCGGATGTGATGCAACGGGCAAAGCAATGGTATTGTGACGAAACCAGGGATCACTTTTGGCCTCGAAGACGCTTGGGAGGTTTTGCGTCATTATAAGAAATGGAACACGCCGGAACCGGTTGATTTAACCGGCGAAGTCCCAGCGAAACAAACGAGGCTCTGTTTGGTCAAGATGAACAACCTCGCCCATGAGAAAGAAGCGTGCTACCAAGAAAGCAAGATCCGAGACTACAACAAGTCTGGGGAACAAGCACTTTGGAGGAACGAGCTCATCGACTATTTCACCGAAACTATGGCAAGCGAGTTTCGGTTGAAACGAGAAGTCTCCGAAGCGTGTCGGGACGCGCAGAAAAGATCGACAATAACCGGTTGGAAGAAATAATGTTTTGATGACGCCTTGTGGGGCAAGATCCAATGGTCGTGCGGTGGATCAATGATGAAAAAGATCGAATCATCGTAAAATATAACTTGAAACCTCGTCAAGAGATCGTATTCTCGTCATTTCCTTTATGTTGTTGTAACGTTTTATTTCGTTGTATGGTTTTTTTTTTATTTCGTTGTATTTTTTTTTATTTCGTTGTATTATTTTTTTTTAGTCTCGTATTGTAATATGTTTTAAGTTTTAATGAAATATTTGTTTTAGTTTAATAAATGAAGTGTTTGATTTAGTTTAGGGGTTGAAATTGAAAATATGAAATATTAGTGGTGTTATGGTGTTATTGAGATGTTATTGTTGTGGGTGTTTTTTGAGGATGTTAATGTTAAATGGTAAAGCTGATGTGGCGCTGACGTGGACGGTGTTATTGGTGTTATGGTGTTATTGTTGTAAGTGCTCTTAGTCAAAGTCTTAGACAATCCTAAAAGTTGGTCAAACATCATGAACACACATTGCCCTTGGAAATTCCAACTCGTCAAATCAACTCATCATTTCCCAATGTGTTATGTCAATCTCGATTAGAGCTGGCAAATCGTGTCTTAACAGGTCTTAACAGGTCCGGTGCGCGCGAATAACATAAGTTTCAAACATGAAAACAACTCGTTTAATACTTAGCTTTGGTGGTTTGAGTATGGCGGATATCGTTTTATTTATCAAAAAGTTAAATATTGAACCCTAAAATACTAAAACAAATATTTTAAAAATAAAAAATTGCATAGTACATTTTTTCTCTTAACAGTCTTAACAAAACCCAATTTGCCGGCTCTAATCTCGATAATAAAATAATCCATATGTTTCAAGCTAGAAATCTATCGTGGTAATATCACAAAAGGTTTTAAACTCCAAAATCAGCAACCCCAAGATTTGGTTCTACCACAAACATGAACAACATAATCACAAGTATATAAACCTGCGTTCTACCACAAGCACCACAAACCTATGGTAACAAAAACCACAAACCGGTGGTAACTCAAACAACAACACAAGCAGAAACAACCAAATCTTTTACCAAAACCACAGATCTGGTTCTACCATAAACATGCATCATTGGCATTAGATCTCGCTTTTCCCTAAAAAAATCCTCAAACCAAAAATACAAATTCCCCTAACCGGGCGATAAGATCTCGGTTTAACAACAAAGAAACACAAACACAAATCACCAGATGCACAAATCCAATCTCGATAATGCCAGAGATGGCTTATTAACGTGGTTATGGCGGCGGCAGTTTTGAAGAGATGGTTGAGTGTGTGCTACAGTTGTTTATAGAGAAATCACAAATAAGGAATGTGTGTGTGTGTGTGTTTTAGATTATAGAGACAAAGAAATGATAGTAAATAAGAAATGTGTGGGTGTGTTATGATGTATGGCTGTGTGCGCCTCTTTTTATTTGTGTTTATTGGACTGTTACAAAATGGGTTTTATGATGTGTGTGCGTTTTTTTAATTTGTGGTTATTGGACCGTTACAAAATAGGCTTACGAAATGGATTATACATAAATATACTTAAATTTTCAGTTGTGACTTTTAATATTTGTATGTATTGAGTTTATAGCAAAATTAACACAAATCTTTCCATTCTAAGTAATTTGTTGAATCTAAAATTTTAAGCCTTCTATTAATAACATGTCCCAAATGTTTTATATAGTAGTATATATATATATATATATATATATATATATATATATATATATATATATATATATATATATATATATATATATATATATATATATATATATATATATATATATATATATATTTTATTTTTATATTTGAACTAGCTTATAAGACCCGTGAAATCCACGGGTTTTTAGAAGAGATATTGCAAAAATATGGAAAATTAGTGTGTAAACAAAATAAGAAAAATAACGAAAGTAAAAAAAGAGTGAATCAATTATTTATTAATATGAAGTAATAAGTCAAGTACAATATAGAGTACAATTATTGTAAGTAATAATCTAATAAACAGCCATTCACGTGGTCTTCAGTCTTGACAGCCTTTAAAAAGAAAGCGTATGTAGTGGGAAGTAGATGAAGTGGTAAGCCAATAAAAATTCGCCGAGAACCTAATAATGCATAAAAAGAAGGTGTAAGTAAAACATTTGTGTCAATGATAAAACATGTAAAAAACAAATGCATATCGCATTATATGAATATCCGTACATACCTCTGGATAACTAATCAAAGACCGTGAAGAACCTCTTTGTAGACTACATTTGTAGTAGTCTTTAATAAATTACTATCGGCATAAAAAATAACAATTTTCAAACCCTTTTTGCTTTTTACGCGTTAAAGAGCCACCTATAATTGTCTATGTGTGAAAACAGGACGTGGTAAGTATAAACCAACTTTCGAAAGTGATTGTCCTTGGCTCTTGTTTATCGTCATGGCAAAAGAAACTGACACAGGAAATTGTTTGCGCACGATCTTGAGTGGTAAACGTTTATCCGATGGAGTAATTTTTAACCTTGGAAGTATAACCGTATTCCCAAAATGTGTTCCGTTAATTATTTTGGCTTGAATAGAAGCACGTGTTAATTTAGTGACTTGAAGCCTTGTCCCATTACATAAACCTTGTGATTGATTAATGTTTCTCAACAACATTATTGGGACACCGACCTTCAATGCAAGCCTATGGTTTGGGACACCCGAAAATTTTAAACCGTTGATAAATTCCGGTGAAAACGGCGACGATCTATAGCACCCAACGTTCATTTTATCTATGTTGTCACAACTAAGATAAACCAATTCTTCACCGTGAAAGGTTTTAAGCAAATGATCGTTAATACTATCAACCACTTCATTGGTTGGAGCAAGAATGGCCTTTTCACGAAGTATGACGGATCATCTATGTTATCCAAAATGTTTGGGTAAGTGAAATCTATAATAGATTGTACCGATCATTAGTTTCATGTATTAGAATATCTTCGGTATATCTATCAAAACCTCTCCATCGTGTTGTCCTCCAATATCTCCATCTCCTACTTTCAATATCCATTCAAATTCCTTTATCTCGCCTACATCCTCAGCCGTGATCCAACAGAAGGCGCATATTAGCGGTTAATTTTAAGACTTTGCGGTGATCCCACAAGTATGATTGTTTTAAAGATGCACTTACAATGTCTTCGGAACCTTTTGGAATAACGGTAGCACCCGCCTAAAATCACCGCCAAATACTACGGTCATATTACCAAAGGCGATCACAAATGTCGTACTTGTTCACGCAAGATATCTCTCAGGACCTATCTAAAGCCTCAAGCACAACTTATTTGTCATGGAAGCCTCATCCCAAATAATAAGCTTGCATTTCTTTAACAACAGGCCCAAGTCACTGCGGAGTTATTGAGCACGTAGAAGTCTCATCAATATTTATCGGAATATGGAACCTCAAATGAGCAAATCCGTCCACCGACATCAATAAAGATGCAATGCCACTTGATGCAACGTTTATGACTATGTCACCATTTCTTCTAATCCCGCAAAGAAGGGTTTTCCATAAATATGTCTTACCGGTCCCTCCGTATCCGTATACAAAATAATTTTCTCCTCTTCCGCTTATAACGGACGCCATGATGGTGTCATATACATTTCTTTGTTCCGTGATTAACGCGGCATATAGAGTTTCGTATTCACCAGTAACTCGATGGATTATAATCTCTCTGCAAAGATTAGCCCGATACCAAACTCGCGATGTAAGTATTATCCGGATAAGGAAGTTCGAAAAGCCTTCAAAGTGGTGCCTCTTGGCGCATAAGTTGTTCGATAAAGAAAAACAAACATTCTTTTCTCGTCACACTCATTACAGAACACGTATCAAATTAGGCATATATGAGGCGTAGTATATGTATGCAAATAATGATTATCAAAATAGTAAGTAGTGTAGGATATTTATAGTGTAACATACATATCATAAGAATCGATAGATACATTTTTTGTTTAAGTCACTTGCAAAAATATGGTCTTTAACAGATTTGATGAATCTCGAATTTTAATAATTAACCATTTCGAGAATATATAAATTTATATAAAAAGTTAGTAACAAAGCTAAGTTGGTGGTTATACGGAATGCCTAAAATAATTCTTCTCTTGTACTCGACATCTTCGATAGCAAATGCCAAGTTTGTAACCAAGCTGTCAATGGTGTGTCAAGCTCCTTTGGGACAATAATGTAACAAAAGGTCCCGTAAATGCTCAACAAAGGACCAATGGGCTGCCTCTTTAATACCCTCAATATGTTCCTTGTTGTCATCTAAAAGGCATTGCGTAGTGGCATCTTTGTAAGTAGGATAAACTACACCGTTAATTTTCCTTATCTCAGGGTGATTTCGACAACCTTTTTGACTATTTAGTAGCATCCTACAATAGTAACCTTCACCTGCTGAGATTGGCACATTTTGAATTCTGCCAATTGCATATTTTTTCTTCCTATGTGTCCACGTTCCTTTTGCAAGATTCCATACAAATTTTGTAGGAAACTCAGCATATGTTAATTACCTTGCTGATGGATACACTTTGTTCATCTGCATCCAGGATTGGAACATAGAAGCCCCAACTGTTGGTTTGTGAATAACGGTTTCAAGGTCGAGTTCTTATCAAATACAACCGGTTGGTCGCCGAGATGAAATGAGAGATGCTCAATAGATGGTGTTCTATAATGTATCTTAAATCCAAATATTCTCAAGCGGTTTCCCAGCGATAGGTACCGCAATCATAGAACGCTTAATCTCGCCAGCGGTGTTTATCATTCGCTGATGTCTTTGGTGCTTATTGGTTCATACAACTATGCCGATAGTCTATCGACCTTTTTTAATGTATTTAAACAAATATTTAAACATTGATGTGGCATTGATAACGTTTCAATAACATAGCGTTATACGGAATAACATAACCGTTGTGCAACTTATGTCCACTCTTAACATAATATCGCTTGTAATTCTAATTATAGAAATTTTTGTATAAGACTACACGTATGAATGTGGTGTGGCCTATAAATAAAGAACATACCGCTTGAACATGTCCGAACAAACGCAACTCTTTGACATCCTTCATCAACTCGATCGAGTTTCATTTTAAAAACTCAAGATACTACATCGTGTCGATTCAGATGAAAGCTTATGCTCCGCATATCTTTCAATCTTTGGCCATTTAGGGTTGCATGTGATCGTTATAAACAAACTGGACAACCATACCACCTACACAATGCCATGGCATCCATATAATTTTGTTGCATGTACCTTGGTCCGCCAAAGAAAGAAGAAGGCAAAATGATAGGCTTTCCAACCGTGGACGGGTCGCTATTTCGGATGCGACGCTTAGACGACATTTGAATACGATCACACCTTAGTTTAGACCGTTTGGAACGATGGAAAACATATACTCTCTCAACCATGGCAAAGCCATCCACAAGAAATTGCCGAACAAACGACTCCACATATGAATAAATTCTCTTTATTTGGGCGGTCCTGATCCGAGAGGCAAACCACTCACGATAGTAACTGCTTTTTCATTCTTTTCAGTGGCGAGCCAACCCGATTTATTTCGCGGTGGTATTCCTAAAAATACCCATCTTGCGCAGATGGCATCAACAAAGGGTATTGCAAAGGAAGGTACATATGATGAAAAATATTGATATGTTGCAAACCTTCACCAAACTTTTCTATCACAATGTCCCTATCTTTTGCAAGATGCATCCAAGTCGCATACAATAAGTCCAACAACCTCGTCGGCGTTGGAAGATTGTATTCTTGTCCACTCTTGCCTCGCTTTGCTATAGCTTTATTCTAATATTTTGCTCGCATTGTCTTCGTAGCGGTCACGTGCCCTTCTAAATGTTTTGACCAAATCACTTGATCCATCCAAAATATCTTTCACTTCATTGATAATTTTTCGATCAGAGGTGTCTTTGAATTAGAAGTGCCAGACGAAGCAGATTTAGAACCCCTAGTTAATAGAGTAACGGGACAAACATTAGGTAAGAGTGTAAATATATGAATTTTTTTGTAAAATGCACACAAAATAATAAAACATGTAATGTAAATTACCTTAAAGCAGCTTGCTCTATTCTCGGTTTCGTTTTATGTGTCATATATATACAACTGTGCGAACTTTGGAGGAGCCTCGTTTACGGAAGTAAACTACCAATACTATGGTACGTTTGACCATGTAAGCGGAAAACATACGGACCGCTTCCTTTCTTGTTGATTGTGTCATCAACCTTGCCACCCATTGAAGTAAACGCAAACATGATGTTGTACGTTCTAATGTTGTTTATGAAATTTTGACTTTTGTTGTCGTCATTCAAGAATAAATCAAGTAATTGTTTTGGAGTAGGAGGTGCTTGTGGAAGAGAAAATTTTCCCTTGCCACAACATATGGAATAAGCTTTTCCCAACGGATTAGCATTCCCTTGTTTTGCTTCTGCTTCCCATAATAGGGCATGACATTCTTTACACTCGAACGTAGGATCGCCAATGTCATAGTAATCTGCACTCACGTAAAATGGTATATTTTAATTAACTGTGCTAAGAAATAGCATCAAACTTGTGCAATGATGGCAGAATAATATTGACTTATACCTTCGATATACCGACGATTTGTCGAAACTTTCCGACAGGTCCATCTTCATCAAGATTGAAAACAATCGGATCGCGAGATTGTAACGTTGGTCTAGACCTTTTGGTCTTCTTAAAGATTCTCCCGCTCGAATGTTGATTTTGTGTTGCTAAACCATGAATGCCATTTGAAACTCAGCACGATTGTGTAGTTCTTGGACGCATTACCTTGACGGCTACGTGTGTTTGAAAAGTAACTGTGAAAACAAAATAGTTCAAGAATGGTTACATGATATGGATAAAAAATGCGCCAAAACACTATCTCTAATTTTGAAATGTACCGTTGAAACGTTAGTAAGTTGAGTCCGTCGCTTATGAGTGAAGCAACCGGAGTTAATTGAGGAGTGTTTTGTTCACGTAATTGGTGCCTATTTATATAGAAATTATTATAATAGTCTCCTAAAACATAATGCGAAACAAAGTAAAAACTCAAAGAAAGAATAAGTAACTCCACTAAAATTTCTAAGGTTGGCTGTGATTTGTACAATATGTACCTTGGTTATGCGTTGATAATGGTGAAGTGTTTGTTTGCACAAGATTCATCAAGTAGTGATACGTTGTGGTGTTATTTGAGTATTTTGCGAACCCGAGATGTAATAATAGCCAGATACAAAACACTCAAGAACCAAACAAATTACTTTAAACATACTCAAACAAAAACTAAATATTCTATTTATAGTTTACCATTCTCTAAAGGAGTTGGGTGAATATTGTAAGGTGACACGTTGCATCTATTGTGACCATTGTCGCCACATTTGACATTCAAAATACTATATCGATCATGTATGAAGAATTACACCGGATAACTATAGTGGAAGATTGTCATGATCATATAATGAAATTTTATTAGGTGTTAAATATGTATAATATGTACATTGGTTAATGTTTGAAAATGCTTGTTTTTTTTTTTTGCAAACTATTGATTTGAAGTGTAAGCTTCAGATGTTATTTCAGTAGATGTTGCAACATAACATATAAGTCTAAGATTATATCAATATAAATAGACAGTAATTTAAGTAATCTACATAGGTAAGTGTAAAGCAATTAATTAAGATTGTAGTTTATAGTTTACCATTTTGTAAAGGAATTTGCTGAATATTGTAGGTCAATACGGTGCTTCTTTTTTGTCCTGCGTTTCCTAAATCAAGGTTACAAAAATAAAATGAGCCAGCCATGTCAAATTACACTTGAAGAAAGTTTGTAAACAAACAAACAAACTTATATAAGCAAAGTAATCAAACCTTGATGAATGTGTAAAGGTAAGCTTGTAGTTGCCATTGGTGACAGTGATGATGTATTTACCGATGTGGATGATATGTGTCAAATAGCAAATTGAGAAGTAAAGCATGACTATCGAATAGTTTAAAGTAACAACACAAGTAGTAGTAAACTGAATTTTGTTATTGCATATTAGCTATAAGAAACTAACGATTAGTCACGCCGCTAAAGGCTGCCTTTCATGACTAAACACCAATCGTGGTCTCTTTTTTTTTTGGGTTGTCCCATGTTGGTTGATGATGTTGGTCGCCTATTGAAACGATATCTACATGTAGAGGATTATCTAATGCATGAAGAATAATTAGTTACAAAGGTACCATAGGTAAAAAAAGGTTATGAATAAAATGTGTAATCGATGAAGATAAGCTTACAATTCAACAATTACGTCACGATACTCTTCAATTTGTTGAACCGCATCCACCAACATATTTTTGCAAAAGTCTCACTTGAAAATTGAGTTGCATCTCCCGACGATTTAAAATTCTTGTTGGACATGGACGAACTTTGTGCATTTTAGGTTTCCTATTCTCAAGATTAGTTGACGAACGTTTTCATGCTTGGTGGAGTGTTTTCATCATCCATGATGATAATCGATTACAACTGCTTTGTGTTTTAGAGAAATGAAACAATGATATGTTTTTTAAACTGCTGTATGACAATATGTTATGGATATGGAGTTGAAAAGACATTCATTCAAGTTTAAGTATATAGAGTTTGAAAAGAGATAAATTAGCTAATGATCTGAAGAGTAACTTTTACAAATAATTTAAATGGAGTAACAATATGTCATTAATTTCAGTTATATTATCTCATTTAATATGATGATATTTTGAAATCAAAAAAGACTTGCTACATCTTATGATTGTAACATACAAAAACTTGATTCATGGAAGATAATGAAATTATCATACATTCAAAGAAATAACAGTTACATAAAAATCATTAACGTAGAATCTTATTAATAATATTAATTATAAGAATGACATAAGCAAATCGTAATCTAAATGATCATGTCTTGACAAATGATAATCGCTATATGCTATCAAGTATCAAAAAACCGATAAAGGTGTTGTCTTAATTTGTCATACTTTTAGCAAGCTAACGAATATGCTACTCAAAATCATCATCGTGATCTTAATGCCCGGTAGAATATCTTCCCATCGACTCGCCATCATTGGACACGTAAGGTTGTTATAAAAAATTCGGCATCTTCATGAATGAAGTTGTTATGAATATCTAAAGAGTGAAAAGGTTCATGTGGAATATCGTTGATATTAACCCACAAGATCGCCGCTGTGTTGTTATTGTTTTGAATATGTGCATCCGGTTCTTCATCAATAAGAGCAAACTTTTATCTTTTGTACTAAACAAACCGTGTTGTTTATCAAGTAAATGTTCGCCATCGCTAAAATCATCCGTATGGTATACATGATCATTAGAATGAACAAATAGTTTGTCATCCTCTTTATCAACTTCTTTAGATTTATAGTAAACTGAATTGTGGAATAGCCCCGAATCATCATTCGCTTCATCTTTAGATTTATAGTCAACTGAATTGTATACTTGGTTTTGCGCTTATCCTCGGTTTCTCATCATCGATTCTTATCAAGATGTTTAACCATGAATCATAAAAGTTGGTACTATGTTAACACAATTTAGTAGTAGTATTTAATATGTTCATACCTTGTCTAAGAGGTGTGCAACTTCTTGTAAATCGTTATCGAAGTAACACGTCCCACAACAGGTTGCCATCTTTGAGTAGTCTTCATCATTTTTTGCGACGGATATCCGCTGAAAGGAAGAGAAAAAAGAAAAGTTAGTTTATAATCGTAAATGTCTTAAACGCTCAATTTGTATAATAAGAATTGAATACAACATCGGATGATGATTTGCTATTGAACATGGTTTGATACTCGTATATGTTTTTTGTTAATGAATTGTATGAATCAGTATGGGATTTATGTAGTTTCAATATTTTAAGTATTATAGGAAAGTATATGTAGATATATTCTAAACAAATATGTGTTATGATAATATTTGTTTTGATTCTATTGTTTGTAAAAATATTTTTTGTTTATCTTAATTTAAACTTAAAGTAGTTATTTGGAAAGGATAGTACAAATAATATATTTTAGTTGTAAATTTGATATGATTTCAAGATTATGTTAATTATGTCAAACAAAATGGTTAAATGTATTTGTTTCATTCTTATTCATGTTAATATTCTTAGTAACATTTGCAAATTTAGTGTTAGGAATTAGAAATTCCATAGTGAAGTGTCGGTCACCCCATATATAATCTAGCATAAGTTAGCTCGTAGACATTACGTTATTTACTAGTTATTTAGTTAGTTATTTAGTTTAGTGCAACACCGTGGAGGACAGACTGGTCTTTACCCAATCGTATGCACGATCCGGTCCAGTTAGGAGGACGTATTATGTAAAACTATATATACCCTCTACCTCCCAAGGTAGAGGGTTGGACCTTTCATTCATCTTAATCTAAGGGCCCGTTTGGTTTGTTGCTAGGAATGACAATGGGTATCGAATTTGGAATGATGTGGAATGATAATGGGTATAAAAAAGTGTATCATTACGATTGTTTGTGTTTGGTTGATAAAATATGGTATGAAAAAGTTTATAGATATTTGAATTTTGTAGTGGAAAAAAGAAAGGCCCACGGGAATGGATTTCATAGACACCAAATTGGTGTGTAATGAATCTATGACTATGATATACCCATTTCATTACCGGGCCCACAAAACAAAACAAACCAAACACCGACTATGACTTTGAAAGTCATAGTCTCATTCCCATTTATGGGAACCAAACGGGCCATAACCTTCTATGTTTTCTTTCACTTTCTCTCTCTATAAAGGATCCCACTTTCTCTCTCTAAACATACTCATAATTTGACCCATATTATTGTTTGTTATGTGTTTATGAAATCCAATATCTAACAATTGGTATCAGAGAGCCATGGTTTAATCACTCATCTTTCATGTTCTTTGTTTTGGTGGATTTCATAAGGTTTTTGGGTATTAAGGGTTTAGGAGAGTTTGATTCATTTGGACAAATTCTAGTGTTAAAGTTTGAATTTTGCTAGTACTTTTGTGTTTAGGATCATCATATGTGTTTATGTTTTGAATTGGAAGGCTTAAATCATTGTGGTTTGGTTGTTATTGATTGATAAAGTGGTTATTTTTTAAGTTGGTACAAAGCGAGTTGAGTCTCGTAGTGATTTTCTTGGAAGCGAGTTGCTTGGAAGAGAGTTGCTTGGAAGAGAGTTGATAGCTAAGTTTCTTGGATGCGAGTTGCTTCTTCATTAGAAGCGAGTTGGTATAAGCGACTTGGCTACTTAGCGAGTTGACCATTTATGCGAGTTGGTTATTAAGCGACTTGTTTATTTAAGCGAGTTGATTGTGTAGCGAGTTGATACTAAAGAGAGTTGCCTATGCGACTTGTCCAGATTCAACGTATCTAAAGAGAGTTGCCTATGCGAGTTGTTTAAGCGAGTTGCCCATGAGTTGTGTTTATGCGACTTGTCTATTAAGCGAGTTGTCTGCTTATGCGAGTTGTGTTTCATGCGACTTGTCTATTAAGCGAGTTGTCATCTTATGCGAGTTGTGCCTTAAGCGAGTTGTCTTGAAGCGAGTTGTCCCGGATGCGAGTTGATTGAAGCGGTTTGACCAAAGTTGACTTTTACTCAAAACTTCAAACGGCCATAACTTTTGAACCAGAACTCCGTTTTTTTGAAATACCGGTCAAAACAGCGGAACAGTTGAATATGGTGAGCTTTCACCGCAAAGCCATGAAACGAATTTCTTGAGGCCCAAATCGCCTCCAGAAGGAAGTTATTGAGGTTTTTAAGTTTTTAGACCTAAATTTCTCCGTAAAATCGTGCATCAACCAGTTCAAATCTCAACCAAACAACATATCCGCTATTCCTACATACAATCCTAAGTCCTAACACAATTGTCTATCATTGTGACAATTCATCATCATCTTAACACGTTCCATTGGTCATTGCTTAACGGTTTGGTCTTGATTTTAGTAAAATCATGAAAGATTCTATTTCTCGGTTTAAATCATTGACTTGTAAAATCCGTGGATTCATCAACATCATGTCTTACACTCGATTCGGTGATTTGAAGTACTCAAAGCGTATGATGTAGACAACCATGAGAATATTAGCTATCTTGAGCAGTTCTGGATGATGGAATCAATCAATGATGATTTGAGTTCTTCATGCTCCGAGTCCAATGAGAAAGATTTGCACTGTTCGAGCTCTGAATGCCATGCAAAAGGAAAGCGACATTGAATCTTATCAACAACTTCACTCACACCTCATGTTACTCACTCCGTTAAGAATGGAGCGAACATGCATTGCCATTTTCCGTCAAGACTTAACCACATTAACGGAACGTTGCTATTGAACTTAGAACAACTAGAGCAACAACTTGATAAAGAAAAGGTTCTAAAGGATAGTTCGAGGTTGCACTTCATGTGATCCACAAACAATTTCACCATTCATAAATGGGGAATACTCATCGATTATGATCAAGACTTGGATCGAGATATCTTTCAAGAGGCACTTTCGAATGGAAATTAGCATGTTCATTGAGTCACTTATTCATCTCATGCATAATGTGAGAAGTATATTGAGGAAGTTACTCGAGAAAGATGAAAAAGTGGATGTGTGTCAGTGCGGTTAAGAGATTGTTGTGATGAGTGGGTAATGTATCGTAAAGGTCGGGTGTTCTTTGAATGCGAATATCGAAACAACACGAATGATGTAACCGGTGCTCAAGTAACTCTGTCACACAAGAAGTAGATCTTTGTGATCGAGAAAGGCGAATGAATCTCGGTACAATCAATAAATTGTTGTGTTGAGACGATGCGGCACCGGATGTTGGATCAATGGACCTTTGAATACGAGGCTCGAGATAGATAACCTTGACACGACCAACGGTCCGTTGATTCTTGTTACATGATGTGGATGCGATATCGGATCGACAATTGAACAAGTATCATGTGATGAGGTACCCTTAGCTATTCAACATAGTGCATCGCTAATGTTAGATACATACCGGTCTTAATTTGAACATGATTATGATAAATGTTCCTTGGTTGAGGTGAGTCTAATAACTTCAAAAAAATGATATGATTGATAAAAGGGCTTTTGATGAACTTTCAAACAAACTCTCAAATCTTGAAAACATTGCATTTCACTTGAAATTGCGATACAAAGTAAAGAAGAAAGTTTCCAAATTAACAAACCAAGTAAAAATCCGAACTTCACGAATTTCGTGAACTTTTGAAATAAACACTTTGAAAGCTCACCAAGACAAAGACTCAACCATCAACAATTCGAAGAAACATATTTCTGATATGCATGTGAAAAGTAATTTGGTTACAAGTAATTACGATATTAATGCAATTGATGATATTCAAATGAGAAATGATGAATTAGCGGTTTGTGTGGCCAAATTACTAAAGGAAAATGAGTCTTTGAGAAAGCATCACATAGAACTAAGTGACTCTATCAAAGAAGCTAGAACTACATCAATGGAACAAACAAACTCTTTGATAGCTAAAATTGATGATCTCAAAGCTCAACTTCGGAAAAGAGTTTCGCCATTGTTGCTTTAAAAATGAGCTCGAGAAAAACAATGGGAATAGTGTGAACACTAAGTTTTGAACCATCAAACTTGGGGAAACCGGTTATTAGACAACCGAATGCGTTTAGATCCGAAGCGACCAAAATTTTCAAAAACGCGGTTTGCCTCCCAAGTTGATGCGAAACAAGTTTTGACAAAACCAGATCCTTCACCTCACTTGCCTAGGAAAGTTGATATGAATGACTTGTATAAGAACTCTTATCTTGAAATTGCTAGAAAGAAGGCACAAAATCGTAAGGCAGATTTTAGGTGCAAGACCTAGGATGATGAATTCTTCAAGATTTCAAGGCCGCTAGTAGTTCTAAACCATTACCTAGGTACACTAATCTAAAGACTAGGGATTGGCACATATAAGAGTAGTTGCATTTCTAGTAAAGCTATTCCCATAGCGAGACCACTCTAAGAAATCTAGATCTATTTACGAATCCAAACAAGTCATCTCGCTCAAAGTGTCCGAAATGTATCTTTAATGCTAATCATGATAAATGTTTCACAAAATCCACGAAGAAAGTAAATGCTCATGCAATGGTACAACCTGTTAAGTCTAGGATTCACACTAAGTCATCCACAGTGCATATGAAGCAAATGAAACAAAAGCCTCACCTAGATGGTTACCAACTCCTAAATCTTTGGAAACTAGGAATAAGGATAAGTCTCACTATGCATAAAGCCTAACAATCCTAGACCTTGCCATAAGTGGATACCATCCGTAGAATTTTAAGGATCTTTGGACTTAGGTGGATACCTCAGGAAAGATGTTTTCCAATGGCATTCTCAATGTTGAATGTGAAACCCCAAAGGGTTTGGATCGATGTCACTAACCATAATATATGCAATCAAGTTTGTAATATTAGTGCGGTAGTCCTTACTCGATTCTGAGATACTTGATCCTTCAATACATGGGTGGCTTAAAGTATGGATAACAAAAGGATTGATATCTCATAATTCACGGGTTCAAGTTACTCAACATTGATATTCAATTGACAATGGCGCCTCATTCACATCGATTCGGGCCTCGTTCTTCAACACTATGATGTCTGCTCACCGATTCGGGCCTCGTACTTCATCATTATGGCGTCTGCAGATATCACTTCGAGGCCCCGTCTCAAAGAAAAGAAAGGTGTACGCTTGAGGCGCTTTATCTTGAAGAAGAGAAATCTTCATGTTTTTGACCATTCTCATCGACATTCTTCATCAACATGCTTCATGCTTTTCCATGCGCTTGATCATCAAGTGAACCGGACTATCGATAATTACTCTTATTCCACTTGCTCGATATAATGAAGATGGCGACATCATGTGCTAACTATGGGGAGAAGTGTGAATAGAATACATTTGGATGATAATCACTTGTTTAATCAAGAATGGCATCTCCATATGCAATTCTTGAGGGGAGAAGAAGTGTGAATTTTTGCATGGTTGGATGATATATGAGAATATATGGTCAAACGGCTCTAACTCATGTAAGAACCAAGATTATTCTTATCGGATCATCTTCACATGTAGTTTCTTCTAAGAGCCGTTGGTTGACATCTTCACACGGGCTGATATGATTAAATGACAAAGTGCTTCTAGTTGCTGGGCTGATTTCTTTGATGAACATCTTTCTGTTCTTGTTTGATTAAATGCCTTTGGTGTGAAGAAGATGTTAACAGTCTATTTCCCCTTTCGGACAATCTTGAAGAAGGTCGAGTCTACAGTCTAATCTACATTTTCTGCTACATGATTAGAAGACTAAAGGCAATTGCATTTGATGATCTAAAGACTTCTTCTTAATCCGGTGAGAAGAACACTTGAAAATCTTCGTCGGGTTTAGGGAGAGCACTAATGGGATTCATTGTTTAATCCCTAATTAGACTGTTCATATTCTTTAGCAATGATTCATTGCTTGATTTTGATGACACTCCTTACGCATAATGCTTCAATTACTAAGGATAACTGGGATTCATTGTTTGGGATTCATTGTTTTTCAAGGATATGTTTGATGAGTACTTCCAACCTCTAACGAATGTTGATCATCTAGCTTCTGAAGCTCATGCTCCGGTTCCTACTGACTCAACTAGTTCACCATCTAAGAAGTACTTCTTAGAATTCTCAAGAAACCTTATCTCCAGTTACCTCACAAGGCGTTGATAATGACTATCATGATATTGTAGTTGCACTACTGAATAATGATCCGCTCTTTGGTATTCCTTTGCCAAATCTTCACGGATTATTGTTCATGAATAATGATCCGCTCTTTGGTATTCATTTGCCAAATCTTCACGGATCATTGTTTCATTTTTCTTTCCTAAATGTGCACTCTGTAAATCAACCACATGAACATTAAGGAAAATGACTTCTCATCCGCTCGAAGACATTATTGGTGAAACTTCGGATCGGTCTCTACATGTATACCTTTAGGAAGAATGCATTGATGTTGAGGAATCATTTGTTCGGTTCATTCGATGGGTCAATGTACATCCGATTGTATGTTTATTCACGTGTTGGGCATGTGACACAAGTTGATTACTTCAAGTTAATCTGTTATCACTTATTTGAGATTGAAGTTGACTTTCACAAAGGCATGTTCTTATTTGATAACTTGCTCGGGCTTAAGTATTTGAGTTGAAGACTTGATTTATCTAGTTACCAAAGATCGGGATGGATGGTTGAAGACCGGATAACTATCACTATTAGGAGTTACGTTGTTTTACTCGATGTCACATGCGGATGACGATGTGGATAATCTCAAGAGGTGTTAATGTCTCATACTTTGTTTGAGTAGTGAGTACTTAGAGATTTGCTTGATGCATAGATTCTCGACACCGTTCTTCCATCATTAAGTTCAAGCTTAGAACACATGCGGAGAAGTCTACTTCTGTTTTAAGTTAGGTATATCAGGTTTTATTCAACAGTGGTCACATCAAATTGTCCTCATATGGGTTGATAAAGATAGTCGGTGAGAGTTTCCATTGCAGTTGATTCTCACGAGTTCATTTGGGCTATTTGAGTTCTTCTCACAAGATTTCGAGTTTTGGGTATATTATGTTTTTTGAATCGAGGTATCAAAACCGGAAAGGGGAAGGAGACATATATCTAAAAGCACAACGAGTACACATGATGAACTTAACACTTCTATCGATTGAAGTTATCCGGGAAGACAATGGTCATAACCAGAGAAACTCGATGTTTAACTCGTAGCCTTTGGTGTATTATTCTAACTAATTGGGGAAATGGTCTCGGAGACTTTTGGTATGTGTTACTTCAAACATTCGGTTAGAAGAAATGTGAAAAGAATATTTGGTTCGTGAGATGATATTGCATATCGACATCTTCTATATGATTTATGATAAAGTGCTTCCGGTTGGTGCTTAGTGTACACAATGTAATGATGATTCGATGAGATCGCAACGATCGGGAGATATATGTGTACATCGTGTTCGGACAACATATTCACATGATCGAGCTTAATCGGTTATTCTAGAGTTGACATCCACAGAGGAGATCGGTGATTCAACCGGTTAGTGTGTTGTCTACTACGGTTGGGTACTTGTGTACATTATGGGTGATTGGTTATATGGAAGATAACCGGAATGCATTTGGTAAAATGAAGATGTTGGTGTATTGTTCCCATGAATAAGACAAGCGGTCAATCTCGAAGAGTAATGTGTACATCGGGGCGCTGCAAGGTTCATGTGATCGACTTCATTAGTTATTCGGATTTGATAACCGCTAAGGCGATCAATGTCTTAACTTGTTACCTCGGTGTTCTCGTGTTCTTGAGGTCTTGAGCTTCATTCTATGATTACATTTCTCTTCTCGTTCTTCTTCTTGGGAAAATGGTCTTTATTCGAAGATTGTCGGTATGGGGAAGCTACCAAAGTCTCACTGTAGGCTCATGTTCTATCGTCTATTCGAAGCCTCGGAAGCTTTGGTGGTGTATGTTTAGAGATGATGACTTTATCTTCTACAGGGCTGCTCGATATTCAGTATCTCGATCGTATCATCATCTTCTTAAACTATATCATCTACTCTATCGTAAATATTTATAAAAACAAAATACAAAAATATAAAACCGACAAAACAAAATAGAAAATATAAAACCATAAAAAAAATCCATAAAAATTTGAAAAATCATAAAAGACCAAAATATGTTTTATCAAGACATGTCTTACGGTATCGATAACATCTACGGTCTTAGAAATGTCATTCAATAATGGCACGGGACTTTAGATGAAGTTCGGCAGGAGGTGTAAATATTTCTTTCTAAACATGTCTCATAATATGGCTGATTATTTGATCAGAACCGGGCTTCAAATGATGGCTTGCAATTACTTCAGACTGTGACCCATGCTTAAACTATGTCTTGCTATTATTTCAGATAGCAACCCGCTCTTCAAGAAAGGAAAGTGCTACGCTAAACCAATTTTCAAACATTTCGTGCACTTTTCCTATAAACAAAATGAGGAAAGGATGTCGAATGACTGCTGTTCCTACTCAAATATTTTTCCGTCTAAAATTCTTCAGAAAAATATTTGTAGTATTTCAAAATGGTGAAAATGAGTTGCTTTAAAACAATGATTCGAGTTTTATAAAATTGAAAACTCAATCAATGACTTGGCCGCTTTTAAAACTTCTTATAAAATGAGTCATTGATTGAGGGAGAATGTTTTCAAATCTATATCATCTAACGAGCTTTCTTAATTATCCTACGTGCTTAATTAAAATGATATTTGCACAGTGTCGAAGGACTAGGAATTTAGGATATGATTGTTAGGATTAGATGATTAGAGTTTGATTTAACACATAAACCCCATGCCTTATATGATCGATTGATATGTTGAATTGACTTTAATTAGTCGATTCTTTGTTATGGGTGATGTCGACCACCATATATCACGTATGTGTGTTCACTAACGTATGCGGTATATTGGTATATAAGAATGTTCGATCCGGATCCCACAATTGAAGATGATTGGATGCCGAAGGAAAGGGTAACTATATCTTGGGTTGACAAATGAAGAAGCGGAGCTTAATTGGACTTCAATGGAGAGTTTGCATAAATGCAACATAAGAGGTCTCTTTGCCTCACAGATGGTTTTCTTCATAAACAAATGAAGAAGCGGAGCTTAGTGGACCTCGATTGGCATTAAATGCAACGAAGAATCTCACCGCATCAATGAGACGGTTTTTCTTCAAGCCCTACAACAACAACGAAGCTTCTCAATCACTTAATATATCTTTGTGCAAGATACCATTTTTAAACAATTTTGAATAATTTGATTAAATTGTTTTGAAAATGGAAAAATATTGTTTTGAAAATAAATTGAACTAAATTTTGTAAATCACCGGACTTCATTTTTATCAAAATCAAAGTTACTCATTCATCGACTACGGTCATCGATTGAGGGGGGAGAGTGATTTAAAATAAAATATTTTCAAATAATATATCTTCATAAAAGTCCGGTTGTACAATAATAAGTGGTGATCTAAAGATTTAATGTTATGTCATGGTATGATTTTCTTTGAAACTCAAAGATCTTACAAAATGAAATTTTTTCTGTTCTTGTTTGATTGTGAAATTGTTTTATTTTACTTAAAGATCATTTAAAAACTATCATACCTGACACTAACAATCTTTAATGTCTATATTTGGTCCATCTCAGTCAATTTCAAAAATTAAATCTTGCCACGTCTTTCCCCAAAATCTTCTAAATGATTTAAATCTTTTGGGATCACAAATCTCAAATGGTTTGAAAATTCTTATCGGGGTAGAGATCGTGATTTAAATCTCAAATCTGTTTTAAATGGAATTGGTTTTAGTCCTTCAAAGGCAATCCTGCCTCCATGTGCCAAACGATTTCAATATACATAATGCACATGTTGAGGGGCATTTATCCAAAAACAAGATGAGTTTTAAATCGTGCACATTTTCTCCCATGTTTTATAAACCTTATTAAATCACTTGGGATCCAAAATCTCAAAGGGTTTGATATTTTGATCGGGGAGAATTTGTGATTTAATAATGAAATTTGATAAAAGTTGATCGTTTTGATTCGGTTGTGCGGTTGCTCTCTCATATGCGCTAAACGCTTTCGAATCTCGAAGCATATATTGAGGGGAGCATTTTAAAGAAAAGAAACTATCGAGGTGCAAATTCTTTTATGTTTTAACATAAAGTACCTTGATTGAGTTTTAAATGGTTTCTTAATGGCTTGTGTGATCGTAAATGTGCTTCAAAAGAACTCTTGCCTCTATGTGATAAAATGATTTCAAATATCCTACGCACATATTGAGGGGGAGAATTTACCAAGGAAAATCAAATGGCTTTTTCTAAGGAAATTGTGATCAAGAAATTATTTCAAAGAAATTATTTCAAAGAACTCTTGCCTCCATGTGCTAAACAATTTAAAAATCATATGCACATGTTGAGGGGGAGCATTTCTAAATGATCAAAACTATTAAGGTACAAAATGCTTTGATTTTATATCACAAGTACCTTGATTGATTTTCCAAATGATTTTTCAATTGGTTTCAAGGAAGAATGAACTGTACCAAAAGACCGACCATTTTACTTTATGCATGGAGTTATAAGGATGGTGAGGTTAGGTATTTGTTCCACGATCCGCCAACCGGAGGGATCTTCGAGGACAATCCACTAGATTGTGTAGAGTCCTTAGGTATGATGAAAAGGAGAAAATGAGAAATGGGAAGAGTGCGGATGAGACGAGCTAGTCTTGGAATAAATCCAACAAGGTTCTAGTTATGAAGTCTCGTAAGCATGAAGGGTTGAAGAATGAAAAGAAATGAATATGAAAGGGTGAAAAGAAATAGCCTCAAACTATTCAACCTTAGGGCGAATCCGGGTTCAATACATATGCTACTAGTGTTTACTAAGGTAACACGGTATTGAAGACAAGACGTCATGGACCCGATGACGACTTGCACTAAACTTCCCAAGCTACTCAAGTTCCTCTTAAAGGGCTTGTTTCATTCTCACGGGAACCGACATAATCTATCGACTTTCTCTTAGAGATTGTTGATATTGAAGAAGGACACCCTCTCCTAGTCTCCGACACAGAACCAAATATGCACAATTGAGTCTAGAGCCAAGAGATCATCCACAATATCTCGTTTGGACACTAAATTCTTGAAGACTTGCTTTTTCACACAATGTGGAAAGTAAGTATATATTAAGAGTCCTACTTATTATCCTTGTGGTATTGCCGTAACATCCGAGTGGTATGTAAAAGTATTCACGATGAAGATGGAAATCCTTCAGAGCCAACATCAAACAAGCTCTTGGTGGGTGACATGTGAGATCTTCTCGTAAGATCAAGCTTGTGACAAGCTGGATAGAAACGATGGGAGATTCATTCTTGAATCAACCTTGGTCGAGAATGGAATTGACGAATACTTTTGGAAAAACGTTCGATGTGCAAACCTTCTTTTCTCTAGCACGTCGAATGTGTATTCATTTCAAATACAAAAGGTATTTTTGATTGAAAATTGATCTTTCTTATAAAACCTTCGTATTGCAAAACTCTTTCTTCTAAGCAATACGCGATTGTTTTCAAATCATTTTCATCAATCGGTGAATCTCAATTTCTTTGGTTCACTTACTCCGTGTTGTCTTCTTTGAGGCGTTCCGGTTTGAGAACGGCTAGAACATTGCGAAACCCGTCAAGGAGATTCTTTGGAATCCTACGATCACAGAAGCGATACTTGTCTTGATCAGCGAGGAACCGTGGGTCGTGTACCTCAATTCAACGAAAGTGATCAAAGGCGCTTTCGTGTGTTTTATTGCTAATCGTTGTTTGCGGTACATTTGGACGGTTGCGGTGATCGAATTGAGGTCAATCCAAAGCCGCATGCTCATAGCATCCACGCTTAATTGAAGAAATCATGGTGGTGCATATCTACATAACACGGTTCGATATTTTTATACTATGTTTACGATGCTGTCTGCGTAAATATCATGAACGGTAAAGCTTCCGCTACTCGATGGAAAGATGTCATGATCACGAAAGTGTGAGCATGTCGGTCCAAAAGTCACAACTTCACATGATGGCAACACAATAAAGGGTGATCCGAGATTTCGCGTGGTGATGATCTCAAAGAAAGCTCGAAGATCATCAAAGATGTGGATCGGTTCAAAGACCTCCACTAAAAGTACAAATCAAGCGGACTTTGAAGAATCGCTATTAAAGCACAAAGATGCGAATTGAAGAATTGAAGTCTCTGAGCTCAAGAACAAAGACAAAGATAGAATGCTAGGATGCAAAATGTATTTCATGGGGTGACCTCCGCAGGGAGATTGTTAGAATTAGAAATTCCATAGTGAAGTGTCGGTCACCCCATATATAATCTAGCATAAGTTAGCGTGACATTACGTTATTTACTAGTTATTTAGTTAGTTATTTAGTTTAGTGCAACACCGTGGAGGACGGACGGGTCTTTACCAGCTGTATGCACGATCCAGAGTCCATTAGGAGGGCGTATTATGTAAAACTATATATACCCTCTACCTCCCAAGGTGAGGGTTCTTTCATTCATCTTAATCTAACCTTCTATGTTTTCTTTCACTTTCTCTCTCTAGAAAGGATCCCACTTTCTCTCTCTAAACATACTCATAATTCGACCCATATTATTGTTTGTTATGTGTTTATGAAATCCAATATCTAACATTTAGAACTAATCCTTAAATGTTATATTCGCTTTTGCAACAAATAAGCATCATTCTTAATGGTATTGTCATGACTCATTGTTTCAAGGAAATTAAAAAAGTAAAGATGAATGATGAAAATATTGTAATGGAGAGTGTACTTAAAATATGAAATGAAATGCTAATTAACGTGATGAATCCTATCTCCGAGATGACAACCGAAAGCAGCCCTTGATTCGCTTCAATGTGTCCACTTATCCACCGTTTGTTTCCCATCTTCTTAGCACCATCTTTGACGATTTAGGTCAATAAGGGTAGGATAGCGATAATGTGCCAAGTATATATCCAATGGTTGACCAAGTTGAATGTTGTGTTGACCATCAATATATCATTCATGTTCTATCTTACGAAGACTATACACTTCTTCCATTTGGATGATGGAACACGCAAGTAGTAAGCAATTACATCGGTGTACTGACTTAGATGTTGACGAACTAATCATCTAAGGTTGGTGTAGGTTAAATTGTGTGTTGACACATTGCATATTGTTAGGAATTGGAAATTCCATAAGGAAGTGTCGGTCACCCCAAATATTGTTTAGCATATATTAGCTTGTAGACGTTACGTTATTTAGTAGTTATTAGTTAGGTATTAGCCTAGTTATTAGTTTAAGTAACACCGTGGAGGAAGGACGGGTCTTTACCCATTGTATGCACGATCCACAAATCCGAAGGAGGACATGTAGTATGTAACTATAAATACCCTACCTCCCAAGGTGAGGGTTGGACCTTCACTCAATCTAACCTTCTTTCTTTGTTTACTTTCTCTCTCTAGAAAGGCTCCCATCTTACACTTTCTCTCTCTAAACTCATCATATTGTACACCCCATAAGTATTGCTTGTTTGTGTGTTTGTGAAAAATAATATGTTACAATTGGTATCAAGAGCCATGGTTTGATCACTCATCTTTCATGTTATTGGATTTCTAGTGGTTTTCATAAGGTTTTTGGGTTTGAATGAGTTTAGAGTGGTTAGAATCATTTGGATCATCTCTTGTATTAAAGTTTGGATTTTGATAGTACTTTTGTGTTTAGATTCATTATAAGTGATTATGTTTTGGTTTGGAAGGCTTAATTCATCTTAGTTATAGTGTTTTTGGATTTGAAAAGATTAGTCTTTGAAGAGTTTCTTGGAAGAGGTTTGTCAGTTATTCTTGGAAGAGGTTTTTCCAGATTTTGATGTATCTATCTAGCAACTTGTCAGTCTAGCAACTTGTCATTCTAGCAACTTGTCAGTCTAGCAACTTGTAGTTTGACCAAAGTTGACTTTTAAATCAAAACTTCAAACGCCCATAACTTTTGAACCAGTAACTCCATTTTCAGCGTTCTACCCATCAAAGCGGCCCGTGAACGAGGAGAATGGCACACGAATAAAATCCGCTCGAGAGAAGTTATTTTATTGAATTTTTAAGTTTTAGACCTAAATTTCTCGGAAAATCGTGCAACAACCAATCCAAATCTCAACTAAACAACATCTCATTAATCCTACAAATAATCATAAGTCCTAACACAATTGTCTATCATTGTGTCGATCCATCGATCATCTTATCGTTCTATTGGTCATTGCTTAACGGTTTCTTCTTGATTTTGTAAAATATCGCGAAGATTCTATTTCTCGGTTTAAATCATAGATTTGTAAAATCGGTGCACTTCAACATCATGACTAACAATTGATTAGGTTGTATCTAAGATACTCGGTTTATCTGACGTGATCAATGAGCAGAACATACCCAACAATGCACAATGAGACTATCGTGTTTGAGTCGGATAATGCTAAAATGGATTCTTGGTGCTCATGTTCACAAGAGAGAATTGCACTGTTTAGACTACGAATGCCATGCAAAAGGAAAGTAGCATTGAACATTATCAACAACTTCACTCACCTTATCTACTCACACCGATAGGAATGGAGCGAACATGCAATGCCCTTTTTCGTTAAGACTTATCCACATTAACGGGAACATTACTATTGAACTTAGAACAATTGGAACAACAACTTGATAAAGAAAAAGGTTCAAAAGGATAGTTCAAGTCTTGACTTCAAGTGATTGATGAGTGTCTAAATACTCGTCATTTTTGTACCAATTAAACTGCAAAAACATCGAAAACACTGAAATGCATCAAAATGATTAAAATATCACAAATAAGTGTTTTATATGTTTTAAATGCAAAATATCAAAATCGGTGAAAATTATCAAATTTGCATAATTGGCGCTTTAGTCCCCAAGTTTCAAAAGTTGTCAAAAAGAGTCCACGGTAAATCTAAATAAAGAGAAATGTTATTCAAGGTCCACGAAATATTCTAATTTGTCAAAAATGGTCCTTGAATAAATCTTTTGTAAAATGGCGAAAAAGGTCCTGAACTTTCAAAATTGTCAAGTTTGGTCCTTGGAAAATTTGAAATTGTCAAAACTAGTCCTTGTACTTTTGAAGCTTGTCAATATTGGTCCTTGTATTAACTTTGAGAAAATTACAGAATGGCCCTCAAGTTTGAAGAATTACAAAACTAGTCCTTGTATTAATAAAGCCCTTAAACCATTTTGACCACTTACCAATTACGGACCCTGTCACTACCACTTTTGGACCCTTACCTTTTTGACCTTGGTCAAAAGCCGATCAAACTCTTGCCTTTTTCCTCCACCTTATCCTACTCCTTCTTCCCCACTGGACCTCACCTCGCAACCCCGCCACCTTCTCCCAACACCATCCTATCACCTTATCACCTTCCCTCATCGTATCACCTCTCACCCCCCTAGTTGCGGTGAAAAGGTCAACAAAGTCAAAATTAGGCCTTCCGCCAAAATGGAAATTTGGCTTAAACACTCATTACTCTCCCATTGGCTCGGAGGGTGGTGGGAAACAATCTAGAGGACACGTGGAAGAGTTTTGAACTATAAAGAAGGAAGAAAGCCGAGAGGAGAGTAGTTAGTTTTTTAATTTAACTATATGTCGTTTTTTAGAAATGTCTTAGTTTTATTTTAAAATGTAATTTTTAGTTTCTATGTAATGAATTTAAAGTAATTCGGTGTTTGTGATCACTTCTAAGTTCTAATTCCAAGTTTCATTTTAAGCTTCATAATTTCGAGCTCACTTTGTTGAAATCCATTTTCAAAGTCTTATATGCAAATTTTAACGACTTATTTTAAGTTCCATTAAGCTTACTTAAGCTTGTTAACACTTTTGAAAGCTTGAAACCAATTCTAATCACATAAGGTATATGGTCAACAAAGTCAACAAAGTCAACAAAGTCAACTTTCAAAAGTCAAAGAAGATTTCGGTTTAATTCTATTTTTAAACTGTTTATTGGGTGAATTCGGTGGTTTTAATTCGTTTTAGTCAAGTTCGATTAAACCTTTTGTGAAAATGCATTTGAGTATCCTAAAGGGTGTTTGGTTTGTGGGTTAAAATGGGTCAAAGAGTTTTGACCCATCTTTGGTTTTAATCGAGTTTAGTGTAAGCATTTGTGTCAAGGTTTAAAGTTGGAAAAGAATTTTACAAAGATTTACAAGCTTTGAGTCTAAAAGCATTTTAAAGGAAATAAAAATACTTGAGTTTCCTAAGTTTATGCATAGCGCTTTTAGCAATTTTTGTTGTGATAGAAAATTCTAAAAATAAAAATCACTAGCTTTGTAGCTTGTTAATCTTGTGTCAAAAGAAAAAAATCACAAAAATGTGCGGTGTAGGCTCTTGATGGGTCAAAGTGGGTGGGTTGGCCATTGCCGTTTGCAATGCGACTTGCAAATACTTCAAGCTTTTTGCGACTTATTAAAAAGCTGTGGGTAACTTAATTTGGATGACGAGAGGGGCAAAGGGTTGTCGACCGGTGTTCTTGAATTCCCCAAAGCTCGTGTTCAAATTCTTGCCTAGCTTATCTCGAATAAGCTCCAAACTAGACCACTTTGGCTGCTTTTATTTTGCACCAATTCGCAGTGATAAGCATGTTATAGTGCTTCTTAGGTTTCCATTTAGCTTATTTTCTCTTTGTTTATGCTTACTAGGTCACATTAGTGCTTCTTTAGGTGTAGCTTAGACTAGAAATGCTTATTTATAGATTACATCGAGTTATAGACATGTCCTAAAACCAAGCAACCTTTAATTGGGTTCGACCCCAATAAGTAAAGCTGACTTATTCTCAAGCTTTCAAGGTTAGGTGTTTGTAAAAATTGATAATTTTGTTTTGCTATTTAGTTCTAAAAGGAGAATCAAGAAAAAAAATAAATAGTCAAAAGGTTGGGATGGGATTCGAACACTTTGGACCTTGATCTCGCTGCACACGACACAACACAACCACTCACTACCAAGCTGCGCCTTGGGACTTTCTTGTTATTGTTTGCATCATTTAATACATAAGGGTGTTTGGCGGTTTAAGCTCAAGTTCTTAATAGCTTATTTTGTGGCTTATTTCGGTAACAAGGTATTGTTTTCTCAATTTTATTAAATTCCTCATTACTTAAGGTACTTTTAGGAAAATTTTCGGATTTTTACAAATGTTTTAGTATTTTTATCATTTAATTAGTGTTTATTAGTTTTATTTCGTAATAAATAAAATAAAACTCAAAAAATATTCCGCTTTTTCCTAAAATTTTCTTTTGTCATATATTACGTAAAAATATTATTTTTACACTTGTAGGACTTTTATTTCACCAATTTTACGTTTTATCTTGCGCTCCAGCGTAATTTTCGTACATAACGTACGTTTTCATTTTAGGCCACGTTTTTAGATATTTTAAGTTTACGCTTTAATTAAAATAGTTTATTTAAGATATTTTGTTTTATAAAAACAAAAACATCATTTTAAAAATAGTGATAGCGTTTATTATAAAAACAAAAACATCATTTTAAAAATAGTGATAGCGTTTATTTAATAGATTTTATCTTTTTAAATTTCCTTTAATTTGCATTTAAGCCCCTGTAGTTTATGGGCTTTTTCCTTAGTTATAATAATCCACAATCTCCTTTTTCGTTCAAATCTCCCGATCACTACACGTTTGACTATTCTCGCCACATTTCGTTGGGACTTAACGACACGGGAAACACTATACTCTCGATCTTCATTGCATTCGTGTTTGAGCGGTTTTAAGTCAGTTACTGATGCGCCATTCACAAGTGGCGAGCTTGAGTAATTTAGCTTGACATTTCTTGTGGATCAAATTTTGGCGCCCATTCTTGGAGTCAGGCGATTATCTTCCGTTTAGCGATTAGTAATTTGGATATTCACTCTTTGTTTATACCATCTGTATGTATTTATATTTTCTTATAAAAATCAAAAATCCAAAAAGATTTTCATTCTTTGTTTTTGCAACATATTTTTCAAAAATCCAAAAATATCCATCCTTTATCCTCTAATCTGTTTAATTCTACATTTCTTTATCCTCAAACCTGTTTAATTCTCCATTCCTTATCCTCTATAACCGTTTAATTCTTCATCTCTTATCCCTCTTATCCGTTTAATTCTTTATGTCATGGTATTTGACATGTTCACAGTGTGGAGGTCCATTTAACGGTGGAAATTGTCGATGTGCCAATGTGAGTTTCGGAGACAAGTTTGTCGGTAATCCCGATTCCATTTCAAATAATGAAACACCGATTTTTCCTACCTACCTCCACACTTTAATCGAATCCCACTCATGCGAGTTTTGTAGGAATGATTCTCATTCGGTTTTGATTGTCCACCACGGTCCCGCTTGTCTATGAGCCGGAACGTGTTACAATCAGAACTTTGGTGAAAGTTATTTTCCAATTATCTCTGTTGTGAATTGCGGGGTCCTCATGAGACTTTTGAATGTCAACCGATGAATCAAAATTTTCAAAATTCCAATTCTCCGGTTTGACAATTTCCAACCCCATATTCCATCGGTCATCGGACTTCGAGCCTTCACATCATTTCAATGATTACGAGGAGTGTAATCTTCCTCAAAGTTACGAAGAAATACGCATTCGAAAAAGCGCAAATGAAAAGAATGGTGTGTAAGCTTGACGAGATGAATATAAGAATCGATATGATGGCGATGATGATGAGGATAGTATTCAAATGAAGGAATATTATGAGAACGACGAGGAGAGTGTTACTCAATTGAACGATCTTATTTCTCAACTCCCTCGGTCTATTGCTATCACACCTATCTTACCTATTATTGCTTCCAAAGACTCTCTCATAATGGAGGATGATCATCTCGGCACTATTTCGAAAGCGGAATCATCTAGTGTTGAGGATCTTGTCCCAATCCAAGTGAGTCCGAGGATATATCCGATAGTGATTGTGATTTGCCTTTTGTGATTCTCTCGACATTTACGAGGTTACTTCGGGATTTTCTCAAATCCTCTTTTGAATTTAATAATGACTACACTTTTGAGAAAGTAAATCCTCTTTTCGATGAAATGTGCGAGGCGATCTGAGAGACCATCACGGAGTGGTGGAAATTGCTAGCTCTCGAGCACACCACTTGTCCCACCTCGTATTCTATCTTATCTCTTCCATCATGTGATGATGATTCTATCCTCATTGATGAGATTCATGATCCAAAATAATGAATTCTCCTTACGATAATGAGGAGTTAGTCATGATCATCATCATGATTCTCCTTCTTTTCTTCACATACGGTGTGACTTCTCCATGTCTTAACTCCTTCGGGAGTGAAGACATTATCTTCGACCCCGCATTTTCATATACCATCGTGAGCCGGGTGCATCTCTTTCTCTATATCTCGTCGGTGTGGAACTTTCACGTGCTTCAAATGTTTGTCCAAACATCTTGAATGAAAGTCCGATGGAGATTGTTTCTTCCACTTTGCTTCCCATGAACCAATGAATTGGGTCGAGTCAAGCTAGCGACTCGGAAATCAAAAAGATGCACACACCATATGGGTTTTCACCCGTATTTCGACTTCTTACCCTTTCTACCACCTAAGTGTGGGGTGATGCCCCATGTTAAAAAAAAAAAAAAAAAATCCTTTCAAATAATGGCGTAGTATTTCCCTTTACGTTCTTTGTTTCGGCATAACAGTAGGTACTTTGAATATTGAGGCAATATTCATTTCTAAGTGTGGAATTTCATAATTTTATCATATAATTATACCAATTCCCGTTTTGGCCAAATTTTTTTTGGGAGTAAGTGTTTACACTTACTCATTTGGTTATCGATCCGCCATGTTTGATAAACAAAAGGATTGGCTAATCCAGAGCAAGCGGCTCTTGGTAAAGATATATCAAATCCGTTTACGGCTTGCAATTTGCCCAAAATTGTATGGTATTACTCACCATATCCTAAAAAGTGAAGAGTTGGCTAGCCCGCAAGTTTATGGCTTGTGGTAAAGGCGATGGAAAAACCATAATTGGTAATCAGCTCACCAAAGATAATATTGATAATTTATCTAAGAGTTGGCTAGTCCGAAGCAAACGGCTTACGGTAAAGACAAATCAAATCCGTTCTGACTTATGATTTGCTCAAAATCATTTGGTTATCATTGTACCAAGGTTCTTACTTGGCTGAAACATTTGGCTACTCGAAGTAATGGCTTTTGGTAAAGAGATAAAATCCATTAATTTTTCTCAAAACATTGCTAGGGACTAGCAATATCTTAGTGTGGGGGATTGATGAGTGTCTAAATACTCATCATTTTTGTCTAATTAAAGCGCAAAACATCCGAAAACACTCTAAATGCATCAAAATGATTAAAATATCACAAATAAGTGTTTTATATGTTTTAAATGCAAAATATCAAAATCGGTGAAAAGCGTATCAAATTTGCATAATTGGCGGTTTAGTCCCCAAGTTTCAAAAGTTGTCAAAAAGCAGGTCCACTGTAAATCTAAATAAAGAGAAATGTTATTCAAGGTCCCTGAAATATTCTAATTTGTCAAAATGGTCCTTGAATAAATCTTTTGTAAAATGGCGAAAAGGTCCACGAACTTTCAAAATTGTCAAGTTTGGTCCTGGAAAATTTGAAATTGTCAAAACTAGTCCTTGTACTTTTGAAGCTTGTCAATATTGGTCCTTGTATTAACTTTGAGAAAATTACAGAATGGCCCTCAAGTTTGAAGAATTACAAAACTAGTCCTTGTATTAATAAAGCCCTTAAACCATTTTGACCTTACCATTACGGACCCTGTCACTACCACTTTTGGACCCTTACCTTTTTGACCTTGGTCAAAAGCTTGATCAAACTCTTGCCTTTTCCTCCACCTTATCCTACTCCCTTCCCAGCTGGACCTCACCTCTGCAACCCCTGCCACCTTCTCCCAACACCATCCTATCACCTTATCACCTTCCACTCATCATATCACCTCTCACCCCCCTAGTTGCGGTGAAAAGGTCAACAAAGTCAAAATTAGGCCTTCCCGCCAAAATGGAAATTTGGCCAAAACACTCATTACTCTCCCATTGGCTCAGAGGAGTGGTGGGAAACAATCTAGAGGACACGTGGAAGAGTTTTGAACTATAAAAGAAGGAAGAAAGCGAGAGAGAGAGAGTAGTTAGTTTTTTAATTTAACTATATGTCGTTTTTTAGAAATGTCTTAGTTTTATTTTAAAATGTAATTTTTAGTTTCTATGTAATGAATTTAAAGTAATTGGTGTTTGTGATCACTTCTAAGTTCTAATTCCAAGTTTCATTTTAAGCTTCATAATTTCGAGCTCACTTGTTGAAATCCATTTTCAAAGTCTTATATGCAAATTTTAATGACTTATTTTTAAGTTCCATTAAGCTTACTTAAGCTTGTTAACACTTTTGGAAAGCTTGAAACCAATTCTAATCACATAAGGTATATGGTCAACAAAAGTCAACAAAAGTCAACAAAAGTCAACTTTCAAAAGTCAAAGAAGATTTGGTTTAATTCTATTTTAAACTGTTTATTGGGTGAATTGGTGGTTTTAATTCGTTTTAGTCAAGTTCGAGTTAAACCTTTTGTGAAAATGCATTTGAGTATCCTAAAGGAGTGTTTGGTTTGTGGGTTAAAATGGGTCAAAGAGAGTTTTGACCCATCTTTGGTTTAATCGAGTTTAGTGTAAGCATTTGTGTCAAGGTTTAAAGTTGGAAAAGAATTTTACAAAGATTTACAAGCTTTGAGTCTAAAAGCTTTTAAAGGAAATAAAAATACTTGAGTTTCCTAAGTTTATGCATAGCAGTTTTAGCAATTTTTGTTGTGATAGAAAATTCTAAAAATAAAAATCACTAGCTTTGTAGCTTGTTAATCTTGTGTCAAAAGAAAAAAATCACAAAAATGTGCGGGTAGGCTCTGCTGATGGGTCAAAGTGGGTGGGTTGGCCATCAGACTGTTATTCATGCGACTTACGATCACTTCCAAAGCTTTTGCGACTTATTAAAAAGCATGAGGTAGCTTAATTTGGATGATGGAGGGGCAAAGGGTTGTCGACCAGTGTTCTTGAATTCCCCAAAAGCTCGGGTTCAAATTCTTGCCTAGCTTATCTCAAATAAGCTCCAAACTAGACCACTTTGGCTTTTTTGCATTTGCAATGCACCAATTCGGTGATAAGCATGTTATAGTGCTTCTTAGGTTTCCCATTTAGCTTATTTTCTCTTTGTTTATGCTTACTAGGTCTGTTAGTGCTTCTTTAGGTGTAGCTTAGACTAGAAATGCTTATTTATAGATTACATCAGTTATAGACATGTCCTAAAACCAAGCAACCTTTAATTGGGTTCGACCCCCAATAAAGTGTAAGCATGACTTATTCTCAAGCTTTCAAGGTTAGGTGTTTGTAAAATTGATAATTTTGTTTTGCTATTTAGTTCTAAAAGGAGAATCAAGAAAAAAAAATAAATAGTCAAAAGGTTGGGATGGGATTCGAACCTTGGACCTTGATTACATTTACACGACACAACACAACCACTCACTACCAACTGCGCCTTGGGACTTTCTTGTTATTGTTTGCATCATTTAATACATAAGGGTGTTTGGCAGTTTTAAGCTCAAGTTCTTAATAGCTTATTTCGTGGCTTATTTCAGTAACAAGGTATTGTTTTCTCAATTTTATTAAATTCCTCATTACTTAAGGTACTTTTAGGAAAATTTTCAGATTTTTTACAAATGTTTTAGTATTTTTTATCATTTAATTAGTGTTTATTAGTTTTTATTTCGTAATAAATAAAATAAAACTCAAAAAAATATTCCGCTTTTTCCTAAAATTTTCTTTTGTCATATATTACGTAAAAATATTATTTTTACACTTGTAGGACTTTTATTTCACCAATTTTACGTTTTATCTTGCGCTCCAGCGTAATTTTCGTACATAACGTACGTTTTCATTTTAGGCCACGTTTTTAGATATTTTAAGTTTACGCTTTAATTAAAATAGTTTATTTAAGATATTTTGTTTTATAAAAACAAAAACATCATTTTAAAAATAGTGATAGCGTTTATTTAATAGATTTTATCTTTTAAATTTCCTTTAATTTGCATTTAAGCCCACATGGTTTATGGGCTTTTCCTTAGTTATAATAATCCACAATCTCCTTTTCGTTCAAATCTCCCGATCACTACGTTTGACTATTCTCGCACGACTCGTTGGGACTTAACGACACGGGAAACACTATACTCTCGATCTTCATTGCATTCGTGTTTGGCGGTTTAAAGTCGGTTCTGATGCGCCATTCACAAGTGGCGGGCTTGAGTAATTTAGCTTGACTGTTTCTGCGGATCGATGATCTACAACCAATTCGGTCATTCATCGTTGGAAATTTACATCGATTATGATCAAGACATGGTGAAATGTCTTTCAAGACACTGCTGGAATGGAAATTAAGCGTATTCATAGAGACACTTATCCAACTCATGGAAAATGTGGAAGTATATTGAGGAAGTTATTCGAGAAAGATGATAAAGTGGATGAGTGTAAAATGCGGTTGAGAGATAGTTGTGATGAGTTGGGTAATGTATAAGTTGAAAGATCGGATGTTCTTTGAATGCGAATAACTGAGAGACAACAAAGATTGATGTAACAAATTGTTCAAGAACTCATATCGGACAAGATGTGGATCTGAAATCGAAAGGTGAATGAATGTCGGTGAATGAATGTCAAGTGCAATCGAGAAATTGTAGTGTTGAGATGGGTAAAGCACCGGATGATGGATCGGTTGGTATTGAATACATGGGCTCGAGGCGGATAAGCTTGAAACAACCGGTGGTTGATGACTCTTGTTATACATGATGTGGATGCGAGATATCAAGCAGATAAATGAGCGGTGTCATGTGATGAGGTACCTTAGCTGTTCAACATAGTGCATCGCTAATGTACCTAAACATCTTGATCTTAATCTTGAACATGATTACGATAAATGTTCCTTGGTTGAGGTGAGTCTAATAATTTCAAAACAAATGATATGATTGATAAAAAGGTTTTTGATGAACTTTCAAACAAATTCTCAAAACTTGAAAAACATTGCATTTCACTTGAAATTGCAATACAAAGAAAGGAGGAAAGTTTTCAAACTAATAAATCATGTAAAAATCCGAAATTTCCTGAATTTTGTGAATTTTTGAAATAAACAATTTAAAAGCTCAGCTTCATGCCAAAAAATCGACTATCGACAATTTGAAGAAACATGTTTCTGATATGCATGTGAAAAGTAATTTGGTTACAAGTAATTTTGATGTTAATGCTATTGATGATATTCAAATGAGAAATGATGAATTAGCGGTTTGTGTGGCCAAATTACTAAAGGAAAATGAGTCTTTGAGAAAACATCACATAGAACTAAGTGACTCTGTCAAAGAATCTAGAACTAAGTCAATGGAACAAACAAACTCTTTGATAGCAAAAATTGATGAACTCAAAGCTCAACTTCAGGAAAAGAGTTTTGCTATTGTTTCCTTAAAGAATGAGCTTAGGAAAACTGTAGGGAAAAGTGTGAAAACTAAGTTTACAAAACCATCAACCTTGGGAAACCAGTTTCTCATCCCATTAGAAACCAAATCCGTTGTTAGGCGACCCTCTGCGTTTATATCAAAGTCCAAAATTTTCAAAAACACGGTTTGTCTCCCAAGTTGTTGAGAAATAAGTTTTGTCAAAACCGGTCACTTCACCGAGTTACCTAAGAATAAGGCTTCTAGCTCCGTTAACCCTCAACAAGTAGCCACTTCTACTCCCAGCACCTCTAGGATTAGTTCGAAAATAGTGTCAAACCCAAGCATTAAAACCCAGAATTCATATGATATGAATGACTTGTGGAAGAACTATTATCTAGAAGAAGCTAGGAAAAAGCCTGATTCAAAAGGCGGAATTTTAGGTGCAATACCTAGGGTGATGAATTTCACGAGATTTTAAGGCACTGCTAGTAGTAGTAAACCATTACCTAGGAACACTCAAAAAACTAGGGGTTGGCTTGCATCTAAGATTAGTTATATGAAGAAGAATGCTAAGCATGTAGAAAATGAAATTAGAAATTCTGAGTCTTTTCCGAATAAGAAACATTTTCCTCATTCATATGCTAAGGTACAATCCACTAAGGCTACTAACAGGGCTAAGGTTCAACATGTTATGATGCAAAACAAACCTAAAACTTCGCCTAGATGGATCCCAACTGCTAAATCTTTGGAGTCTAGGAATAACGATAAGTCTTCCACTGTGCATAAGAATGTCAACAATCCTAGACCTTGCCATAAGTGGATACCATCTGGTTGAATGTTTAAGGATGTTGGACTTAGGTGGATACCTACCGGAAAGCTGTTTACCGATGGCAAAATCAAGGTTGATCGTGCAACCCCAAAGGGTTTGGATACTAATGTCACTAACCAATATATATGCAATCAAGCTTGTAATGTTAGTGCAGGTATTCCTTACTCGATTCAGAATACTTTGATCCTTCACCACATGGATGGCTTAAAGTATGGATAACAAATGGATTGATATCTCATAACTCACGGGTTCAAGTAACTCAACCTTGATATTTAATAATGCTATGGCGATACATTCACATCGATTCGGGCCTCGTTCTTCAACACTATGGCGTGCATAGATAACACTTGAGCCCGTTCCTCAAAGAAAGGAAAAGTGTGCGCCTCGATGCGCTTTATCTTTAGAAGAAGAAATCTTCATTTATGACCATTCTCATCGACATTCTTCATATACAAGCTTCATGTTTTCCATGCTCATTCAATCCTCAAGTGGATCTCCGTTCATTGGTATATATTCTTATTCACTTGATCAATCAAAATGGCAAACTTCATTTGCAATTTTGAGGGGATAAGAGGAATATACTACATGTTGATGGATGTTTGAGTTATGGTCATACGACTCTCAACGCCTAATGTCCTCACTCACTAAGGACAACTGGGATTTACTATTTGGGATTCATTGTTTTTCAAGATATGTTTGATAAGTACTTCCAACCTCCAATGAATGTTGATCATCCAGTTTCTGAAGCTTATGCTCCGGTTCCTATTGACTCAACTGGTTCACCATCTAAGAAGTACTTCTCAGAATTTTCAAGAAACCTTATCTCCAGTTACTTCACAAGGCGTTGATAATGACTATCATGATATTATAGTTGCACTATTGAATAATTATCCGCTCTTTGGTATTCCTTTGCCAAATCTTCATGGATTTTTGTTCATGAATAATGATCCACTCTTTGGTATTCCTATGCCAAATCTTCACGGATTACTATTCCTCTCTTTGTGCACGCTATAAATCAACCACATGAACATTAAGGAAAATGACTACCTCATCCGCTCAAAGAGATTGTTGGTGAATCTTCCAGATCAGTCTCTACATGTATACCTTTAGGAAGAATGCATTGATGTTGAGGAATCATTTATTCCGGTTCATTCAGTGGGTCAATGTACATCCGATTATATATTTATTCACGTGTTGGGCATTTTACACAAGTTGATTACTTCGGAGTTAATCATTTATCACTTATTTGAGATTGAAGTTGACTTTCAACAAAGGCGCGTTCTTATTTGATAACTTGCTCGGGTTTAAGAATTTGAGTTGAAGACTTGGTTTATCTAGTTACCGGTGATCGGGTGGATGGTTGAAGACACGGTTAACTATCACTATTAGGAGTTACGTTGTTTTACTCAGTGTCACATGCATATGACGGTGTGGATAATCTCAAGAGGTGTTATTGTCTCATACTTTGTTTGAGTAGTGAGTACTTTGAGATTTGCTTGAAGCATACATTCTCGACACCGTTCTTCAATCATTAGGTGCAAGCTTAAGATACAAATGTGGGGAATTCAACTTCAGGCTCAAGTTTGGTATATCGGGTTTGCTTCATCACTGGTCACTTCAATTTGTCCACATATGGGTTGGTAAAGATAGTCAGGGAGAGTTTCCATTGCAGTTGGTTCTCACATGATTCATTTGGGATATTTGAGTTCTTCTCACAAGATTTCGAGATTATGGTTATTTTATATTTTGATGATTACGAGGTTTCAAAACCGGCAAGGGGAAGGAGATATACATCTAAGCGCTCAGCGAGTACATGTGATGAACTTTATGATTGTTGATATTCAGGAAGACAAATGTCGTAACATGAGAGAAACTCATGTTTAACTCGTGGCGTCGGTGTATTATTCCAACTATTTGGGGAAGGATGTATTATTCCAACTATTTGGGGAAGTGGTCTCGGAGACCTTTGGTATGTGTTATACGTGTTCGATTGGAAGAAATGTGAGAAGAATATTTGGGCGATGGGATGATATTGCTTATCGACATCTTCTATATGGTTTATGATAAAGTGGTTCCGGTTATTGCTTCATGTACACAATGTAATGATGATTTCAATGATATCACAACTGTCAGGGGAGAGATATGTGTGCATCAGGGACACACAATATGTTCACATGATTGAGCTTAATCAGAAATTCCAGAGTTGACATCAAACATGATCGAGCTTAATCAGATATTCCGGAGCTTACATCCGCAGAAATAATCAGTGACTCAACATGTTACTTGGATGTCATCATCTATACTCTTACTGGGTACTTGTGTACATTATGGGCTGAGTGGTTATATGGAAGATAACTGGAATGATTGAGGGGGAGAATGTTTTCAAATATATATCATCTAACGGGTTCATGTAATCATCCTATGTGCTTAAAAGAAAAACATGTTGCCTACATTGAAGGACTAGGATTCTAGGATGTGACTGTTAGGATTAGATGATTATAGTTTGATAAACACATAATCCCTACGCCTTTGTATGAACTGATTGATATGTTGGATTGACTTTTATTAGTCGATTGCTGTTTAGGTGTTGTCAACCACCATATATCTGTTTAGGTGACTAACATATGCAGATAAGATGGTTTATAAGAATGTTCCCGATCCGGATCCCACAATTGATGATGATTGGACGCCGAAAGGAAAGGGTAACTATATTTTGGGTCGACAGATGAAGAGACGGAGCTCAATTGGACCTCTATGGAGAGTTGGCATGACAAATGCAACGTCAGAGGTCTCACTGCATCAGCAGACAGTTTTCTTTTGTAAGAAACAGAGCTTAATTGGACCTCTATGGAAAGTTGGCATGACAAATGCAACGTCAGAGGTCTCACTGCATCAGCAGACGGTTTTCTTCCAGCCTTACAGCAACAATAGAACCAGCTTAACCATCTAACGTATCTTTGTGCAGGACAAGTAGTGGATACCGTTTTTGACAAAACAATTTTAAAATTATTGTTTTTGAAAATGGAAAAATATTTGTTTGAAAATAAATTGTACTAAATTTTGGAAATCACTGGACTTCATTTTATCAAAATTTAAGTCACTCAATCAACGAATTCGGTCATCGATTGAGGGGGAGAGTGATTTAAAATAAAATATTTTCAAACGATATTTCATCTATCAAGTTCGTTTGTGCTAAATAAGTGGTGATATAAAGATTTAATGTTATGTCATGGTATGATTGTCTTTAAAACTCAAAGATCTTTCAAAATGGAATCTTTTATGTTCTTGTTTGATTGTGAAATTGTTTTATTTTACTTAAAGATCTCTTAAAACTATCATACCTGACACTAACAATCTTTAATGTCTTATATTGATCCCTATCAGTCATTTTTCAAAAAATTAAATCAAGCCACGTCTTTCCACTAAAATTTTCTAAATAATTTAAATCAATTGGGATCACAAATCTCAAGAGGTTTGAAATTTTTGATCGGGGGAGAGATAGTGATTTAAATCTCTTATCTGTTTAAATGGAATTGGTTTTAGTCCGTTAAAGGCACTCGTTCCTCCATGTGCCAAACGATTTCAACATATGATGCACATGAGTGAGGAGGAGCATTTATCCAAAAACTAGATGAGTATTTAAACCTGGCCACATTTTCTCCCATGTTTTCTAAACCTTATTAAATCACTTGGGATCCAAAATCTCAAAGGGTTTGATATCTTTGATCGGGGGAGAATTTGTGATTTAATAATGAAATCTGATAAATGATGATCGATTTGATTCAAAAGTGCATGCTGCTCTCCCATATGTGCTAAACGCTTTTGAATCTCGAAGCACATATTGAGGGGGAGCATTTCAAAATAAAATAAACTCTCAAGGTACATAAGCTTCTATGTTTCAACATAAAGTACCTTGATTGATTTTCTAATGGTTTCTTAATGGCTTTTGTGATTGTGGATGTACTTCTAAAATAACTCTTTCCTCTATGTGATAAAATGATTTCAAATATCCTACACACATATTGAGGGGGAGAATTTACCAAAGAAATTCAAATGGATTTTTTCTAAGGAAATTGTGATCAAGAAATTATTTCAATGAACCCTTGCCTCCATGTGCTAAACAATTTCAAAATCATATGCACATGTTGAGGGGGAGCATTTCTAAGAGATAAAAAACAATTGAGGTACAAAATGCTTTGATATTATACCACAAGTACCTTGATTGATTTTCCAAATGATTTTTCAATTGGTTTCAAGAAGGAAAGAACAATACCAAAAGACCGACCAATTTACTTTATGCATGGTGTTATAAGGATGGTTAGGTTAGGTATTCGTTCCACGATCCCGCCAGAGTCGGAGGGATCTACCGAGGACAATCCACTAGATAGTGTAGAAGTCCTTGGGTATGATGAAAAAGGAGAAAAGTGAGAAATCGGAGTGTGCGGATGAGAAAGAGCTAGAAGCTGGAATAAACCCAACAAGGTTCTAGTTATGAAGTCTCGTTAAGCTTGAAGGGGTTGAAGAATGAAAAAAATGAATAATTCAACCTTAGGGCGTAAACCGGGTTCAATACATATACTCTTGGTGTTTACTAAGGTAACTCGGTATTGAAGACAAGGCGTCATGGACCCGATGACGACCGCACCTAACTTCCCAAGATACTCAATTTCCTCTTAAAAGGACTTGTTTCATTCTCACGGGAACCTACATAATCTATCGACTTTCTCTTAGAGATTGTTGATATTGAAGAAGGAGACCCTCTCCCTAGTCTTTGGCATAGGAAACCAAATATGCACAATTGAGTCTAGATCCAAGAGATCATCCACAAAATCTCAGTAGGAAACAAAGTTAATGAAGACTTGCTGTTTCACATTATGTGGAAAGTAAGAATATATTAAGAGTCCTACGCATTATCCTTGTGGTATTGCCAGAACATCTGAGTGATATGTCAAACATTCACAATGAAGATGGAAATCCTTCTAGAGCCAACATCAAACAAGCTCTTGGTGGGTGATATGTGAGATCTTTCCAAAAGATCAAGCTTGTGACAACTGGATAGAAACAATGGGGCGATTCATTCTTGAATAAACCTTGGTCCAGGAAATGAATTGACGAATATTTTTGGAAAAACCGTTCGATGTGGAAATCTTGTTTTCTCTAGCACATCGAATGTGTATTCATTTTCAAATTCAAAAAGTATATCTGATTGAAAAAATAAAAATACTTTTGGAAAAACCGTTCGATGTGCGAATCTCTTCTTGTCTCTAGCATATCGAATGTGTACTCTTTTCAAATGCAAAAAGTATCTTTGATTGAAAATTGATCTTTCTCATAAAACCTTTGTCGTATTGCAAAACTCTTTCTTCTAAGCAATACACGATTGTTTTCAAATCAATTTTTCATCAATCAGTGAATCTCAATTCGCTGGTTCACTCACTCCGTGTTGTCTACTTTGGGACGCTCCGGTTTAAGAACGGCTAGATCAAGCTGCGAAACCCCGTCAAGGAGATACTTTGGAATTATACACGATCACGGTAGTACTTGTCTTGATCAGCGGGAACCGTGGGCGTTCACCTCAATTCAACGAAAGTGATCAAAGACACTTTCGTGCGCTTTATTGCTAACTATTGTATGCGGGAACACCCGTCGATTGCGGTGATCGTAATTGAGAGTCAATCCATAGTCGCATGCTCACATATTACATTCACTTCTAAAGAAATCATGAGCGGTGCATATCTTCATCAAGCGGCTCGATATTTTCAATCCATGCTTACGCACACTTCTTTGGAAATATTATGAATCAACAAAAGCTTCCTTAACTCGATGAGAAGATATCATGATCCAAAATGTGAGCATGTCGGTATGAAAGTCACAACTTTACATAATGGCGATGCTACAATGGATGAGCCAGAGATTTGTTGTGGCTGATGATCTCTAACTTGGCTTAATGAATCACCAAACGTGGATCAACACAAAGACCTCCACTAAAAGTACAAAGCAGTTGGACTTTGAAGAATCACTGCTAAAGCACAAAGACTGCGGACACTGAAGAATTGAAGTCTACGAGCTCGAGCATAATGACAAAGATAGATTGCTTGGATTCAAAATGTAAATCATGGGGTGACCTCCCTTAGGGGAATATTTTTAGGAATTGGAAATTCCATAAGGGAGTGTCGGTCACCCCAAATATTGTTTAGCATATCTTAGCTCGTAGACTTTAAGGTATTTAGTAGTTATTAGTTAGTTATTAGCCTAGTTATTAGTTTAAGTAACACCGTGGAGGAAGGACGGGTCTTTACCCATTGTATGCCTGATCCACAGTCCGAAGGAGGACGTGTAGTATGTAACTATAAATACCCTCTACCTCCTAAGGTAGAGGGTTGGACCTTTTACTCAATCTAACCTTCTTTCTTTTGTTTACTTTCTCTCTCTAGAAAGGCTCCCATCTTACACTTTCTCTCTCTAAACTCATCATATTGTACTCCCCATAAGTATTGATTGTTTGTGCGTTTGTGAAAACCAATATGTTACACATATCATAAGTTCATCTCCGCCCCAATAATCGTAAAAAACGTTTGTAGTTACAACTCTACCACCATGATGAATGCATATGTCAACTGTAGGAGGAGCGACACCCCATTCAATATTATAATAAAAAACTAAACGATTAGATAACATGTAAAATACGACAACGATTAGGAAATAAACTGTAAAACTTACGTTTAAGCTCTAATCCTACGATTACCATTGTTGAATCGTAGAGGCATTGTAGTGTATAATGTGGTGAGAATGTAATGTTGAACATCATTTATAGCATATTCCACTATAATAATTATAGAAACGATTTATGGCCATTAAAGTGTGACTTTTTTAGACAATGATTTGATTGTTTAAAAGTAAAAAAATGAGTCAGCATAATTTATAGTGCATATACGACTATTATAAAGAAATGACAATAGTTTATGAATGTTTTATAAGACACGTTACGAATGTAATAAAATAAAATAAAAAACAGCGAAATAGTTCGATCAATTTATTAAAAGAAATACATAATTATTTCAGAATACTAATCATAGTCATAGATAGCTTTGAAAAGGTAAACACAAGTATTCTCATTTAGAAAATTCAACCGAAATTATGCCGTTGGAGGCGAGCAATATGAGCATTCGCATTTTTCTGGTGGGCATTTGCAAATTCCTGAACAAACAAGGCAATGACAGTTCTCCTCCATTATACTTTTAAGTATATATGGATCTACGGAATCATCAGAATCATAGTATGTACTATTTCCAGGTTCAAATGGTTGTGGTTTTTGATCATTGTTTCCTATCATAGGATCACATACAAAATCGTTGTCCAAGATGGTTGATGTCTCATTTTTCTTGGCATGAACGACTGATGCTTCATAAAAACCAATAATATCCGTTTTTTCTGCACCATGTTCCTTAGCAGATTCATTGTTTGTTCCTACAACACTTTCCTTATGATTCAAACTTTTGTCCTACAATACATGCAAATGAATACACTGTATTATTGTTTAGGCAAATAAATGTTTTCTAAACTAAAATTATAAAAATTCGAAAAAAGGTAAGAAAAAGATCGATTATGATTGTAACAGACCTTCGTTTAGGTGCTTTGAGTTTGACATTCTTTTTTTCTCCTGTACTCCGAAATATGTTATCAATTATGGTTTAAAGAATTTCGCATGGTTACATTTATAGAATACGAAGGTGACAGTATATTAGGAAATGATTTGTTGTATAATTTATTTTATTTGTAGACAACTTATTTGACAGTTGATTACACGAAATATTTGTTTTGTATACATATTGCTAAGTAAACTATAGTTACTTTAAAATGTATTTGTGGCGGATATACATGGAGGATATATGTCAAACAATGATACAATAACTTAGTGTAGATGAAACGAAAATAGTTGCGTAAGTATTATGAAAGAAAGTTGAGGTGGTTGTGTAAATGTAAAAGTACTAATTATTATTTAAGTCCGAAAGCGGCAATGTTGGATTAGTTGTTGGTTGAATGCGTGTAAAAGAGACAGATGAACGTATCATAAACAATGAAGCATAATTTTTGTTTTAACACGGAATGAATGTACAAAAATAAATTATTCGTTTAGATAAAGATGAATATACCAACATGGGTTTCGGAACATTCTCTAAACAAAAAAAAGAATAAGAGTGAAACGATCTTGAATTGTTATTGGAGGTCTTAGTTAATACAATTTTTGTGATTTTTTATTCAACATTTATTAAGAATATGTACGGTTTGTTGATTTTGTTGAAGTAGTTTCATCATGGCCGGTTGGTGTTATTGCTGATCATGAGTATAGCTTGTAAATGAAAATGCAGATAGGTACATCATGTTTTGAAACGTGTGTTATGAAAATGTAGATAGGTACATCTATTGAATACAATGTTAGGGTTGTTATTGGGTAAACAAATATTTTGCATTGAGTTTAACGTAAATTGACTAATGTATGTGATTTTATTTGGTTGGATAATACTTTAGTAAATGATTTGATTAACTATTTGTGTACTCAATTATTTTGTTAGCATATAGAAAGTTTACATGTGTATTTATGTATATGTATAAAGTGTAGTTGCAAACAAATTATATATACACAGCGTGTAAAACGTGAATATGGTTGGTCTCCAAATATATATATTCAAATAAACATCATAAGATGTATAAAAAATGTAACAAAATAAAAGAAATATATAAATATAGTTCATAAAAAGCATCAACATCATCTGACTCATCCGTAGATTCTTCACTATTACTTCCAAAATCTTCTAAAGTAATGGCATATTCGTGATCGGTAACTTCTTCAACGGTATTGCTAATATGAGTGCCATTATCTACAATAATATTTTGAAGGTCATCATGTGTGTGTTGGTGAATAATACTAACCGGACATTGATTTTATCAGGACGTCATTAGAATTTTGTTCTCAAGAGCAAAAATAACGGACGCATCCTCTGTCCCAGATGAACATTATCGTGAATGTTATGATTGTCCACATTGCTTGGTAAATGGTATATAATCAACCGGGAGATAGACAGAATTAAATGGATTAGCGGTTCATCTTCATTGATTGGCTACATTGACAAAAAGTTACAAAATCTAACGTAACGTATTTTTTTTAATTGTAGATGCTACATCTTTTAAGAGTTGATTATATGAAATATTTGTTATGACAAAAGCAATGTATGTATGTCAAATGTATTAAGTCCAAATTTGAATAGAAAACAAATCCACCTTCCTTTGTGCAAATGTATGTATTAAGTCCAAATTCTCAAGAAACGTTTAAGTAAAAAAATGTTACAAAACAAACGCAATGTAATTTTGTGCAAATGTAATTTAATTGGTTATACAAAATAATAAAATATTATAATAAACATAAATATAACGCTTGAAATAGTGTAAGAATCGGAAAAATTCAACATAGACCATCATGAGTCTGAGTAAAGCATATTGATATGTGCGATCTTACGGCTGAGTTAAGTTAACGTGTAACTACCCCAATACTTTCACAACACACTTTCAAATTGATCTTCTCCATCTCTCTCTGCAAGAATACAGGTTCTCTCGAAATTTTTTATTATTATTTTTTCTTGAATGTAACTCTGTTGATAATGTAGCGATTAAGCACCGATCAAACTAATTTTAATGTTTGTGATTATTGTTAGATTACAAAAAAAGGAAATACACGGTTCGGTTAAAATGAAATACCGATTCACAATGCATGTGTAGTTAAATGATATGAAACATATCCAAAATAGAAGTTAGTACTTTTAAAGATATGTATGAGTTACGTTAGCAACGATTTAGTACGACTTTGTTATATAGTTAAGGAAGATCTTCTTATGTATCTTAATATAGCTATTAACATTGTATCAAATTATGGGGAGAAGTTAGGTTGGGTATAGTATAGATTAGTTGTTGGATATGAAAAATCGCGTGATATGGTATAAGATGGTGAAAAACTAAAAATACTTATACTGTAAAATGGCTATATGATTATACAATATGAGGAACAATTTCAGAATGCATGTGTAGTTAAATTCTATGAAATATGTGCGAAGTTGAAGTTAGTACTTTTAAAGACACGTATGAGTTAGGTTACTATCGATTTACTAAGACTTGGTTGCATAGTTAATGAATATCTACTTATGCACAAAATATCGGTATGAACATTGTTTGTAAGTATGGCGGGAAGGTAGGTTGGGTAGATTGTGGATTAGGTTTTGCATATGAAAAAGCGTGTGATATGGCATAAGATGGTGAACAACCAAAAATAGGTATTCGTACTGTCAAATGGTTATATGATTATAGATGTGTGCAACAATTTTGTATGTAGTAACATAATATTCATTTTTTGGTTGACACCTCAACTGGAATTATGTATTTTATCAAAGAATTTCAATGTTTATACGAATGTGCATATATATGTTGATGTGAACACTTGTTGACCCTTTTAACGTGTGTGGTTTTATTAAATAGAATGACGATACAGTTTCTGGTTGAGACAAACCAAATTAACATTCGAACATTACAGGTATGTTGTGTTTGATTGAGTTATATAATTTAGTAGTTTATTCGAAACTCTTGATATTAATACATGCATCATGTTTTTCAATTACAGCTTCTTCCTACTACATTTGGAGCACTGAAACCTAATCCATAATGGCGGAACGAAACATAAAGTTTACATAAAGATGGCTGGTGGGAAGTGTTTTAAGCTGTACGAAAGTGAGTGGCGGGTATTTTTAGATGACAACAACTACAGGAATGTCGGGACATTCCATTTCATTAGGCAAGAAGAGGACTGTTATTACGTAACAACATATAACAATGATGGATATGAATGCAATGGATACGACACGGCTCTTGTAGGTTCTGATGGCGTAGATGCTTGGTAACTTTGCAATGACTTGAACAATCGCGGTAATTACTAAACTCTAATCATTAAATTGTATAACTTGATTGGAAATCTCATGAAAACCCAATTAGTAAATAACACTTTGTTTTGTATAACACACTGTTACGTAGGCCATTCCTTGCGGTTTCCTAACTTCAACTGATAATCCTCGATTCCGCGTTCTTATGAGTGGAGTGCTTGTAGCAACTGTCACTCATCGTAAGATTGAGCTGCTGGATGAAGATAGACATGTGCATGTATTCGGCGGTCACGGGATGGGATATTTTAGAACACGTAGAAAACTTGTTGCTGGCGAAGATTGGTCTTGACAAACTTGCTAAACAATTCTGTTTCATTGATGCCATTTGACGTAGCTGGTGTGGAGATGCGTCATGATGTTGTAGAACGTATGTTTCTGAACTGGAGAAACCCTTTTATGAGAAATCCGATTGTGAAGGTATATTCTTGGCTGTTGGCATAATATATGTACTTATTTCTCAAGATAAAAACCTTTGAATATGATAATTTTTTATATAATTTTGTTTTTGTTTATTTGAAATGTAGATAAGAGGATGAAACATATGTACGAATGGGTAGGACACACTGAACATGACAATGAGAGGGACTATTTTACGCACCGATTGTGGCGAATGTTGGGGGTTATTTCCCAGAACAGGGTTAAGACAATCAATGACAGTAGCAATACCACTAGGTGGTTACGGATATCACTTGGAATCGTGTGATCACTTTCCAAAGTAAACTATTCGACCCTAATGCAGGGTTACGAATATCTACTGGGATAAGACCAAATGCGATTATAGAATTAGGCACAATTCAATAACCCTTTCGCTTAGAAGTGTTTAGTGTTTTACGTGTGTCTATCATGCATGTTCGGATCTCCTATATATAGGAGGTTACTCTTGAGCTATTCCAATGGAATTATGAGTATTAATCGGCCCATTAATAGCCTCATAATTATCCCCATTATAGCCGTTAGTGGTTACATGACCAATTAAGCGTGGTCATAAAGAAGTTGTAATCGCCATTTAGCAAGATGCTTTCCATAAGCGATGCTTTCCACTAGCGGTACTATCACTTGCGGAGAAATACACCTATCGATGGAAACACTTCGCTTATCGATACTTTCATAGCACTATCGGTGGATACACCACTTTAGTGGAAACACCGCTTATCGATGGAAGCCACAAGCGATACTTTCCACAAGCATTACTTTCCTTAAGCGAAGCTTTCACCGGTACTTTCTACTAGCACTACCAATACAAACCACTATAAGAGTCGGGTGTTCATGGACCTTATGGGTGTACCTCCGTACCTCTAACCCATTACAAGGTGTGAACTAATCCCACAAGTACACTAAATTTTCCAACAATCCTCACCAAATTTAGTTCACTTCCTTTGCATGAAAAATAAACATCAAACAAAACATGTGCATAAACGAAAATGTCACGAGTTGAATTTCCATCTTAGTAAATTACACGTTCAAATATTCGAGAATCGGGGTGTTCTAAGAATTGAACCCTTCAACCCATTTGAATACCTAAAGATAAAATACACACAAGTTTTCAAACACTTATCGACTCCGACACTATACAAGCCATGTGTCCATATCCAAATTCATAAATGTTGTAAAGCTAAAGTCCAAAGCTCCTAAAAGCGGCAAAACTTCAACATTTACATAGGTGGTTCCTCTTTAGTCATGCTCCTGCCAAGCACTTTTCAAAGAAAATTAACCATTAAAGTAAAGACTTCATCCTCCTTTCGTGAGTTACGAGCACAACCTTGGGATGTAAATAAAACATGTGATCCAGTCCATCTGAATGTTGACTTTCCACATTGAACTCGGCTCCCAAGTTTCCTTAGGAGGAGTTGGGTGTCCTAGCATTCGGTGACTAGTTTGGACTTAAACCCATCCCTAGCGGACTTTATAACCAAGTCTCTAGCGGACCCTTCGTCAAGTGATCGACTAAGTTCATTGAGATCTCACAAACTCTATAGATACCACCCCATTCATGATAAGCTCACGAATCATGCTATATCCGACACCTAAGTGTCTAGACTTACCATTGTACATCGGCTATAAGCCTTAGCCAATGTAGTTGCACTATCACACCGGATAGAAATAGGTGCTATAGGTTTAGGCCACAATGGAATCTCAAGAAGCAAGTTTTCAACCATTCACTTCTTTACCAAAGATTGCTAGAGCCACAAATTGATTCCATTGTTGAGCGGTGATGCAAGTTTGTTTCTTGGATGCCCAAGAAATTGCACCTCCACCAAGTAGGAATACCCGACCAACGGTAGGCGAATTGTCTTGGTGTTATTGATCCAACTAGCATCGGTGTAACCTTCCAACATCGATGGGTAACGATATATGAGAGACTATAATCCATAGTTCTCTTCAAATACTTGATGCCCTTTGGCGCTTGCGGTGATGAGCACTAGGATTACTAGTATACCGCTCAATTTTCCCTTGCAAAACCAATATCGGGTCTTGTACAAGTCATGGCATACATCAGCAACCAATTACCCTAGAATACTCAAGTTGAGATACTGACCTTGCCATGATTAGGCATCGACTTCTCACAAGTATCCATAGGTGTACTCATGGAATACAATCAAAGTAATTGAATTTCCTCGTTACCTTCTCAATATAATGAGACCGAGAGATAGAAATTCTTTTACTTTCATGTTTAATCCTTATACCAAGGATAACATCGCCTCCCCATGTCTTTCATGGAGAACCTTGATGACAAAATTCCTTTGTCGGTCAACTCGATTTTGGTCGGTGCCAAAGATCAACATGTCATCAACATATAGAAAATGATGACTCTGCAGATTCATCAAATTTGCTATATACACATTTGTCGACTTGGTTAAGAACATAACCACTAGACAAAACCACTTCATCAAACTTTTGATGCCATTGTTAGGTGCTGCTTAAGTCCATAAAGAGACTTAATCGGTTTACACACCTTGTTTTCATTGCCGTGCATGATGAAGCCACGAGGTTGGTTTATATAAACCTCTCTTCCAATTCACCATTCAAGAAAGTTGTTTTCACATCCATCGATGAATAACCAGTTGTGAATAGATGCCATAGCAATCAACGGTCTTATGGTAATTGATACGAGCCACGAGGGCATAAGTATCAAAATAGTCTATTCGACTTTTGTTTAAAGCCACGAATGACTAGTCTAGCCTTGAATTTTCAATAGTTCCATATACCTTCATTTTCTTTTGAAAATCCATTTGCAACCCGAGGTTTGCAACTGGAGTAGATCAACCAACACCCAGTGTTGTTGCCCATGATGGAATCCATCTCATCATTGATTGCTTCTTTCCGAAAGCAATATCACGGGACTTCATTGCTTCTTCAAATGTTTTGGGGTCATCCTCAACAATGAAGCAATAGGAGTATTGGTCCGAGACCTCATCCTAGTACCTTCAACTAAGTATAGTTGAAACTCAGTCCAAATGACTTTGAGTCACGACCCTTTTGCTCTTCCCGAGCACGGAGTTCGATTCTGTGAACCACAACCTCATCGGGGACCACCGATGGTTCATCATCGAGGACCTCGATACACAAAGTGTCATGAGTTCCATTAGGAATCCTCGACTTGGTCTAGGGATGATGAGAATCTATTCTCATCAAAGTCGCATCCCTGATTCAATTATTGAGTTAATCGAAACATGTTCATTAGGTTCAATAACATAGAACCTAAAAGCCTTGGAATGCTCAAGATATCCAACAAAGATGCGATCAATGCCTCTTTCACCCAAAGTCTTTTGCTTTGGATCGTGGAGTCTTACAATGACCCTACAACCCCAAACCTTGAGATAGTTCAGGTTGGGTTTCCTTTTAGTCCGAGTTCATAAGGGTAACCTTGTTCCTTTTGTTTGGAACCCTATTTAATAAATAGCAAGTCGTTAACATAGCTTCACCCAGAACCCTTGACTCGATCCTGAATAGGAAAACATGGAATTAACCATCTCCTTGAAACCTGTTTTCCTTTCGAAATACCATTTCTTTGAGGAGTATAAGGGCGGTTGTTTCATGGATTATTCCAACAGATGAAAGTCTTGAGTATCCATGTACTCACCTCCCTATCGATCCTTAATCTTTTGATTAAAGACCCAAGTTGTAATTCAACTTGTTTTAAACACTTTGAATTTATCTAATGCTTCATCCTTGGTATGTAATAAATAGACATAACAAAATCTAGAAGCATCATCAATAAATGTCATAAAGTACTTCTTATTCCCCAAAGAAGGAGTGGCATGCAAATCATCTGGTCATTGTGAATAAGCTCCAAGATCTTAGTCTCACGACTAACACCACGAAAGGGTTTCTTGGTTATCTTGGTCAACATGCAAGTTTTACACTTTTTAGTGTCCATGTCAAAAGCATGGATTAAACAATCCCTAGACATATCTTGCATTCTTTTATAGTGAACATGACCAAGTCTAGCATGCCAGGGTAGAATCGGTCCGATCATATGTGGTCACAAAAGGTGAAATAACACATCGTTGGTAATATTAAGCTTCGAACATTTGATTACATAAATAGCCAAAACCAATAAAACACCACATTTAGAGAAAAAATTTATCGATTCAATAACTTGTTTATATCCATGATTATTCAAAACACTACTTGAAACCAAGTTCTTCCCGATATCGTGAACATGAATAACATCAAACAAAGTTACGATCTTTCTGAACCAAACCTAAGATCTACACAACCACGACCATGCACCAAGGTGTTGACTCATTTCCCATGTGAAGAATAGAACCATCATTCGTTGACTCATAAGTCTTGAACCGACTTCTATCTTTACACATGAATCTGTTGCACGAGTCAACCCACCACGCAACATCATCATCACGCACATAAAAGATTCGAGATACATATGTAACATAATAAACCGAAAAGACTTATTAAACATATTCGACCTTTCGGTGAGTTGGGTGAACCACCACTCCCTGAACCATTAGTGCTCGATCCATTGGTTTTACCACCAATTTTAACACCCTTGCGGTCCTTTTAATGTGACCGGTCTTGCCACATTTCCAACAAGTAGGTGTTGCCTTCTTATTAGGATCTCGCTCTTGTGTTATCATGAAATTTGCGTTTGCCTTTGTTGTCATTGTACACGGTGGAGTTGTTATGCTCCACCATATTGACAACAGATGGTCCAAAGACATTGCCACTCTTTGGCTTGTCATTATCCGCACCTTGAGAGATTCCTCAATGTGCGGATCGTATAACTCAACAAGAGTTAACTCCTCCTTCATATGTTTCAAGGTATGCTTGAAATCTTTCCATGAAGGAGGAGTTTGTCAATGACACAAGAGACTTTGATAGCCTCATCCATGTTCATTTGGTGTTGTGTAAACCTTCCAAGTATTCTAGAAGTTCATTGTATTGTTCCATAAGCGGTCTTGAATCGGTCATTTTGTAATGTGTGAAATTACTAACAAGGAACTTCTTACTTGATGCATCCTCACCATATATTTGGCATCCAAGGAATCCCAGTTCTTTGGAAGATTCAAAGTTCGATAAATATCAAACAAAGAATCAGACATACCATTAGAATAAGACCTCTGCATATGTAGTCATCATTCTCCCACTTGCTCCTCCTCCCGATTTGCTCCACGGTAGCATCATCACCATCATCCGGAATTGGAGTAGTCATCACAGACCACACTCATGCTTGGCGGAAGAAGTGCATCTTCTTCGCCACCTCCTAAAGTCCACCCTTCAAACTTGTCCAACTTAGCAAAGTTTGAAGCCATGTGTTCATTAAAGAATTGCCATTGATTATCACTAAATAGTTTACTTTGATTGTTGGGGTTATTTCCCGAGCAGGTTAAGACAATCAATGCGGTAGCAATACCACTAGGTGGTTACCGGATATCACTTGGAATCGTGTGATCACTTTCCAAAGTAAACTATTAAACCCTAATGCAGGTTACACGAATATCTACTTGGGATAAGACCAAATGCGTTATAGAATTAGGCACAATTCAATAACCCTTTCGCTTAGAAGTGTTTAGTGTTTTACGTGTATCTATCATGCATGTTCGGATCTCTATATATAGGAGGTTACTCTTGAGCTATTCCAATGGAATTATGAGTATTAATCGCCCATTAATAGCCTCATAATTATCCCCATTATAGCCGTTAGTAGTTACATGACCAATTAAGCGTGGTCATAAAGAAGTTGTAAGCGCCATTTAGCGATTACTTTCCATAAGCGATGCTTTCCACTAGCGGTACTTTCACTTGCGAGGAAGTACGACCTATCGATGGAAACACCGCTTATCAATACTTTCATAGCACTATCGGTGGATACACCACTTGGTGGAAACATCGCTTATCGGTGGAAACACCGCTTATCGATGGAAGCCACAAGCGGTACTTTCCACAAGCGGTACTTTCCATAAGCGGACTTTCACCGGCGGTACTTTCTACTAGATACAAACCACTATAAGAGTCAGGGTGTTCATGGACCTTATGGGTGTACACTCCGTACCTCCTAACCCATTACAAGGTGTGAACTAATCCCACAAGTGCACTAAATTTTCCAACAGCGAACGTTACGGACAGAAAACGGTTGGTAAGTGATTGATATTAATATATACTTTATTGTCTTACATTAAATCTTAGGTTATTTCTGACATTACATCTCATATTAATGCATAACATTCCTCATGACTTTGTGAAGGCGCATGAGATGTGGAAGTACCACAATGCCTTACTGTAATACGCTGGAGAAGAGGAGTTCTATGTTGATGTTGATTTGGAACGCCACAGTGACAGGCCAAAAAGCAAAAATCATGTTACAATCAATTGCAGATGGAAGGAAATTGTTAGCGTTTGTGATTAGGAAGATAACAAAATGGTCCGGTTCAAGCTTGCTCAAAAAGTTCCAGACGTCCACGTCTCTTTGCCTTCAGGTAAGAAAGTTGAAATTCCTGTATTCCACATGTGTTAAGACATCCGCCGTCGTGCGTCAAGAAACTTTGTGTGTTTGTTTATGACTGAACATGTTACGGTTAGGCAAGCCTTAGAAATTACATTTGGATTTCTTTTGTTAAATGTTTTGTGTTTTGGAGTGGTTAGGAAGGCTGGCCGTATATGGCATGAACAATATAATATAATGATATGCTATGTATGTAATGGTAAGTAGATCAATGTTATGAAGTTATGTGTAAGCGTTTGTGATATCTGTAGAATACATTCTATTTTATTGTCAACGTTTATTTTGGACTTCTATAATCGAACAGTTTAGATTGTTATATATTTTGTAACTGTTGGTGAAGGTGTTGATTCGGTTTTAAATAATAGCGTTCATTGAAAACATAAAGAAGCAATTGCATTTTGCAAATTAACGCATATACTAATTATGATTCGACTTACTTTCATTCATCTGGAATGTAATAGTTTAGATGCATTGGTTTTATGTGCCATTATAAGATGAAGTTGTATAAATATATTGAACATTTATAGCTAAAATTGTATGAAAAAAAGTGTGCATACTTTAATATGTTCGATTTGTTTCATCAAACTTAATAGCATAGCAACTGTATTGTGACTAATATAAGAGAATCAGAGCTTTTATATGCGCCATGTTTTGATCCAGTTTGTAGTACTAATGCATTGATTAGTTATAAATGAGATGATATGGTGTTTAAATGGCGATTTTAAATTTGATTTACGAATTCAAACGCTATTAGGATATCACATTAATTGACATACCTATTGATTTTTAGCATAAAAGGAGCTGATTATATTAATTGATATATTCAATGACATTAATACATGATTAGAATAAGTTAATTTTGTTAATATTGATGATAAATTTGTACATAAAAATTATTTGAACTTCAAACACTTTTATAAAAACAGACATAATATTCAACCCAGAAATGGTGTTACATCAAAGTAATTTATGAAGCCTTGATCTTCAAATACATTTATTAATAAAAGTGACATAACATAAACATGCGAAATAAACTTTGATGATGAAAGTTCAATCCTTGTCGAAGAAGTTTGAATCGACAACGTAGTCATTAGGAAAATCAAGACCCATTGCGCGTATTTCATTAATCATAGCTTCTGTTTTTAGGACCTTCGACCTAACAGCGTTTAGAATCTTGGCTTGTTCTTCAAGATCCCCACCATTTACTTTAAGCCAATCAAGAAAAACGGATGTGTCTAACTCATCTGGAATAACAAAATTACATTGGTCACTATAATGTAAATATGTATAATGATTTTATTTAGAAGATGGTATAAAAGTTATATGACATACCTTTATTATGTTGAGAAGACGATCCTTCTTCAAAAAGTGATGCAAGAAATCTCAATGCATCATCAACTTTATTATTTGGCCCTTTCCTGTGGCCATCACGCACTCCAGGTTCAATATTTGGTTGCGTTGCAGGATCGACAACAGCAACGGTTGGAGGATGAACCTTTGAATTTGTTTTTGCCGTATTTGAGTTTCCATCATCAAAGTTTTTAGGGTTTGATGATGCCATGGGTAAATTCGTATTGGAAGATGTATTTTAGTTAGGAGTATTTATAGAGATTTTGTGTCTATGATTATGTATTTTACACATGTGATCCTTGATGATCGAGTAATATGTTAAATAAAATTTCAAAAGCTGTAACATATATAAAAGTTGCTAAAAACCTATATATAGAAATTGTATCACACAATATATATGATCTCATTATAATGCAAATGAATTACTCCAAACGATAATAAAAATGTGTAAGAGATATATGACGACAAAAACGCCAAAACAAATATATAGTTTTAAAACTTAACATAGTGAACAAGAATATCAAGATTCAAACATGTCCTATTGAGAAAACAGCATTTTTTTGCAATTACGTTTCTTTCAGCATCAAACATCGTCATCATTACTGTCATCATCCGTAGGAAAAGGAGTTGCATCTCCGTCGTCAATAAAATCGGCCAAATCATCATCGATAGATTCGTCAATATCAGTATCAAGATCTGCTAAACTAATTCCATCTTCCTCTTCATCATCAGTACCACCACCAATGCTATCGCTAATGCGAATGGAATTATCTTCAAAGGTAATGTTATAAAAATCATCATCCGTTTCTTCGTCCATGAGCCTAAATGGATGTGCATTTGATGACAAAGTCCTTTGTTTTTTTGTGATCGACTAAACGTTATAGGTCCATCTTCATCATCTTCCTATGTAAAAAGTAGTGCGACATGACATTAGTGATTTCTTGTACATGCATAAACTGAACAATTGTAATAGCAAAACAAATATAGTATTATGATCAATTCATACCACATTATAATTGTTTACAGTGCCATCAACGGTTTCTTTCTTTTGTGTTAATGGCTCAACATTTTCATCATCAGAAGAACCAATGTGAACAACATTGTTATTCACAGAAACAGCTTTTTTCTACAATCTTCCACGTTTGCGAGATACGAGGAACTCCTTGATAATGTAATAATCGGTTAAAAATTGTACAAATTGTTTGTTTGAATTTTATTGTAAAAATATAATACTCATTTTTTTTAAAGATAAAATATGTATGTTTGAAATTCTTACCACATTGTCATCTGATATGTCGATAAAAGATATATCTTTCTCGGGTTGATCCAAAGTATTTAATGCTTTACTGCCTTCCTCTTTTTCGGGAGCCTACATACGAACAAACAGACAAATTAAAAGTAAATTGAACAAATTTTCCTGCAAATGAATTGAAAAGTAAATTTAAGTTCCATCAATTGGTTTTCTATCTAAATTTCATAAAATACATACGAACCTTGGGTGACTCGTTGTTCACCATAATGTGATTGTAGGAGATTAATTGCGTGTTTATGTCTTACATTGGTGGCACTTTTTATACGAAATATAGAGAAAGTTAAGTTAAGAATTGATCTCTAACATATTCTAATTTTGTTTTTAAACTACATAGAACTTGTGAGTTGATTACATCAAATCATTTAATTGTATAAGCAAATGTAAAAAAGGTAATATGTTTGTAAGTATAATAGTTAAGAAGACTATTGTACATGGTTAAATATATTTAGTAACTAAATATTACATTGAAATACTCTTGTGTTAATAAAATTATTGTACATGGTTAGGCAAATATGTTTGTGTAACACGAAATTTGTTTGCAAATTGTTCTACATTGAGTTGACTAACAGTGGGTCATTGGTTATTCACTTGTATACAAATACTACAAAGATACTTTCAAATATGGCATTTATATTAAACGTGTATTTTTCAAAGGTAATGATTGTTGTATCTTTAAAATATCAAGTTTGCCTTGATAAATGAAACGGTGGTAGATGAATTATCACACACACCTCATTCATTAAGAAGCAAATACTGTAGCGCTTTAGAACCAAGAACAGGTAATGATCTCAAACAAACAAAAAAAATCTAATAACTTTATTGTTAGTTTTCTTTTGATCTGCATGTAAGTAAGAATGAAAACTATAATATAGTCAACACCAACTGTTTAGGGTTTAGGTTGATTCTTAAGCCTTAAGATTGTAGTGATTTATAGTATGTTGATACATAGTTACTTGCTTGGGGTATGCGGTTTCATATTTGACCAAAAGGTTTAACTTGAAAGATTATTTGTTTTGTAGTTTCTATAAACTCTATTAGATATGGAGATTAGTCTTCAAGCATATATGTTGATTAATGATCTACGGTGTATGTTTTGTTTAAAAGTTAGTTAAGACAATAACATAGTATGTGGTCCATTATTTTGTTAGATGGTATGTATGATATGATTATTGGGTGAAATCATATAGTCGAAAGGTTGCGTGTCACATCCCCAATTACATTTTTGCGTGGAATGGAATTCACGGGATTGACCGTCATAGCATCACAATCACGCTTATATTGAGCGACCTAAAGTTTCGTTTGGAAAATACATCGTTTGATTTAATAAAATAATCGAGTTACAAAGTATAGGTCCCAAATGAAAGTTACTATGTGCGGAAAGTAAGTTTGTTATAAGTCAAACGATGTTTTAAAGTTCATAAAACCCAGTGAGACGCGTCGTCACGCGACTCTATGATATGTCCACATGCATGCCATGAAGTGAATGCCTTAGATACCGAGATAAAACATGCTAAAAGTGTCAACACAAAGGTTGAGTGAGTTCATAGAGTTTGCGTTGAAATGTAAAGCCTTTCAAAATCGTTTATGCAAAGAAAGGCATTGTAAATCCACTCGGTTCAAGTTCGCCCATACAAAACTTGCAACCTGTGTGTTCACAACCCACTGCCAAAATATGTATAATTTATGTTTAAGCGCATGATGTCAAATGAATTCACATAATAGTGCATGACTTTATGTATCAATAGTTACTTGACATAATTATACCATGACATTTAGTTCAATGAAAATCCCAAGACATTCAGCTCAATGATGTTCCCAAGACATTTAGCTCAATGATGTTCCCAAGACATTTAGCTCAATAATAATCCCAAGACATTCAGCTCAATGATAATCCCAAGACATTCAGCTCAATGATAATCCCAAGACATTCAGCTCAACAATAATCCCAAGACATTCAGTTCCATGATTTATGATATAGGATATGACTAAACATTAAGTTCAGTTAAGCATGTAGTTTCAAATAATCATGATAGTCATAAAAATAGTTGAGCATGTATCTCCCCCAAAAGTAATTCAAAACAATTAAAATAGTAGGGGCTATGACTCACCTGGTGCAATGTTTATGATGATAAAAGTGGATACACTGAAATGAGGCGCAACCTCTAACCGTGACCTATTATGAATGATATGTTCTATAATAAGTCATGATGTAATGTTATGCATGCAATTCGGATGATATTTATACCACTTGTGAATTTTTGAAGATAATGTTTATCGTCGAAATATATGTTTACAACATATCGTCATTTTATAAAATACTTTACAAGTATTTACGTTGAAACAACCTCCTACGATAGTCGTTTAGTGATTTATTGTGAAATTATAACTTTTCATCGTAAAATAATATCATTGAAATTTCCATGAAAGTGACAAAAACGGCCTCTAAAAGCTAGTCGTAAAATGGTGCACGTCGAGCGTTAGGAAACAAACTCAACGGTTTTGGGAAGCTCGTATGATAATCTCAAAGTTTTAGCATTTAAGTTTTCGTCCTAGAGGTCTCGTACATAAAGAAAATTAGAGGTTAAGTATGGTACTTTTAGTCCAAAATATAGTTTAAGGATGGTTTTCGGCAAAGTTTAGCGACCGTAATTAATTCATTACAACTCCGCTAATCAAACGATCGGACATTTTGGAAAGTATACTTGGCGATTTCACTTTTACTAGAAGACTTCACTTTATGAAAGTTCTAAATCAATGTTAAAACAACCTTTAACTTGGTAACTAGTTTTTGCATAAAAACTTGTCTATTAGAAACCAAGTTTTTCTTATATGATAAAAGTTCTGACAACTTTTGTAGCGTATATAATTTAGTCGTTACAAATCCGTTTTCACGTTTAAAGATCCTTAGCCGTATCAAAGTATACTAACATATTTTTAACAAGTCGACATAATTTACAACGCCCAAGCTTCATTTTTGACTCGTATAAAATAAATAATGGTTCTTGAAATATCCGAAATTTATATTTTTAAATCGCCAAATTGAAAAATTCATAACTTCTTCGTTATAACTCCGTTTTAATCCGTTCAAGCGCCACGGTTTCGTTTTAAAGTATATTTTCTAAATATCTAGGCCAAATATTTTTACCTACTGTCGGATTTTCCAGAATTTCAAAATAAGGACAGACCCTTTTCAAAACTTGTCGAAATGAGTTTTTCTCGCCAAACCTATTCTAACCCATTCAAAACAACTCGAAGCTATTCTAATCCTACCATACACCTTCTTAGGGTGTCATGGGTTCCTAGACATCACCAAAACAAATATATAACAAGGAGTAATTATAGGATGGATTATATATATTTAACACTTAAAACCTTAAAAGTGGTATAAACATCACATAACTTGCATGTTTCTCAAATAAAATGATATGACCATAATAATGAATGTGAAATAAAAACATGAATATGAATGCTTACAAGAAATATGATGAGGTTTAAGGACAAAGGGTTTTTCCTAATCACTTGAGGTTTTTATTGCAAAACCTATACAACAAGTGATACTAGTGTTTAAAAATCTTTGTCTTGAAAAATTTGAGATGATTCTCCTTCTTGGTCTCTTATGGTTGCCGGATATGTGATGAAGAGAGAAATAGATATGTTTTGCTTTTCACTTTGAGTTATAGTATCTATGTTTTATAAAATAAATATAAGTATATGTATATGCTAGATATTTGTATCAAGTTGGGTGTGAGTCACACCATTTGGTCGACTTCATAAAAAAAAAGACCAATGCATTTGGTAATGATTTAGTGTATTATTGTAGAGTAATGTGTAGTTTAATTAAGGATAATTAGTAACTTGTGTACATATTTAAGCATTTAAGGTAGCGTTAGCTAAAAATAAATTTTAACGGGTCAAAATAAAATATATTGAAGTCATAAAAATTATAAAAATACATTTCTTGCAACATTTGAGTGAATAAATATTTATCGTGTTGACTTTACGAAAACCGTCGTAATTATATAAATATAACAATTTATATACGAATTAAATTAAAAACATCGGGTAAACTAATAATATAATTTTTATAAACTTAGTATGAGTATAAAAATATATTGTGATAATTTTTGGAAGTAACGGATCAAATGTTCAAAATAATTAATTACGCGATAACGTTTATTTAATATAAAATTAAACGTTTAATGTAATATGCGAAACCATGCATGAACTAATATGATGATAATAATGTTAATGAAATGTAGACTAAACTTAGTCTATATGAAATGACCTCGATGATATGATCATGAACTCACAGCTAAACCATTACGGTTACGTGAATTTGATGCTCGTAAACCTAGTTCACGATAAATGATAAATAATGAAGCATGAGAAATGTTTTGAGAATGACCTGAAAATACGAATTGTCACATTCGCCCAACCAAAAAGGAATTCAGTCCCTGAATTCAGTTCGTGTTAGTCTATCGAATTTGTGAGTTTGTGATTAATATCGAGGAGAGAAGACATGAGGAAGTGTCGTTATGGTTATCGATGATTGAGAGCGTACAAAACATCATAGTAGAGAAAGTATTGGATGAATCTCCTATGAGTAACACTTTGACTTGGAATATGTGATAATTTTGCTTGCACTAAGATTTATAAATAAGCGCTCCAACATAACATGATCCTCGAATTAGACATAGTTAGCTAGGCTATGTATAATTAAGGAGCGATAATGTGACGTTCGGTTTAGTTGTTATAACTCTCAATGTTTACAAAGATTTAAACCGTGTCGTTAAGCTGGTCGTTAAAGAAAAGGAAGTAAAATTCTCGTAAGTTATAACAAATCGAAAAGAAAATAAAGTACGATAGATGAGAATATTTTACAACGAGAGGTTTATCAAAAAGTAGTACATCTTAAGTCATAAGATCCGAATACGATGGAAGACATAAACTTAGTACGACATAGTACATAAGAAAAATAAGACTGTTAGTTTCCGAACTTCTTCAGTCTTCCGCGTTGTTGAGACCATGACGGGCTTCTCCTCCTTCTAACATGTATGCATTTCCATGAGCACCTTCAACTTGTTGACTTTGGTATTGAGGACATTGATTCCGATAGTGTCCTTGCTCTCCACATCCGAAGCATGTGACTATGGATTTACCTCTACAATCCCTGGCATGGTGTCCTAGTTTTTGACACTTGTAGCACTTAACAGGGCAAAGACCCGAGTGATGATACTTACATTGATTACATAGTGGGTAGGTTCCAGCATAACCTCTGCCTTCTATTGGTGCAGCAACATAAACCATTGCGGCTTCTTGCCTTCTATTTTGTTGTTGATGATGGTTAGTGTTACGGTTTTGGTTGTTGTTGTTATAACCTCCTTGGTCGTTTTCCCATTTCCTTTTGTTGTTGTTGATTTGGTTATCGTCGTTATTGTTGTTGTTTTGGTTATTGTTGTAGTTGATGCGGTTGTTGGTATTGTTGTTACGGTTAGTGTTGGTGATGTTGCCTCTCTTTACTACTTGTGCCATGAGCTTTTGGGATACTCGAACAGATTCTTCAATTGTTTGCGGATCAGAGGAAATCACATCACCTTGAATAATCTCGGGAAGTCCTCCAATGAAAGCCTCCAGTAGTTTCTCGTTATCCGAAACCATAGATGGGCATAACACGGCCAATTCTTGAAACCTTCGAATGTAAGTATCAATGTCATACCCAATAGTTACCAGTTCATAGAATTCGGTTTCTAACTTTTTCACCTCCGTACGCGGACAATATTTCTTCGTTAACAACCCTTTGAATTTCTCCCAAGTAAGCTTGAAAGCATTTTCCATCCCATTGGTGAGCATACGAATTCCACCAAGACATTGCCCCATCCAAGAGTGTACTCGTAGCAAACTTAACCTTGCTATCCTCGGGCAATTACATAACAAAACACGAGACTCCATTTTCTCGAACCATCTAACCATAGCGATTGCCCTTGATTACCCTTAAACTTAGTGGGATCTCCACTTTTGAAATCCTTATACGAACAACTTCTAACTCGGACCCTCCTGCATTACTGCAGCAGTGAAGAAGTCTAGCGGCCTCGGCGATGCCGCGACCTCGGCGGCCGCCACCGATGCCCTCTCGGTCCTTAGTGCATCGGCTATGCTATCATTCACATATTTACGCATAGCGGCTTGAGTCAATTCGGTGTGGCTTTCTTGGCGCCATAACTTCTTCAAAATAAGAAGAAAGGTGAGGCGTAGCAAAGTCGATGTTAATAATAAACGCCCAAAGAGATATGATATGAGGTGGTAAGTTTGAGGTTATTTTCAAAATAATCGTGACTTCCTAAAAGATGGATTATGAGATGTTGTAAGTGCTTCAAATGTATGATAGTTTAGTGACTTAATGTGTGAATAGCGTGTAACTCGACATGTTAGTGGTGAAACAAAGGAGTGAGAGTGACTTCACCCTACTTAAAGGTTTATCTCGGCATTCGACGTTATCGGTGATGAATCAGCTGATATTAAAAATTACGATAGGGAATGACAAAGCATTCTCCACATTAGAGTATGAAGAAAGGATAATGGAATGGGTATTTAAAGGCATCCATGTGACAATCGTTTTGAAATGAAAGTAAATAACTCAAAAATGTACGTATAAACCGCATGTAAAGTGAACATGCACTTATGATGAAATGATGAGATGCTATGATGATGTAGTTATAGTCAAGGGTCAATGATGCAACCTAGTTCTCTATAATCAAGCTCGATACCAATCTGTCACACCCCAAATTACACATTTTGCGGTGAATGGAATTCACGGGATTGACTATCATAGCATCACAATCACAGTTATATTGAGCGACCTAAAGTGTCGTTTGGAAAATACATCGTTTGATTTAATAAAATAATCGAGTTACAAAGTATAGGTCCCAAATGAAAGTTACTATGTGCGGAAAGTAAGTTTGTTATAAGTCAAACGATGTTTTAAAGTTCATAAAACCCAGTGAGACGCGTCGTCACCGCGACTCTATGATATGTCCACATGCATGCCATGAAGTGAATGCCTTAGATACGAGATAAAACATGCTAAAAGTGTCAACACAAAGGTTGAGTGAGTTCATAGAGTTTGCGTTGAAATGTAAAGCCTTTCAAAATCGTTTATGCGGCAAAGGCATTGTAAATCCACTCGGTTCAAGTTCCGCCCATACAAAACTTGCAACTTTGTGTGTTCACAACCCTTGCCAAAATATGTATAATTTATGTTTAAGCGAATGATGTCAAATGAATTCACATAATAGTGCATGACTTTATGTATCAATAGTTACTTGACATAATTATACCATGACATTTAGTTCAATGAAAATCCCAAGACATTCAGCTCAATGATGTTCCCAAGTCATTTAGCTCAATGATGTTCCCAAGACATTTAGCTCAATAATAATCCCAAGACATTCAGCTCAATGATAATCCCAAGACATTCAGCTCAATGATAATCCCAAGACATTCAGCTCAACAATAATCCCAAGACATTCAGTTCCATGATTTATGATATAGGATATGACTAAACATTAAGTTCGATTAAGCATGTAGTTTCAAATAATCATGATAGTCATAAAATAGTTGAGCATGTATCTCCCAAAAGTAATTCAAAACAATTAAAATAGTAGGGGCTATGACTCACCTGGTGCAATGTTTATGATGATAAAAGTGGATACACTGAAATGAGGCGCAACCTCTAACCGTGACCTATTATGAATGATATGTTCTATAATAAGTCATGATGTAATGTTATGCATGCAATTCGGATGATATTTATACCACTTGTGAATTTTTGAAGATAATGTTTATCGTCGAAATATATGTTTACAACATATCGTCATTTTATAAAATACTTTACAAGTATTTACGTTGAAACAACCTCCTCGATAGTTGTTTAGTGATTTATTGTGAAATTATAACTTTTCGTAAGTAAAATAATATCATTGAAATTTCCATGAAAGTGACAAAACGGCCTCTAAAATCTAGTCGTAAAATGGTGCACGTCGGCGTTAGGAAACAAACTCAACGGTTTTGGGAAGCTCGTATGATAATCTCAAAGTTTTAGCATTTAAGTTTTCGTCCTAGAGGTCTCGTACATAAAGAAAATTAGAGGTTAAGTATGGTACTTTTAGTCCAAAATATAGTTTAAGGATGGTTTTCGGCAAAGTTTAGCGACCGTAATTAATTCATTACAACTCCGCTAATCAAGCGATCGGACATTTTTGGAAAGTATACTTGGCGATTTCACTTTTACTAGAAGACTTCACTTTATGAAAAGTTCTAAATCAATGTTAAAATAACCTTTAACTTGGTAACTAGTTTTGCCATAAAAACTTGTCTATTAGAAACCAAGTTTTCTTATATGATAAAAGTTCTGCAACTTTTGTAGCGTATATAATTTAGTCGTTACAAATCCGTTTTCTCGTTTTAAAGATCCTTAGCTTAGTATCAAAGTATACTAACATATTTTTAACAAGTCGACATAATTTACAACGCCCAAGCTTCATTTTTGACTCGTATAAAATAAATAATGGTTCTTTGAAATTTCCGAAATTTATATTTTTAAATCGCCAAATTGAAAAATTCATAACTTCTTCGTTATAACTCCGTTTTAATCCGTTCAAGCGGTCACGGTTTCGTTTTAAAGTATATTTTCTAAATATCTAGGCCAAATATTTTTACCTACTGTCGGATTTTCCGAATTTCAAAATAAGGACAGACCCTTTTCAAAACTTGTCGAAATGAGTTTTTCGCGCCAAACCTATTCTAACCCATTCAAAACAACTCGAAGCTATTCTAATCCTACCATACACCTTCTTAGGGTGTCATGGGTTCCTAGACATCACCAAAACAAATATATAACAAGGAGTAATTATAGGATGGATTATATATATTTAACACTTAAAAACCTTAAAAGTGGTATAAACATCACATAACTTGCATGTTTCTCAAATAAAATGATATGACCATAATAATGAATGTGAAATAAAAACATGAATATGAATGCTTACAAGAAATATGATGAGGTTTAAGGACAAAGGGTTTTCCTAATCACTTGAGGTTTTATTGCAAAACCTATACAACAAGTGATACTAGTGTTTAAAATCTTTGTCTTGAAAATTTGAGATGATTCTCCTTCTTGGTCTCTTATGGTTGCGGATATGTGATGAAGAGAGAAATAGATATGTTTTGCTTTTCACTTTGAGTTATAGTATCTATGTTTTATAAAATAAATATAAGTATATGTATATGCTAGATATTTGTATCAAGTTGGGTGTAGTCACACCATTTGGTCGACTTCATAAAAAAAAGACCAATGCATTTGGTAATGATTTAGTGTATTATTGTAGAGTAATGTGTAGTTTAATTAAGGATAATTAGTAACTTGTGTACATATTTAAGCATTTAAGGTAGCGTTAGCTAAAATAAATTTTAACGGGTCAAAATAAAATATATTGAAGTCATAAAATTATAAAAATACATTTCTTGCAACATTTGAGTGAATAAATATTTATCGTGTTGACTTTCTGAAAACCGTCGTAATTATATAAATATAACAATTTATATCTGAATTAAATTAAAAACATCGGGTAAACTAATAATATAATTTTTATAAACTTAGTATGAGTATAAAATATATTGTGATAATTTTGGAAGTAACGGATCAAATGTTCAAAATAATTAATTACGCGATAACGTTTATTTAATATAAAATTAAACGTTTAATGTAATATGCGAAACCATGCATGAACTAATATGATGATAATAATGTTAATGAAATGTAGACTAAACTTAGTCTATATGAAATGACCTCGATGATATGATCATGAACTCACAGCTAAACCATTACGGTTACGTGAATTTGATGCTCGTAAACCTAGTTCACGATAAATGATAAATAATGAAGCATGAGAAATGTTTTGAGAATGACCTGAAAATACGAATTGTCACATTGCGCAAAGAAGAAAGTGTAGTGTTGCTGTATAAGTTTTATAAAGGTGTTGTGTTTATATTGGAAACAGAATTTAGTATTAGGTATAAAGTAATCACGTAAGACCTATAGTGAATCAACGTAAACGATTTGCGTATTTACAATATATACGATATGCGAATTTATATTTATGATAGACGATAGGCGAATTTATATTTCTGAAGTGATTGCTATGTTTTAAATCTGTTATTGTTTAGATATTTGTGTTATGCATAGAGTATGATTGCTTATATATGTTTTGATTATTGTTACTAACTCATTCATTTAGCTAATATATGTTCATTAATGGTCCATGGTGTATGACCTTTATAAAACTTAGTTGACACAATAAGACAGTATGTCCCTCATTATTTTGTTAGATGGTATGTATGATATGATTATTGGGTGAAATCATATAGCCGAAAGTTTACGGGAAAAAAGAAGTGTAGTGTTAGTGTATAACTTTTATAAAGGTGTTATGTTTATATTGTAAACAGAAATTAGTATTAGTTATAACGTAATCACCTATGACTGCCGTGAATCAACGTAAACTATTTGTGTATTTATGATATACGATATGCGAATTTATATTTGTAAAGTGATTCATATGTTTTAAAATGGATACTTGTTTTGATATTTGTGTTATGCATAGAGTCTGATTGGTTAAATTTGTTTAAATTGTTGTTACTAAATGAGTCATTTAGCAAAGCTATATGTTAATGAGAATTTGACCGGATGAGTCTTCAATTTGTGTTTGCTGTAAACAAAGCAAAGTTTGCGGAAAGTCAGGTATGTCGTAAGGTCATAATTTAAACGTTGTATATTGTTACCCTGTTTATAAAGAAATAATAGTTTTATATTGTTTGTGTTGTCGTTTACCATCTCTGTTCACTAAAAGCTTCTACAATGGAACGTCGTGGCTATACTTAATACACAATCGTGGAACAAAACACAAAGTCTGGATCAAACAAAAGTCAGAAAACCATTACAAATTGTACGGAGCTGAGTGGGCCAAGTTTGTGGAACACAGTAGGTATACAGAGGTGGAAATGTTACACTTTTTAAAGGAAGAGGAAGATACTTATTACGTAACTGCTTAGAATCATGCTGGTGTTGAATGTGGTGGATATGACATCAGGGAGATAGGCAGCAGGCAAATGAGATGCTTAGTATTTCAGGGGCAGAATCTTGGACGTTCTCCGGTAAGCATACACGAACTAACATTTGGTTTTTAACGTGTTTTTTTTAAGTTGATATAAGTATTGTTTAGTGTGTGAATATGTTGATTATTTACAATTGTATGTAGTTGCTTCCCGGAGATTTCTTGCAAGATATAGTGACTAACGAATATGATATTCGGATGGGAGGAATGAAGTTAGCAACTGTAAACCATCGTCGTGTTCATATTCGAGGAACATAACATCCGAAAAAAATATGCAAACTTGTTTTATGGAGATGGCTGGAATACTGTTGTTGAGAGTCAACACCTGGTACTCGGGAAACCAATGGTTTTAAAAAATCTTGGTGGTGCAGTGATTAATATGATTACTTTTGGAAGGGATGGACTTGGTTTAGGCTTTGAAGACATCCCGAGAACAGAATTGGATTTAGCTTTTCCTATCTGTCGAGGTCCCCTGGACAAAGGTATCTTCCGCTATTTATGGTACACATATATATATATATATGATTACATAATTCTAATATTTTGTGTTAACAAATTGCAATATAGATCCAAGGATGTTTCACATATGCGACTGGGAAGGCCATGATCGACAGGAGCGAAGATGCATGTTTTACACACCAATCTGGCCTATGTCCTAGATAGAAACCATTTGGTAAGTAGATATAATTGTTAGTGCATGTCGGTTTGTGTATATTTAAGTTTTGTTAAGTTTACTTAAAAATAGGAGCTTATTGTGGTTTTATATTAGATATATAGACTGTACCTGACAAGTATGTTGATAAGAATGAACTGTACACGTTTGATAACGCAATTGTTAGACATGGTGGGATGGAGTTTCTGGTTGACCCGGTCACTATAAGGCACAAAAAGACCCGGAAGTGGAAGGTGAGAAAGAACCATCTGACCATGATTGCAAAGGACAAATGGAAACATATCAAAAGGCAATGCCGTTTCAGGAAAGACAAATGATCGCTTCCGGTGGTTGGCGTGATGATGCGGTTGGTGGAGACAGTTGATCCCGAGTTTCCTGTGCTTGTTCCAATCTTTGATATGTGTTGAATGAAGGGTATTGAAGCGAAGACGTCTTTTCTTTCAAGGCTTTAGTGGGTTTGTGTCTTTTCAATCTATGTTTAATATCAAGAGTTTAGTAGTTTGGTTATATGTTAAGTTTAATAATGTCTGGATACATGACAATGATTGCCGTCTATTATCCTACTACGTTTAAGGTGTTATCGATATGCATACGACATGTTTCGTATGTTGACAATCAGTTCTTATTGCTAATGTTGTTGAATCAACTACTTTATACTACTGCAAATTCATTACTGATGTATTATATGTAGTCATCTGTTAATTAGCTTACTTCCCTTTAGGAGTGTATGTTATTGTTTAAAGATGCTTACTTGCGTATGTAGTAAGCATTTTACTTGGGTTACTTACCATTTAAAACTGGATGATAGTATGTTGGCTTAGTACCTTTTTAGAATGTTTGTTATACTTCAATGTGCTTTGGTTCCTTAACCACCATTAAAGCATTGTGCTTTTATAAGATAATTGATTGAAATCATATTCACCCCTAACACAACAAATAATAGCAATGCTACTGTTACATGTGCAACAAATTCTATTATACTTGATTCATTTGAATCCACTTATACACATTGAGCCAGTTCACCTTATTGTGCAAGTGTTTATATAGCAGATTGATTAAATAAGCATGCAAGTTAAGCTCAATTGCCAATTAAGAGAACTTTACTTTTTAGAAGCACAATGTGAAGTACTACATCTTGACATTTTCTTTATGCCACATCAAGATGATTTCATCTTCAACTGAATCAAAAAGAACATACATTTGTTGTATTTTAAAACAACTTTGGATTTAGAATACTTCCATGATCCTCTGATTATCCTACACATTTTATTGTGATAGCAAAATGTTTTTGGGCAAAAAAAACGTTTTAACTTATACCTTTAGAAATGCTTCATTAGTAGGAGTATACATTAGGCTTATTATCACTATAGTAGAACTGTTAGGAATTAGAAAATTCCAGTATTGAAGAGTCGGTCACCCCAACTATTATCTAGCATAAGTTAGCTCGTAGACTTATCATAAGTTCCGTATTTATGTAGTTATTTAGTTAGTCAGTAGCGTAAAATAGCTTAGTGCAACACCGTGGAGGAAGGTCGGGTCTTTACCCACTGTATCCACGATCCGGGCCGTCCGAGGTCGTTTAGTTTGTAACCTATAAATACCCTCTACCTTGCAAGGTAGAGGTTGGATGTTCTTTGGATAATCTAATATTCCACAAGTTTCTCTCACTAGAATGTCCCACTCTTTCTCTCTAAAACCATCTATGTGATCATTGTGTTAATGTTATGATGTGTATGTGAAATCTAATATCTTACAATTGGTATCAAGAGCCATGGTTAGATCATATCTTGCACATCTTTGGATTTCTAGTGGTTTTTAGGTGGTTTTTGAGTTTGAAAAAGTTTAGTGGTTTTTGCATCATTTGGTTGATCTCTTGTGTTAAAGTTTGAATTTTGTTAGTACTTTCATGTTTAGAATCATCACAAGTGTTTAGGTTTTCATTTGGTAAGCTTGAATCATCTTGGTTGGGTTGTTTTGGATTGAAAAGTGAAGTTTATATGGTTTTTCATGCTAGCGACTTAGTTCACGGATAACTTTCTTCCTAGCGACTTGCTTCACAAAATTGTAGCGAGTTACGGTGTTAAACCTAGCGAGTTAGATCTAGCGAGTTCTGATACAAGTAGTGGACTCTCCACTCACGGTTAGCGACAGTGGTAGCGACTTGATGCATAGCGAGTTGCTCTTTAGCGACTTGCATCGTTAGCGACTTGAGTGGCAATTCTGCCAGAAATTTTGCTAGCGACTTGAGTGATAGCGAGTTACTACTTAGCGACTTACATCGACTAGCGACTTGGAACTCTAGCGACTTGGCGTGGTAGCGAATTAAGTGTTGGCGACTTGGTGTAGTATATTCTAGCGACTTGGGATTAGTGCTATTTTGTTGGTAGCGAGTTGATTCTAATTCTCTAGAGACTTGGGGAGTAATTCATTATAACACAATGTCGGTCATCACGGATCCTTTAATCACCAAAGTACTTGCTCTCTATGACACGACCGAGAATAGTGAAGCAGAATGGCTATCCAAAGCCACACACTTAATGATTCGATGTCGATCAATCGAACAACACAAATAAGTCACTCTTAATGTCTTGAGATGATGCTAAGAATGTGGAATGCACCGGTGAGCCGTTTCAACATCTCGATCGACTTCTCAAATTACTCTTATCCACAACCATGGATCGAACAAGTTGTGCCATCCTTCGTCAGGACTTTCCACTTTAACAAGAACTGTTTTGCTTAACCTAGAACGGTGAGGTTTCAAATTACCAAAGAAAAGCTCTCAATGATGATTCTCGTCTTGCTCTCCAAACCATCTTCAACCAATTTGACCACTTACCGGAAGAATACTCCTCGATTTTGATAACATCATGGTGGAATGTCTTTCAAGAAGCACACGGAATGGAAATTCATGAGTTTAGAAACTCATTTATTCAACTTATGAGTAATATGGAAACATACATCGAGGAAGCGCAAAGAGAATAACAAATTTGAAGGAATTGAATGAGTGTCAAGAATGTCCATGGAACAATGATGACGTGTCATGTAACACCCGACCGACAAGGGTAAAGATATCTGTCTGGTTTCATATCGAACTTTAACTAATGTACAATAGCGGAAGCCTTTACAAAAACTTACAAAAGATAATATAAATAGCTAAAACTTCAAAATAAATCTAAGATCTCTATGGTAAAGCCTTGCTCTCACTCTACTCTCAAACCGGATCGGCTATCCCATAAGCTCATCTTGAATGCTTAATACACCGCGAGGAAAAGAAAAGTCTGGTGAGCTTACAAAGCCAGTGAGCAGATATAACGAAACAAAAGCTAAACAAAACAAATATACGAATAACGAAAAATAAAATGAAATAATGACGAAGGATCTTTTAGAATTCTGCGGAAGCACAAAACATACAGAAATCCAAACAACCACATAACAGTTTAGACATCACATAGCACATCAATGACACAAACACAAACATATCAGAACGACCAAACACATTTCATACCAAAATAACAGATTACGTATAAGACAAACGAAATGTCTAGAGACTAACGGAAAACACTTCTAAACAAATAAACATGGCATTCATACAAATCAAGAATCAACATCTATAGCACTTAATTCAATAATATAGCAATGAAATAGCGAGACGGTCATAGCGGACATAATAGCTAAACCGGTTCTCTATCAATCCTAACCTTAGCGAGTTTAAACATGGCGGTCACATATGCGCATGATAATTAACCTTCAAAATACTCGATCATACACTAGCACATTAATCTCGCGGATCAACACATTCACGTAACGATAACAAATCATAATATCGGATATACAAATCATGTTTTAACGTATTAATCCAATCCTAGCATGGCAACTAATAATCACTTAAACAAATACATTATAAGCACATTCACTAACATATCATATCACCAATATCTTTCTTCTTCAAAAGTAACCCGAGAGAATATATGGAGTAGCTAGCTCCCGTTTTTGTGAAGACGCGTATTACCTGCGACATCATTCACGGATAACATAACGAGATAACAGATCGGATCTAGGATGCATCCATCGCCCCTTCCTACATATTCAAAATATGCTTCACCATCCGAGGCGTGGCGAACATCACTCTATCGCCTAGAGTCATATCGAGGTGCATCAACGATACGGACATGGAACCCCATGACTAGTTAAATATTTGGTTATTATCAACCAACTTAAGCCAAACAGTTTTCGAGATATAGCACAGATCATAGTCAAACATAAGGTCACATAATCATATCAGATAGTTCATATCATAAGGTTCATATTCAGATAGTCAGAAATCATAAGTTCATATCATAGTGGCATATCATATATTCATAATCATAAGTTCATAACCAGAGGTTCATAATCGTAAGTTCATAATCCAACATAAAAGGATTCAACAAATGTACATATCAAAGTCTTCCTAACATAAGTTCATATCAGATATTGCATAGTTCACTAGAACATAAGTTCAGATAAGTAACAGATCAAACATTCAGAAAAGGGTTCATAGCAATGGCATTGGGAATCCTAATAAACATAATAGGAATGACAAAGGAGGGAAAACATGAGGGACCTTTACTGAAAAGGTCAGAATATTTGTACGATAACACAAGTGTCTTAAAGTAAGACAGAATATCCGTACCTTAAAGCAAATGAGAAGAAAAGCAAACGAATGAACGAATACGAAGATGTAACGTCGCGTCTCCTCCAACGAATCTACACGTATTATGATTTATTTAATACTTATTAGTATAACGGATAAATCTCATTTATACTTTTAGAGTTGTCAGATTATTCTCATTTTTAGTGACGGACGGAATTCCAACGTTTTAGAGTCTTAATCATTACTTAGCCAAACTCATGGGTTGCAAATGACAAACGGTAACTTAAGGGTTTAATATGATAATTATCTTATTTGAGGACTTATGAAATCATCTTTCAAGGTATAGGGTTTACAAATGTCAATAACGGATTTTAAGACTCTCTTCCAAAATAGTTTACATAATCTATAACTTACATGAAATAACGAAATTACACACTTAGCTTTTAACCCTAACCAACTTCCTATTTAGGTTCTAGGGTTTCCATACTTTTAATATTACTTAATACGCATTTAATTTACATGTTACCTCTTTTAATGATTTATACTATGACCTAGGACGTATGAAAACTCAAACGGAAATTAACTTAACTCATGCATGTCCTTACGTAATTCATTTACACATGTTGACCCATAATTACTCAGAATTACATATTACACCCTTAACATCTTTAAGTATATGACCTAACCTTATATTATCGATTTTACACTTTTAACCCAAAGGTTTAGAATTTCCAAAACATACCCCTTTAAGTTAAATACAACTCGAATGGCCCTCTAAATATCCAAAATTACACGTTTAACCCCCATACTTATTTTTATACGTTTTGTACCTTTATTTTATTGTTCACAAAAATAACCTTTAAGTTTCAATATTTACAAAACCAACCCAAACCTTTTATGTAAAAACCGAATAATGTACAATTTAAGTACAAGCCCTAAACCTAAGTGTAACCCATCATTAGCTCATCATTATTACTTCATTTATTACCCTTAATGATAACAAGAAAACCCTAGTTCTTTATAAACCCTAATCGTCCCCTTTTAAATACTTTCCTTTTTCATATGCGATCTAGTAGTAAAACCCCAAACAATTTACAAAAGCTTCGAATCCATGGATATGTATTTTATTCAGGTCTTATAACATGTAATAGCTTCTGGAAAAATCAAATCATGGTCTTAAAAATTGTCATAAGCTCATTCATTATTTTTATACACTTTATAGGGTTTTAAATCAAATTAATTCCATACGACTTATAAAACATGCATGGCCAATTTTTATGTGTTATATGTGACTTGTAGGACTGAAAGAAACATTAGGAACTTACCCTTGATGAGCTTGAATCGTTAGAGCAAAAGAAACCAAAAACTAGCACTCGTCGAAACCCTAATCGACCCAAAAACTACCCACGCTCAAACCAGCAGCTTTGGAACTCGAACACTATTTTTCTCACCTTCTTTACCTCAAATCTCGTCCAAGAAAAATGGCCTTAAGCTCTGGAAACTGGAAATCGAATTATTTAGGGTTTTGGGGTCGGTTTGGGAATAATCGGTTATTAGGGATTATTAAGAACCGAATAATGTATTTATATAGGATTCATAATTTTTATTGTGGGATTTATAATGTATTGGACTTAAAATAAATGGACTCTTAATAATATAAATTTATATTGGGCTTTTATTTAATTAAATTCTCTTATAAAACTAATTTAATATTTTCGGCCATATATATAAAATACAAAAACTGATTTTATAATTTTATAAACTATAAAATTAGCTTTTCAAAGTGTTTAAAATTTATTTGGATCATATGTGGTATTTCTTATAAATTTTCTGAATTTACATAGCTCATTTGGTAATCTTTAAATTAGTTATTCATACTTTTTGATTATAGGGGTATTTTGGTCTTTTTGTGAACTTTAGAAATTCCAGGTATTACAATTCTTCCCCTCTAAAAGAAAATTTAGTCCTCGAAATTGGACAAGACGAACGAATGTAAAAGCGAATCGGATTTGAATTTCTAGGAATATATCGAACGTTAATCTTATCTCGAAACAAATGGATTTCTTATCGGAATATTCAAACTCAAACTTATTCAGAAATCAAATCGATAGTCAATTACTTATAATAGATAATTATATTCATATCAGAATAATGGCGGAGAACAGATGAGACGGCAGAAAATCAAACGACAAATTCTAACTTATTCAGATATCGAATGATGAGGACATCGCATGCATAGGCGGAATAAATCCTATCGGCCTCAATAGTCGCGAAATATGTGGAGACATATAAGCTTAAGGTGGTCATAGCAATCTATAGGTTCGCATGCAGATCATAACAACTTCGGTTCAAGCGTACAAAACTTATATGAAGCAGATACCGATGAAAACCTCACAATTAGGTCATGGAATTCAAGCGAACATGAAGCACCAAATAAGAGATACAAGTCAAAGTACTATCACACATCAATCACAGGCATTTCCCGACGTCGTATACCTTCAATAAGTTCGATTATATGATCTCGGTATTATTACGTTGATCGGGGTCATAATACTTGCATCACATAACAAGTTCTTATTGTCATTATATTCGGTCTCGGGTCATGACAAAACACATAACTAATATCATAACAAAGCATACCACATACGGATAATACACGGATAACAAGTAACATACTATAACCAACCCGGATACATGAGTATACCATCATGATGGTCATACTTCATCAATGATAATTAAACCACATCACTAAGAAAGCGAATAGCGGGCGAAACTTATGAGGACTAACGGAAACTTAACGAATCTAACGAAAGAGACAACAGACGGGAACTATACTTTCAAATTTTGCTTTATTTCCATTAATCAAACAAAATTTGCGAATAAATCTTAAGATGATCTTCCAAAACAAAACTTAAAAATCCAGATTCAAACGTCAATTTAAAACAAAAAGACCTAGCTCAAAATCAAACGTCAGAAAATTCTCATAAAGAGAGTAACTAATCAGAAACGAAACTCCTAATCTCGTGTCGGATTGAACCTACTAGTAGCCGTAGATTCCAAATCCGAATCCACCTCGTGTTCCTCTTCTTCCTCTTCCTCCTCGTCTTCCTCGTCTTCCTCGCTTATCCATCCGTTCTTGTTTCCTTCATGCTGTGGTAGTAAGCGACTAGCAAAGCCACCTTTACGCTTCCTCTCTTCCTCCTCCGGCACACGATCCACAAAGGCATATAGATCGCGACTCTCAGCTCGTCCTACTCCTTCATCCTCAACGAACTTGGGACACCTATCATGATATTTAGTAGTGAAACCTTGGTTGTCAACAACCTTAGTTTCATATTCCTCCACCACCTCTCCGTCAATGGTCTTCAAGGTCAACTTCTCCTCGATGGTGCATGGCCACATATAGGCCGGAACTTTTATCCTCTTATTAGTCCGCTTCACTTTACCATACCTCGTGCAGCCCTTAGAAATGACGACGGCCCACTTCATCTTCTCCTTATGTTGCCTAGCCGGTCCTCGATCACTCCTATCAGATGAACTAGGGGCGGGGATAACCATCTAAAAGAAATACCAACTATCAAGAACGTCAAGTACAATAGTGTACGCAAAGATGTACGCAGAAGGAAAATCCTAAATCTACCCACTTCTCACGGGTCATAGCCTAAGCTCTAAGGGTCCTAAAACCTAGAGCTCGATACCATAAATTGTAACACCCCAGGCAAGGGTAAAGATATCACAATACGGTTTCATATCAGAACTTTAACTAATGTACAATAGCGGAAGCCTTTACAAAAACTTACAAAAGATAATATAAATAGCTAAAACTTCAAAATAAATCTAAGATCTCTATGGTAAAGCCTTGCTCTCAGCTCTACTCTCAAACCCAGATCAGCTATCCCATAAGCTCATCTTGAATGCTTAATACCGCCGCAGAAAAGAAAATTATGGTGAGCTTACAAAGCCAGTGATGTATATAACGAAACAAAAGCTAAACAAAACAAATATCGAATAACGAAAAATAAAATGAAATAATGGCGAAGGATCTTTTAGAATTCTGCGGAAGCACAAAACATACAGAAATCCAAACAACCACATAACAGTTTAGACATCACATAGCACATCAATGACACAAACACAAACATATCAGAACGACCAAACACATTTCATACCAAAATAACAGATTACGTATAAGACAAACGAAATGTCTAGAGACTAACGGAAAACACTTCTAAACAAATAAACATGGCATTCATACAAATCAAGAATCAACATCTATAGCACTTAATTCAATAATATAGCAGCGGAAATAGCAGACAGGTCATGACAGACATAATAGCTAAACCAGTTCTCCTATCCAATCCTAACCTTAGCAGAGTTTAAACATGGCAGGTCACATATGCAGACAGATAATTAACCTTCAAAATACTCAATCATACACTAGCACATTAATCTCGCAGATCAACACATTCACGTAACGATAACAAATCATAATATCAGATATACAAATCATGTTTTAACGTATTAATCCAATCCTAGCATGGCAACTAATAATCACTTAAACAAATACATTATAAGCACATTCACTAACATATCATATCACCAATATCTTTCTTCTTCAAAAGTAACTTCAGAGAATATATGGAGTAGCTAGCTCCCAGATTTTTGTGAAGACGCGTATTGCACACGACATCATTCACCAGATAACATAACAGATAACAGATCAGATCTAGGATGCATCCATATGCCCCTTCCTACATATTCAAAATATGCTTCACCATCCGAGACGTGGCGAACATCACTCTATCGCCCCTAGAGTCATATCAGAGGTGCATCACTGATACGGACATGGAACCCCCATGACTAGTTAAATATTTGGTTATTATCAACCAACTTAAGCCAAACAAATTTTCAGATATAGCACAGATCATAGTCAAACATAAGGTCACAGAATCATATCAGATAGTTCATATCATAAGGTTCATATTCAGATAGTCAGAAATCATAAGTTCATATCATAGTGGCATATCATATATTCATAATCATAAGTTCATAACCAGAGGTTCATAATCGTAAGTTCATAATCCAACATAAAAGGATTCAACAAATGTACATATCAAAGTCTTCCTAACATAAGTTCACATCAGATATTGCATAGTTCACTAGAACATAAGTTCAGATAAGTAACAAATCAAACATTCAGAAAAGGGTTCATAGCAATGGCATTGGGAATCCTAATAAACATAATAGGAATGACAAAGGAGGGAAAACATGAGGGACCTTTACTGAAAAGGTCAGAATATCTGTACGTTAACACAAGTGTCTTAAAGTAAGACATAATATCCGTACCTTAAAGCAAATGAGAAGAAAAGCAAACGAATGAACGAATACGAAGATGTAACGTCGCGTCTCCTCCAACGAATCTACACGTATTATGATTTATTTAATACTTATTAGTATAACGGATAAATCTCATTTATACTTTTAGAGTTGTCGATTATTCTCATTTTTAGTGACGGACGAATTCCAACGTTTAGAGTCTTAATCATTACTTAGCCAAACTCATGGGTTGCAAATGACAAACGGTAACTTAAGGGTTTAATATGATAATTATCTTATTTGAGGACTTATGAAATCATCTTTCAAGGTATAGGGTTTACAAATGTCAATAACGGATTTTAAGACTCTCTTCCAAAATAGTTTACATAATCTATAACTTACATGAAATAACGAAATTACACACTTAGCTTTTAACCCTAACCAACTTCCTATTTAGGTTCTAGGGTTTCCATACTTTTAATATTACTTAATACGCATTTAATTTACATGTTACCTCTTTTAATGATTTATACTATGACCTAGGACGTATGAAAACTCAAACGGAAATTAACTTAACTCATGCATGTCCTTACGTAATTCATTTACACATGTTGACCCATAATTACTCAGAATTACATATTACACCCTTAACATCTTTAAGTATATGACCTAACCTTATATTATCAGATTTTACACTTTTAACCCAAAGGTTTTAGAATTTCCAAAACATACCCCTTTAAGTTAAATACAACTCGAATGGCCCTCTAAATATCCAAAATTACACGTTTAACCCCCATACTTATTTTTATACGTTTTGTACCTTTATTTTATTGTTCACAAAAATAAGCTTTAAGTTTCAATATTTACAAAACCAACCCAAACCTTTTATGTAAAAACCGAATAATGTACAATTTAAGTACAAGCCCTAAACCTAAGTGTAACCCATCATTAGCTCATCATTATTACTTCATTTATTACCCTTAATGATAACAAGAAAACCTTAGTTCTTTATAAACCCTAATCGTCCCCTTTTAAATACTTTCCTTTTTCATATGCGATCTAGTAGTAAAACCCCAAACAATTTACACAAGCTTCGAATCCATGGATATGTATTTTATTCAGGTCTTATAACATGTAATAGCTTCTGTAAAAATCAAATCATGGTCTTAAAAATTGTCATAAGCTCATTCGTTATTTTTATACACTTTCTAGGGTTTTAAATCAAATTAATTCCATACGACTTATAAAACATGCATTGCCAATTTTTATGTGTTATATGTGACTTGTAGGACTGAAAGCAACATTAGGAACTTACCCTTGATGAGCTTGAATCGTTAGATCAAAAGAAACCAAAAACTAGCACTCGTCGAAACCCTAATCGACCCAAAAACTACCCACGCTCAAACCAGCAGCTTTGGAACTCGAACACTATTTTTCTCACCTTCTTTACCTCAAATCTCGTCCAAGAAAAATGGCCTTAAGCTCTGGAAACTGGAAATCGAATTATTTAGGGTTTTGGGGTCGGTTTGGGAATAATCGGTTATTAGGGATTATTAAGAACCGAATAATGTATTTATATAGGATTCATAATTTTTATTGTGGGCTTTATAATGTATTGGACTTAAAATAAATGGACTCTTAATAATATAAATTTATATTGGGCTTTATTTAATTAAATTCTCTTATAAAACTAATTTAATATTTTTACCATATATATAAAATACAAAATCGATTTTATAATTTTATAAACTATAAAATTAGCTTTTCAAAGTGTTTAAAATTTATTTGGATCATATGTGGTATTTCTTATAAATTTTACGAATTTACATAGCTCATTTGGTAATCTTTAAATTAGTTATTCATACTTTTTGATTATAGGGTATTTTGGTCTTTTGTGGACTTTAGAAATTCCGGTATTACATGTCATGCTTCATCGGTTGAACTAGCGTAAGACACGATTGCGAATCTCGGTTGTGATGGAAAAGGATGAAGAAAACATCACTGATCTCAAATTCTCAGAGTCAGAAAAGGTATCAATCAACAAGGTACACTTATCTGATCACACAAATTCTCACAAAAAGGTACATGACTCTTACCCTGAACATAACAATGTGGAATCAATCCTTGTCTTGTCTGAATCTAATGCATGTAACATGATTGAAAAAAGGGTATATGATGAGCTTTCAAACAAATTCTCAATTCTTGAAAAATACTGTATCTCTTTGCAAATTGAAATACAACATAAGAATGAAATGTTTTATGCAAAAAACATTGTAGTAACTGAACGTCCGAATTTAGAGAATTTTGAAATTAATCGTTAAAATCCATTCGAGGACAAAGATTCGACCATAAGAAATCAAATCGCTTCTTTCGTAAGCCTGAATTATATTTGTCATGAGATGAGTGATACACTAGAATCTAGGAATTCAACTAGCTCTGTGTGTCCAACCTTCTAAGAGAAAATGAGCATTTAAGAAAGAACCTTGAGGAAACAAACTCTAAGTTAGTCAATCAATCTAACTTTGATGAAAGATATTGATGACCTCAAGCACAAATTCGGGATAAGAGCTTCAATATTGTTGCCCTAAAAATGAGCTCGGGAAGTATGTCTGGAAATAGGATGAACACTAAGTTTGCAAAACCTTCAACTTTGGGAAAGTCAAATGTTCGAACCACTTGAAACGAACAGTTATTAAACAACCTAATGCTTTTAGGTCTGAAAGAGATAAACCAGTGAAACCTAAGCTTACATCCCAAGTTGAAATTAAGTCCGTTTTGTCAAAACCAGTCACTTCATTGCCTAGTTCAGATATGATGAATCCCAAGCTTAGGACCAATGGTCATCACCCACAGATCAGAAATGCAATAAGGTTAACTAGGTCTCATGCAAAACGTCATCCTACAGATCAATCCCCTATGAAATTCTCTGATCACACAAGGACAAATTGTCAAAACAAGGCGGAGCACTCATTTAGTTCAAATAACGGTGGTTTCAAATGGATTCCCACTGGTAGATTATTTAAGTTTACAGGACTTAAACGAACTTACATCCCTAGATCATGCCTCAAATGGATTCCTACAGGTAAATTTTTCAAGAATGTAGAGCCTAATAGGATCTCCATTAATGATAAGTCTGTATTATACTGTGATGCATCCAACTGTGAGACTAATCATGTCACTAACTCTTCTATGTACAAATCTACATGTGCTTCCAAAGACAATGTGCTCTCGTCTTTTTCGTGTACAATGCTCAATTCAATCAGAACTTAATGACTTGGTTCCTTCAGATATGAACATAGCTCATTCAGAGCTATAGCTTGCCGTAGTTGATGTACTTCTTACTTTGACTCCTATTCATCTTGAATCAGGACTCGTTCATCCATATCTTTGTATAAATCAAGTTTCTTAAAAAATAAAAAAAAAAAAAAAAAAAAAAAAAAATAAATAAATAAATAAATAAAAATTAGTGTTTAAATTTTTTATATCATGATTAAATTCTTTAAATTTACAATTTTATCACGTTTTTCCTATCTAATAAAGAATATTTTCACTGTTATCGATAACATCTACGGTCCTAGAAATGTCATTCAATAATGGCACGGGATCATAGATGAAGTTCGAACAATTGAAATATTTCATTTCCATTTTATCGGGGTAAACTTACGCCAATCAATGTTCTTTGATGAACTTGATTGAGGGAGATATGTATAAGTTCTTCTGACTATCTATGCCATTGGCTTACATCGGCCGGTTATAATGCTTGCTCGTTTGTAAGTTGAGGTCGTGTTTTGCCTCTGTAACTATCTGGTTATGGTTGATGTAGGTTGTGGTCATACCTTGCTCATGTGATTATCATTGTGTACCTACGTATTAAGTGCCTAGCTTAGATTTATATGCTTATGTGTCTAAATGTTTAATTGATTCATGGTGATCAGTATGATATTCTTTGCTAGAGGCTTAGTCTATAATCTTGTTTGCAACTTACCACTCGTTCATCTATACCATAGGGACCAAAGCTGCCATATAGTGAAAGTTATAGTGCACTAGCGATTTACCTCACCTCATGTTATAAACACAAGGACCAATTGTGTCATACCGTCATAGTTAGTTGGTATACCCCTAGCGAGTTACCCTATAGCGAGTTACCATTTGAAAACAAAAAGTTTTGTCTTTCTTTCTCTCGTTTTCTCTTCCTTCGTCATTTTGATCATACTAGCGACTTAGCAAGAGGTTTGCTTCGATTCCCTCTTATCGTTGTTATCCTAAGCTTTAGTGTCCAGTCGCTAACTTATCTTTATATCCAGATCCTTTCGAGCTCGTGTGGTGTGATTACTTGTCTCTCGGTTAGGCTCGATTTTTCATTAAATAGTATGTTTGTTGTTTGTATAATGATTGAACGGGTTCAAAATGTTTGGAATATATTGTTTGGAATATTGTGTTTGGAATACATTGATGTATGATTAACTGGATTGGACTGATGGGGTGTTGTTAGAAGTGTTCTTGGTGGCGATTTAAAGTGTTCTTGGTAGCGACTTAGTCTGAATGTTCTTCATAGCGAGTTAGTGTTCAACTTAGCGACTACGGTTCTGTTGCGAATTAGTTCACTATATTCTAGCGACTTGGTTAGCGAGTTAGTAGTTAGCGACTTGTATTTACAAGTTAGCGAATTAGTAACCTAGCGACTTAGTTAACGAATTGGTAGCGACTTGGGTGTGTTACTGTTCATGGCGACTTGTATTTACAAGTTAGCGAATTAGTTACCTAGCGACTTAGGTGACTGTTTTGTAGCGACTTGGTTAGCGAGTTAGTAGTTAGCGACTTGTATTTACAAGTTAGCGAATTAATAACCTAGCGACTTAGTTAACGAATTGGTAGCGACTTGGTTAGGTACTGTTCATGGCGACTTGACTTTACATGCTAGCGAATTAACATAGCGACTTAGTGTGCTAAACTATTAGCGACTTGTCTGTGGCTCTAGATGACGACTTGTCTTTACAAGTCTGCAACATTGTTCACTTTCATGTTGAGAATTAGTCTTAGGGTCAAGGATTATTAAAATGTTCAAAGGTCTATGTGCCAAAGATGATCTCACTTACAACACTTAGGATCTCCTAATTCGACTTGTTGAATCAACATACTCTATGTAATCTGTTATGACATCTCTGTTTAGGCAAAAGGTAATTGGTTTCTCTCACGACTGCCAAATGTTACTTTTTGCCTCATACATATTTGTTATATCACTCTTACATATGTATCTTGGCTCATGTCATGATCACTTTGATATGCACTCTTTTGCCCTTTAAATCATTTATAAGCTCGTCATGTAATTATTTATCTATATGACTGTACTTCATTGAAATATCTCAATTATGATTGTTATCATATATTTGAATGTTGTCATGTATTTGTTATCTATGTCACTCTATCTTTCTCTGTATGTGTTTTGAGGACTCCTTCTGAGTTACTACTTCTATGCCTTAAGGGTGCTCTCAATGTTGTCTCACTTACCATGTATCATCTAACCTGCTCCCATTCAATACTGTTGATTGTATGATTACTCAGAATATCAATGGCAAATTCAATCCCAGAAAAGAGCGCTACCCCGTCGGCATCATCCAAAGTTCTTTCAGATGAAGAAATCCTTCCCAAGAGTCAATGGGCTGTTATTGGAAAAAGCAACTGTTATGTGGATCTACAAAGGCTTCAACAAAATCCGATACTCAAAGTTTCTATTGACATCCTCATAAACACAAACTTCTTGAGCACTTTCAAGCAATGCTCAATTCCTACCATTTACATTCAACAATTACGGAACACCGTTCAATGGAACAAAATCACACCCAATACTCCCAAACTGGATGATATGGAGTTCACAATTGATTCGATATTACGAGCAAGGCTCTTGGAATCACCCATGTAACCCCGACTTTCGTTCAATCTCCACCAGTGTCGACGATCCGATTGTCTTTCTTATTGGATTGGGTTATCGAGCAAGATTTCAAGAGCATCCGACATCATCCTTTGGACACATGTATCAACCTTGAGAGCCATTACAACAATTCTTAACTTGTGCCTATCGGCAAAACATCGTGGTTCGATAAAGTGAGAATCCCTATCTTGCAAATCCTATGGGGAATCGTTAATAAGGTTGATGTGAATGTATCAGATCGTATTTGGGAAAAATTTTCGTTATCAATGAACACGTTCATATCTGACAGAATCAATTTCCAAAACAAAGCTCAAGGCCGAAAGAAACAGAACAAGCTTGTAATTCCCAGAGATCGATTCTCTAAGCTTGTTATCCAATACTTACAACAAACTCATAACTTCACTCCTAGGTCTGAATCAACTTTACACAAAGCAGATGATGAATTTGTTTTAGGAAACCTGAAATATGTTCCTAGAGGTTCGGATAAAGAAGTATATGGATTGCCAATTCCTGATTGTCTTCTCACAGAAGATATCAAGAAGAAGGACTACTTCAAGCAATACATGAAAAGAGCAACCAAACTCTCTCACGATGTCACACCATCTTCTTTACAACCAAATGCTCCATGACCAAGTCACCTCACAGCATCCTATGCTCTCTTCCTAAAAGAGACTTGAAAGGTCTCAACGATCGACACCGCATCCAAGAAGCGAGAGAGTTAAAGGAAGAAAGTGGAAAAGGAGATTGGTGAGAAAACCGAGATACCAAGGGATGTTACCAGCTAAGCGATGAAGATGATCTTGATCGCAACTTGGAATTCAAAGAAAGCCTTGAAAGTCGAATGTGAAAGCTCAGTGGGTGGAGTTGTGTTAAGAGAACCCGCTCAACTACCTCAACAAACAAACCTAATTACACTTGACAAGGGTAAAGGAGTTGCAAGTGTTGAAACCGAACAAAATTCGCTCACATGTCGTTAACTATCTCATCATCTCCATCAAGCACCACAAATCCATATGAGTCAAGAGAAGAAGCAGATTCATCTCATGAAAAGAACAACTGAGTGGTCAAGGTGCCCAAGCGTTTACGGAATCTCTTACACTTGGTGAGACTCAATCGACTTGAATGTTGACACTTTGTTACAAAGGGCTCACAGGAGAACCTTGAGACAAGATCGATGAGACCTTGAAGATGGATGAACCAAATGCGTCTACTAACTCACTATCCTCACTTAAGAATCTTGATGAAGATTTCTCTTTTGGTGATCAATTCATTAATGACAAAACCTTAGACTCGCACAATCCATGTATAATGTCAAGATTCAAAGAAGATCGTCAACCATTCCTCCAATGACCGCATCTTCACTATCATTTGCACTTCCACCTCCCTTACCTACTCAATCAACTGTACAAACACCACCAACAATGTCACCAAACCCGAACCCGTCATTACAATTGCGGATGAAGTGGCTCCACCGACTTCCCTCCATGATTCTCACTCGATCAACTCTTGGATAAAGCTATTAAAAGGATAGAAGCTCGGAAAGGCAACTTCCTAAATCTGTAGATTCTCGGTGGATCGTGTCTATAGATTGGAGCACCTCAACTTCAATGAAGCGATTCTTGGCGCTATTGAAGGAGAAGTCAAGATCTTGTGGAATGGGCAATGGAGGCTCCACTTCTTAGACGATTCAAGGACCTCCCCATCTCCGATATGAGAGCAGCTCTGTGTGAAAGGATGTATGAGGCTGAAGAGGACAAGCATGAGGTTCACAGTAAACTCTATGAGGCACTTGAAGAATCCATCAAGTTCGACAATTATGAGCAGTTTAAGATTGAAGTCGGAGAAAAGGAAGCTAAAAAGAAAAGGAGAACAATTGTAATGGAAGCATTGATAAAGGATCGCAAAGATCCACCTCCACCCCCACCACCAACGGGAGCTGGAACTCGGATCAGTAATCCTTCTACAACAACCAACACACCTCCATCACAACCACCATCATCACCGCGAAATCTTCCATCAATCGATCCGACGAAAGAGCGAGTACTCGAGAAAAATCTGCGCACGGACGACGGTTGATTCAAGGTTCACATCCACGTCCACCTCTATTCACGATGATCAAATGGTTAACGAAGAGTCGCATATCATGGCGGACTCGTAACCGATGAAGATGACGATCTACAAAGCATATTCCTAAGCCCTCGATGGTGGTTTGATTCTTACATGGTGGGAATCGCACTAGCACATCCGAGTTGCACCTTCAAGAGACACTATTCAAAGTCGCATTATGGAAGATAGACCTCCTTCCGGAACCCACATGGACCATCCCAGTCGACTCTATGATTCCTGACAACAATTGGGCATCAGTTATCACCAATAACTACGAAAGTCCAGCTGAAGACTCTCTTCTACACTACACTGGTGATATGGGAAGCTTCATAAGATGGTTTTGCGAACGGAAGAGCATCTCATCCATAACACCAAGAGATCTTGAAGGTCAAGCTTACGAAATTGTCAAAGTCTTCCACTCAGATGCAAATCATCTTCAATATCAGATGGAAGAATGCCATAAGATGCTAAGTGACCAACTCGGTGATCAAATCGATCGCTTCAATGTCAACAAATCTCTTCCTCTTGGTGGTGAACACGGTCGATGACCATTCGTGCGTAATTCTTCTTCAATCACGACTTGGACTATCGTGTGCTCGCTCTGTGAGAAGACCCGCCTATCAATATCAAAGATGAAAGTGCAACCTACTCGATCGGGGCTTGAGCGGATGGTTCCCGATCAATTCGGGCAAATGAAGAACAAAAGTATGATATTGCGACCTCTTACGGTATTTCACCGGTGGTTCAAAAGAAGAAGTTCTACATTGAAAGACATGGTGTCGATAAAGGACGCAATGATGTCGGATCAAAGTCGCAAATCTTAAGTGTTGTTAGTGTAGAGATCTTCCTATCTATGGATATGAGTACTTGAAGAAGATTGTCCTTAAAAGAGTCGACTTCAAAGTGTATACTATTGAAGAGAACGACTTCAAACATCTTACGCCAAATGATTTCAAGATCTCTATCTCTTAAATCTTCAAGGACACCTTGAGCACTTACATCGTGTGAAAAAGGCCCTCTGCACCGTCACTCTTTGGATCGGGGCTTAGTCATTCGAAAACGAGTTGAGGACTTTCGACTGGCATTGAAAGCTACCAAACCGGGATCAACCTTACAAGTCCTCAATGGAATGCAAGCGGGCATGAATTTCATCGAGAATACAAAGTCCTTGACACCCCTAGAGCCGTCATCTTCACCGGCAGATATGGATCTCGTATGCTTATGCGTCTATGTGAACTCTACAAGTTTAGTGATGGTACGCTCAAATTGGTCGAAGAAGAACTTGACACCGTGAGTGAAAGAAGCCAAACTTGATATGAAATCTTGGGTTAAAACTATGTTTTGATGATGATGACGTAAAGAGATGTGAACACTTCATTGTTGCAATCGGGGCGAAGACTCATGACACGAAGGGTCTTCCGCAGCCTTGAAAGTTTTGTTGGTGGAAGGCTTCGTGATGGTCACTACAAACTTCTTGAGAGAGAAAGAATGAAGACTTCTTGGGATCTTGTTTATGGCGTGTCTTTAACTATCGTAATATGTGGTGTAATAACTATGAACAAGCTGTAATACATGTAATAGTGCTAGGATTTGTCTTGTGGTTTCCCTTGTAAAAGGGGAAACATATATGTTGTCCATTTTTTTGATCATATAAAATCGGACACATTTTCTCCTACAAATATTTTACCTTATACATATTTAAATCACTTGAGATCCAAAATCTCAAAGGATTTAAGATTTTTGATCGGGGAGAAAATGTGATATAAATATGAAAGATGTTAAAAGATAAGATGACCAATTTTGTGCAAACTTCTCTCTTATATGTGCTAAACAATTTTCGAATCTCGAAGCATATATTAAGGGGAGAACTCTCTTTGCTAACTCATTCTTGAATATTTTAAGGTACCTTGATCACATGGCTTCTAATCCTTTGATGATAAAGGGTTCCTCTAGTATGTGCAAAACTCTTTTCAAACCTCGAGGCACATATTGAGGGGAGCAAATATATGGAAACCTCATCCTTCCGGAAATGCTATATTTACTTGATTTGATGTGGGAAGTGATGTTGATATCTTTAGAAAATGGTAATCAAAGAAGTTAATTCTTTCTCTTGCCTCTGTGTGCAAAACATTTTCAAATACACGATGCACATGTTGAGGGGAGTTCTCGTTCTAAAAATATCAAAAACAATTTCAGTACAAAATGCTTTGATAATATATCACAAGTATCCGAATTGAGTTTCAAATGGTTTTCAATTGGATCCAATGGCGGATGAACAATACCAAATTGACCGACCAACTTTACTTTATGTACGGTGATATAAGGATGATAAGGTTAGGTATTGGTTCCCATGATCCGCTGAACCGGACGGATCTACCGAGGACAATCCACTAGCTAGTGTAGAAGTCCTTAGGTATGATGATAAAAGGAGAAAATGAGATATGGGAAGAGTGCGGACTAAGACCGAGCTAATCTTGGAATAAACCCAACAAGGCTCTAGCTATGAAGTCTCGGTAAGCCTTTGAAGGGTTGAAGAATTAAAAGAATTGAATGAGGAAAGGGTGAAAACAAATAGCCTCCATTTATTCAACTTTAGGCGTAAACCGGGTTCAATTCATATGCTCTTGATGGTAACATCGGTATTGAAGACAACACGTCATGGACCCGGTGAGGCACTTGCACTTCAACTTTCAAACCACTCAAGTTCCTCTTAAAAGGACTTGTTTCATTCTCACGGGAACCGACATTATCTATCGACTTTCTTAGAGATGGTTGATATTGAAGTAGGAGACCCTCTCCTAGTCTCGACACGGGATCCAAATATGCACAAATTGAGTCTAGAGCCACGAGATCATCAATAAATCTCATTAGGACACTTTCAATGAAGACTCTGTTTCACACAATGTGGAAAGAGATTATATCTTGAGTCCTCGCATTATCCTTGTGGTATTTCGGAACATCCGAGTGATGTGTTTACATATTCACAATGAAGATGGAAAGCCTTCGAGCCAACATCAAACAAGCTCTGGTAGGTGGCATGTGAGATCTATTTTATAGATTAACCATGTGACAACCGAACAGAAACAATGGGGCGATTCAATCTCTTGAATCAATCACAGTTCGAGTTATGGATTGACGGATACCTTTGAAAACCGGTCTACGTGGCTTAAAACACTTTTCTTTAGCACATCGACCGTGTACTAATTTTCAAACCAAAAGGTGTTTTATGATTGATAATTGATTTTCAATAAAACCTTTGTTGTATTGCAAAAACAATTTCTATTGAGCAATACGATTGTTTTCAAATCTATTTTCATCAATCGGTGGACTTAAAATTATTTGGTTCACTCACTCCGTGTTGTCTTCTTTGAGATGTTCGGTTTGATAATGCTAGAGCAATTGCGAAACCACGTCAAGGAGATTCTTAGAATCCTACCGATCACAGGCGATGCTTGTCTTGATCAGCGGGAACCATGGGCGTACCTAATTCAATTCGGAAGTGATCAAAGACACTTTCGTGCGATTTATTACTAGCTGTTGTATGCGGTACACCGGCGTTTGTAGGCGATCGAATGAAGCGGTCAATCCATAGCCGCATGCTCACTTAACACATTCAACTCAAAGAAATCATGATTAGTGCATCAATGACTCGATATTTTCACTCCATGCTTACGCTACTGCCGCCAATATCATGATTCAACAAAAGCTTCGCTACTCGATGAGAAGATTTCGTGATCCGAATGTGAGCATGTCGGTCCTAAAGTCACAACATCACATAATACCAACACCACAAAGGATGTCTCGAGATTGATGATTCTTGATGATCTCAAAAGATGGCTCTACTTATTATCTCATAGATCATTAATGACCTCCTCTTAAAGTACAAATCTGTGCAGACATTGAAGGTGCACTACTTATGCACAAAGATCACGATGTTGAAGTTGTTTTGTCTACGAGCTCAAGAACAAAGTCAAGTAATGTTTGCTAGGATCTGAAATGTAAAACCTTGGGGTGACCTCCCTTAGGGGGAGATTGTTAGGAATTAGAAAATTCCAGTATTGAAGAGTCGGTCACCCCAACTATTATCTAGCATAAGTTAGCTCGTAGACTTATCATAAGTTCCGTATTTATGTAGTTATTTAGTTAGTCAGTAGCGTAAAATAGCTTAGTGCAACACCGTGGAGGAAGGTCGGGTCTTTACCCACTGTATCCCTGATCCACAGGCCGTCGGAGGTCGTTTAGTTTGTAACCTATAAATACCCTCTACCTTGCAAGGTAGAGGTTGGATATTCTTTGGATAATCTAATATTCCACAAGTTTCTCTCACTAGAATGTCCCACTCTTTCTCTCTAAAACCATCTATGTGATCATTGTGTTAATGTTATGATGTGTATGAAATCCAATATCTTACAAGCGAGCCCATTAAAACAAATGGCCCAAGCGACTCATTTAACATATCCGGTCAACTACCAAAGTCCAAAAGGTCAAGATATTTTTGCGTGTATAGATATATTACGTTTTCCAAGTTGAAACATCATTACATGCTATGGTTTTAGGTGCACCTAACACCCTTGTCAAATCATCCCCATTGATCCCAAAGCTGAGAAATTTACTCCAAGGTTAGTAAGATGAATAATTTTGATATAAAATATTATGAAAAACATAATCAAAGGGTATTTGTTAGTAGATTTGTAGCTATGAAGTCGTTAGGTATACCACTTTTCAAAACCTTGCATGATAATAATTTTTATATTATCCAACTTCCTGTAAGATAGTTTACACAAATATGTTAATGATGATAATTGTTCATTGAAAAAAATGCATGATATTTGTGAACTTGATGATCTATATTACTGTTATATATCTATAATACCCTAATCGTTTGAATCTTAGTTCAATAGTAATGCATGTGGTTGTTGTTGATGGAAATTAGTATTTCTTTAAATTATGTTGGAAGTATATTTAACAGTTATGTTGGAAATTAGTGCAACACTAAGTTATATGGTATCAAAAATTGGTTTGTCACTGATCATAATGGTATAATTTTATGGTAGGATTTTCTGAGTTTGATGGTTTAATTGTTTACGATATATGACTACTGAAATTTAGGTGGATACATGAATTAGATTTTGGTTTGTATCCAGAACGATTTTGTATAAGTGATGATAATGGTTACTAAATCGTGTTTGCGATATTATGGTTGTATACTTTTAAGTGGATACATTCGAATACAGTTAATAGATTTTGATAAAAAAAAAAAGAAAGAAAACCATAGCATTATGTTGGTTATGAGCTTATTATAGAATGTAAAGCGGTATGGAATTCGCATTCCGTTTTGGCGGGAAAATGCCGTTCGAGTTTGTAGTTTTGGTGAACCATGAGAACATATCCTTCAAAGTAAAGAAAACAACACCATAATATCATTTATAAGTTTTATTGTACAGTTAAAAGTAAATTAAAGTTTTGAATAGTTATTCAGGAACTGCCTCATGTATTTGAATTTGAAGGATACAATGGGAACAATCATCTCTATCTGACCAGCTCAGCAAGGATTCGTAAGAAAGTCTGGTTTATAACACCAATTGTAGGACCTATAACACTAAAGGGTAGGGATTGGAAAAAGTTTGCTAAAGGAAAACATCAGTCCATATGTAGATTGGTTGCATTTCATCTAGGAAGGGGATGACTGTTTCTACATGACAGGATACGATATTAGGGATGGTAAAGAATTCAGGGGATACGATGAAGACCACCACCGTTATTCTCGTTTTAAGAGCCGTGTTTGGTGTGTAAAGCAGCCTCGGTATCAATTAATATATAACGTAAACTTGTATTACCTTTATTAGTAAGTTAATGTATTGTATTAAAATGTGTATTTAAGACAAATGTTAACTTCATCTACAGAGAATTGCAGCTGATTTCTTAAGTGGGATAGGCCAGGCATATCGTATTAGAATTAATTGTGGAGAAGACTACTTTATGGTTCCTGTGATCCGTGTTAATGATCCTAATCAGCCTGATGAATATGAATTGAATCCACAAGTTTGGAATATTATGAAATTCACTTTGGGTTTGCAAGCTAGACAGATCTTGGTGTTTACAAAAGAGTATAATACTGTGTTTAGGTTGATGGCTTTTAACTTTGATGGAAGTCCGCATACACCGATGCATTTCTATGGAGCAACACAACTACATAACATGCAACCTGCTATAGAGTTTGACGACAAAGGTGCTATAAATATTTACATCCTAATTTAGTTGAAAATTATATATGTCTTTATAGAAATCCTTAGTTTCAGGGAAGAAAAGTGTACTTATTAGATATTAGTGATATTTGATAGTATCAGGATGTATTCTAACACGTTAAATGTATTGTCAGATGATGACAGGATGCACCACATTTTTCGATGGCCAGGAAATCGAGAGCACTTTGGTGAAGTGGGGGACACGTTCTATAAGAGTTATTCTATGATTACAGTGTTGAAAAGACTCATAAGTATTATTATTAGGTGAAACATATTTATTGTAACACGTTATTCATGTTTATGAAGTAGTTATTCACATGGTGGCCATTGGTTTATTGCAGACCATACCTGCAGAATTCATGGAATACCACCCGATGCACACATACAGGAAGGTTTTGATGATACACCAAGATGTGGACTGCACTTTTACTGTGAAAATGGAGTTTCATAAAGAGGATCCTGGAAGGACCAACCATGTGAACGTATTTGGTGAATGGAGGGATTTTGCACGTGAATGTAATTTTGGGTACACCAAAATGATAAGGTTCAAGTTCATGCATTTGCTTCTGAGATATGGTGGAGATGAAGTGGAGGTGTACCACATGTTTCACGTCTGTTAAAAATTATCCTATAACAACTTATGTTTATTACGTATGGTTAGTATAGTGCGAACTAATGTATCGCATATATGCTTTGTTATGTTATGTTAGGATGCTCGGGATATTTGCTATTTTTTGGATTATCAAATGGCATATTATGATTAGGTAAATCAGTGGTTTGTAAAAATATTATCCTTGGAGTTTAATCTATGTTGTTGCTTAAGATGTGTCTTTGTTTTCAAGTATTATATTTGTAGATGTTTCATAAAATGTTTTGTTGATGCTTATATGAATTGCAGATCGATTGATATTTTTTAATGTTGGTCGTATGATTTGTTGGTGATGATATGAATATCATATACATTTTTATTGTGTAAGTAAAATTTGGAAAGTTGTTAATAGTAATTTTAGTAGGAGATTGCAAGAAAATTTGGTTTCAAAGTACATTAGGATCAAGTGACTAATGTGTGCGTATTTGTAACTGTTCTATCAGATATATCATATCAGTGTTGTCCAATATGTGACAGGCTAGAAGTATTGTTGTTGTCTTTAGATATAACACTTATCTGACAAGGAGTAAGGATTAACAAACTTACACTGGTTGCAATAATATGGGTAATGACAATTCAGATCCAAGAATACATTTGATACTATGGTTTCAGAACCACATTATCTACGTTTGGCTAATGGTATACAAAGTTTTCTTATTACATAAAGGTAATAGATTCTCATGAACATAGAAAACAATATACAAAACAACTGTGTTCATAATTACAAAAAGATACAAATATAAATAAAGAGCGAATGTTATCATAAAGTATTCATTAGAACATATAAAGTATTACAGAAATGTGCAAGTATACATTGGTTATTTATGCAAACAAACTTTCAAGTACAAATAAAGCTATATTGCCAAACTGCCTAAGTTTTTAGGACTGAAGGTGGTTAAACTTGATCAAGCCATATGCTTTCCAGAGAATGTAGCATAAATTTACCTGCAAAATGAACAGAACAGACAAAAACAGGTATAGAAGGTTATCTGTTAAAACCTGCAAACAACTTTAAGCACAACGATTAATTGTTTAAGCACAAAGTAGTGATGCGTTATTCATAATAAGACATTGTCCACAGGGAAAAGAAGTTCAAACACCATCGCAAACGCGAGGAAAATAAAATCAAAGACCAACATAAGCCAACATAAATGTATTGTGTAACATATTTTATTTCACAAACACATCAAATCATGATTAAAAGTAAGCGTATAACTTGAGGTTTTAGAGAGAGAAATAGTTAGAGGTTTGGGAACTTAGTGAGAGAAAGTAAAAGTATTATTATGAGCTCCAACCCTCTACCTTGGGAGGTAGAGGGTATTTATAGTCTTACATAAACGCCACCTACGGGCATGGATCGGGCATACAGGTGGGTAAAGACCGTCCGTCCTCCACGGTGTTACTTCACTAAATACTACTTAACATAAAACAACTACGACTACGAGCTTTCTAACGATTACATATACTTGAGGTGGCCGATACTTTAATAAGCTGGATTTACTAAATCCTAACAATCTCCCCAGGGGAGGTAACCTCGATTACATTGAATACAAACAGATATTACATTAAGATTGTTCTTGGATTCTTGTAAATATTCTTTGCTCTGAGTCTGTAGTAATTGATTCTTCATTTTGCATGTTTGGTTAATCCAAGTGGAGGTCTTTAAGCGATCCACATGATAATGAGTTTGAGCCGACTTTGAGATCATCGATTACCATAAATCTCGACTCTTCCTTTGTGGTGTTGACATTATGTGATGTTGTGACATTTGGACCGACATGCTCACATTTTGGATCATGATTTCTTCTCATCAAAGTAGTGGAAGCTTTAGTTGATTCAAGATATTTGCAGCAGTAGCGAAGCATGGGTGAAAATATCGAGTTCAATTATCAATCATAAACACCTTTTATTTTTGAAATATTAATACACCGGTTTTCAAAGGTATTCGTCAATCCATAACTGAACGAGATTGATTCATAATTTTGAATCGCCCATTGTTTATGCGGTTGTCACATGGTTGATCTATTGAATAGGTCTCGATTGGTGCAAAACCGTCAAGTTATCTCACACAAGCTACCAAATGCAATTTAGATCGAGGAATATAGTGGATTCTGGGTGCGTTAAGTCCCACGGAGGATGAATTGGTGTTTCACACAGACAGATGTCGAATAATCACTAAGGATAGTGATTAGTAAGGATTTTGATGAATAATTATACCTAAAGAAAAGATTTGTAAATTCTGGGCTTAAATGCAAATTAAAGGAAATTAAAAAGTTAAAATATATTAAATAAATGCTATCACTATTTTTACAATGATGTTTTGTGATTTTATAAAACAAAATAACTTAAATAAACTATTTTAACTAAAACGTAAACTTAAATTACCTAAAAGCGTGATTTAAAATGAAAACGTCGTTATTTATAAAAATTACGCGAGTGCATAAACAAAAACGTAAAATTTATGAAATAAAAGTCCTACAAGTGTAAAAACAATTTTATTACGTACTATATGATAAAAGAAAATTTTAGAAAAAGATTTATATTTTTAGACTTTTATATTTTTATTATGAATTAAATAAGATTTTACACTAATTAAATGTTTAAAATACTAAAACTATTTAGAAAATATGAAACTTTTTATAAACTACTTTATACTAATACAATTATATGAAAAATACAAAAGTTGAAAAACTATGTGAAATAAGCTCAAAATAAGCTAAATAAGCTCTTATAAGCAAAATTGTACAAAGATACTTATATATTAAATTGTGTATGAAAAACGAGAAAAGACCCTAGGGCGGATGTATGTGTGTTTGGTGTGGTCCTAAGGTGGAGGTCTCGTGGTTCGAATCCCCTCCCACCTTTTGCAAACTATTTTATTTTTTGATTTTCTTTACAAACTTGTTAAGCACATGAAAATAAGCAATTTATATAACTATGACTTTTTATGAAAACTACTAATAAGCTCGATTTGAGCTTAAGATCTTTTCACATGGCTTTTAAATGGAAATAAGCACAAGTTTTTTAGCTAAGTGACTATTAAGCTAGAAATAAGTACAAGGAAACTAGAAATAAGCTAAGGATCTTTTAATAAGCTAATTTAACAACCGAAAAAGCAAAATGACTAGGTAATAAGCATCGAACAAGATTCAAATAAGCAAAAGCTAAACTGGTTGCACAATGACACTATTTAGTTTACTAGATACCTTTAAGCTTACTTTTAAGCACTAAATAAGCTAGAAAATGAAAATGAGAAATGGAGTTAACAAGTTAACCGGTTAAGCTTTCCAAAAGCTAAAGTACAAAGATTGGATTATGCTAATGAGCTTGTGAGAAGCTTTTGAAAAGCTTATGAACTCGACTTGTTGGTACACTTAAACAAAATGGGACAACTAAAAGCTATAGCAACACTAGCTAAATAAGCTAAAAATGGAAAATAAGCACTTGTAACCTTGAGATGGCTAGGTGAGCTTCTCAAAAGCTAAATTACACAAGCTAGGGGTCACTAATAAGCTTTCGAGAGCTTATGAACCGAGCTATCAAATCGTGCACAGGCACTTTTCGGAGAAGGTGTCTAAAACAAGCTAAGTAAAAGCACTAAATAGTTTGAGTAAGAGTGAACTAGTATTTTCTAATTTAGTTTAGCGACTATATTTTAATATCCTAGAAGCTTATGAACTAACTCTTATTATTAAGCACACAATAAAATTCTAAGTTTTATTCAAAAGGTATTAAGAAATTTGACTTTTTAATTACACTAAGCAGTTGACTTTTATGAATTTCTAATGATCCTAGATGATTTAATTTGTTATATTAGGCTAATATTAGACTGAATTAGGCTATATAAACAACCTTTACACTAGTATGCATGATTATGGAGTCTAAATTTCCAACAGTTAAGTAGGAATTAGATTCAAAGATCATTTTGACTTTTTTACTAATAAGTACTGGGTTTTATGCTTGAACTGAACTATAAAATACTAAAGATACATGAAACAATAACAAACAATAACACCACAGACCTCTATCTCAGATAAATAAACTAATCCAAACACCCTTTATTAGAACTGTTTTGAAGTTTTTAACACACAAACAAGATTTTAATCCAAGAAAGCCATTAATTAACTTGCATTAACTGCTTTTAGACGAGGTTTAAACCGAAATTAACAAGGTTAGATTACTATTGCTAGAAATGCAAATTTCAAAGGAAGTGCTTACAATATGAGTTCATGCACAAAATAGAGAACCAAGGTCTGAGAATCACTCCTATATGCTTACCACTAAGCTCTAAACCATAATCAATCCAAGTATTACCATGCTTCAGCTTCTGATCTTCATTCCCACAGATTTTTAATTTTTGACTAATTTTTTTGATATTTTGGAGAATTTTTCTATTTTGAATGTAAACTGAGTTTTAAGGATTCTAAAGCTTAGAAAAGCTTCTATAAGAGCTTATATGAGCTTATAAGCCTCTGACAACAACTGATATTAACCTTCAATTATTTTGAGAATTCGAATTGGAAAATTGCATAATCTTGAAATGAACTTAAAACTGAAATTGATGTTTAACAAAGATTTTATTACACACTAATGATCCGAATTACGAGCTTAAAAGTTTAGACATACACTTGAACACTTAAAATATAAAAAGCGACATACAAGAAATAAAATTACACTAGATATCTCTTCACATTGCTTCCAACTTGTATATAAAGATCTTTTGACCTTGTCGACATCTTCGAGCAAATCCCACCTCAATCCAGCCATTGATTTAATCGGATCATCAAAATTGCCAAATGGCAATTTTGGCGTAAAAGTCTTTTGATTTGGAATGGTTAGGTTTTAGCAATTAAAGAAGTTTGGGATGTTATGTGAGGTGGAGGAGACAATTTAGATAGTAGGTATGGAAATGGGGTTGAGTTGGAAAGCAAAAGCAGGGGTTGTGAGGTGAGGATGAAGTGTTTGATGGTGGGGAAGCATTAAATGCAGTTGTGGGCTAATGATAGGAGGGGGTGAGCTGGAAAGATGGTGAGGTGGAAAGGTGGTGGCCAGGTGGTGGTGAAAACCACCTGGTTTTGGGTTTGCAGAGATGGGAGAGTGGAGTGAATAGGGAAGGCGGGTTTCTTTTATTTAAAACGTGGGTTTGGATTTTGGGCTTGGTAGGGTGTTGGGCCAAGGCTGGGTTAAAGGATTGGATTTGGGTATTTAATAATAAAAGGGTCCGGTTTGGTTTGTTAGCTAGTTAACCACAAGGACCAAAAATGTAATTTGGCCAAACTCCAAGGACTGAACCTGTCACTAATCCAAAATTACCACAAGGACCATTCCTGCCAATCTTTAATAGTTCAAGGATAATATTTGAATATTTTCCATTTTATAAATCCAAGGACCATTTTGACATTTTCAAAACTTGAGGGACCTAAGTTGTAATTTTGCAATTTTTGATTTCAAGGACTTGTTTTGACAACTCATGAATCCCAAGGACCTTAAATGACATTTTACTTTATTTTGATATACCAGGACTATTTTGACAATTTTTAAACTTGGGGACTAAAGCGCCAATTATGCAAACTTGATCGTTTTCACCAGATTTTGATGTTTTGCATTTAAAACACATAAAACACTTATTTGTGATATTTTCATCATTTTGCTGCATTTCTGAGTGTTTTAAGATGTTTTTGGCATTCTAAATAGTACAAAAATGATGAGTATTTAGACACTCATCAATCCCCCATACTAAGATATTGCTAGTCCCTAGCAATGATTTGAGAAAAATTAATGGATTTTATCTCTTTACCAAAAGCCATTACTTCTGGAGTAGCCAATTGTTTTAGTTCAAGTAAGAACTTTGGCACAATGATAACCAAATGATTTTGAGCAAATCATAAGCTTTCAACGGATTTGATTTGTCTTTACCAGAAGCCGTTTGCTTCTGGACTAGCCAACTCTTAGATAAATTATCAATATTATCTTTGGTGAGTCGATTACCAATTATGGATTTCCAACTGCCTTTACCACAAGCCATAAACTTGCGGGCTAGCCAACTTTTCACTAGTTTAAAGATATGGTGAGTTGAACACCATACAATTTTGGGCAAATTGCAAGCCATAAGCGGATTTGAGATATCTTTACCAAGAGCCGTTTGCTCTGGATTAGCCAATCCTTATGTGGGTTAGACATGGCGGATGATTACCATTTCTTTGAGTAAGTGAAAACACTTACTCAAAAAAAATTTGGCCAAAAGCGGGAATTGGGTGGAATAATTACATGATAAAATTAGTGAGAATTCTCCCACACTTAGAAATGAATATTGCCCTCAATATTCAAATTACCGCGGTTATCTTTGAAACATAGAACATAAAAGGGAAATACTACGGCCATTATTTTGTTTTGATATATACATTTTTTTTTTTTTTTTTTTTTGAGATTTTATATACAACAGTGATGGGAAACTCCCCACACTAGGGTGGTAGAAAAGGGTAAGAAGACGAAACATGGGTGAAAACCCATATGGTGTGTGCTCTGTTTTTGATTCCCGAGTCACTAGCTTGACTCGATCCCGCATTCATTGGTTCATGGGGAAAGTTTGTAGATCCGGGACAATCACGGGTGGAATGTCCTCTCCAAAGTAATGCTTTAATCGATGACCATTCACTTTAAAATTTGGACCATCGGTGAGATAACTCAATGGTGCCATAAGGATAAACCTTAGTGATAGTAAATGGACCGGACCAACGGGACTTAAGCTTTCGAGAAAATCTTCAATCTTGAATTGAAAAGAAGGACTCGATCACCAACGTTGAAAACGCGGTTCTTGATTTTAGAGTCATGAATCTTCTTTGTCTTTTGTTTATAGATCAAAGAGTTCTCGTATGCTTGATCACGGAGTTCATTTAGTTCATTCATTTGAACTTTTCGTGATCACCGGTGTGCGAATATCGAAGTTTGCATGCTTTAAGGCCCAAGAAGCCTTGTGCTCTAGCTCAATCGGAAGATGACATGCCTTTCCGTACACTAGCTTGTATGGAGTACACCCGATTGGTGTTTTGTAAGTCGCACGGAAGGCCCAGTCGTCATCCAGTTTATCCGACTAGGATGCACGATTTTGCCTCTCGTCCTTTCAAGAATTCTTTTAATACCACGGTTGGAGACTTCCACTTGCCCACTTGTTTGGGGTGGTATGCGATAGAGAGGCGGTGGGTAACACCATACTTTTGCATGACACGATCAAATTGGTCATTGCGAAATGTGTACCACGATCATCGATTATAGCTCGTGGAGTTCCAAACACGGCAAAAGAGATTTCAAAACTTCACAACAACTCGGGCATCATTGGTAGGTAAAGCTTTCGCTTCAACCCATTTTGACAAATAGTCAATGACCACAAGTATGTATTTGTTTCCTCGAGATGATGGAAATGGCCCATAAAGTCAATACCCATATGTCAAATATCTCACAAACTTGAATGGCATTTTGTGGCATTTCATTTCTTTGAGAGATATTTCCATGACGTTGACAAGCGTCACGAGGTTTTGACAAAATCATGGGCATCCTTATAGATAGTGGGCCAATAAAACCGGAATCAAACACCTTTTGGCGGTGTAGTTTGGACTATGATGGCCCCAGTGGGTCCAAAGCATGGCAAGCTTTGAGAATGTCCATAGCTTCTTGTCCATAAACACACCGTCGGATGACTTGATCCGCATGATTTTGAATAAGTAGGGTCGTCCCGTAAGTAATGTTTAACATCTTTGAAGAATTTGTTCTTTCGTTGGGTCGACATCCCTTTCATAATGAAGTTACCCGCATGGTAATTTTGAAGTCGACAAACCATGGGGTAGAAGAGTTTCCACGAAAAGAAACCGCATTGAGTGTCTCGAGAGGAAATGTTTCATTTATTTCCTTTTCTCGAAAACATCTTGGTGAGGGTTCTCTAATCGGGACAGATGATCGTGACTAGGTTCTCGGCTCCTTTTTATCACGTATGATGATATCAAATTCACGGAGGAGGAGAACCCAACGAGCAATCTCGGCTTTGCATCTTGTTTTGCAAAGAGATATTTGAGAGCCGAGTGATCCGTATACACTACACATTTGGTCAAGATTAAGTATGGCGAAACTTCTCAAACGCATACACCACGGCTAATAGCTCTTTTTACGTGGTGGTGTAATGAGTTTGAGCTTGATCATAGTCTTACTTGCGTAGTGGATAGGTGAAAATGCTTAGCTCACGTTGCCCTAGGACTGCACCGATAGCAAAATCACTTGCATCGCACATGAGCTCAAAAGGTAAGTCCCATCGGGAGCAACGAGAATGGGTGCTTGAGAAGCTTTTTCTTTAATGTTTCAAAAGCTTTGATGCACTCGGGTGAGAAGATAAAAGGAGCATCCTTTTCAAGAAGATGAGTCATAGGTCAGGCGATTTTAGAAAAATCTTGTATGAATCTACGATAGAAACCGGCATGACCTAAAAACTCCTAATACCTTTGACGGTAGTAGGATGAGGCAATTTAGCAATAACATCGACTTTTGCTCTATCTACCTCAATCCCATTTTTGAAATCTTATGGCCAAGGACTATGCCTTCTTTGACCATAAAGTGGCTTTTCTCCCGTTTAGACAAAGATTGGTGTCTTCACACCGTTTGAGCATTTTATCTAAATGGGAGAGACATGTTTGAAACGAATCCCCAATGACCGAGAAGTCATCCATAAACACCTCCATTGTTTCCCGATCATGTCGTGGAAAATGGCCATCATACATCGTTGGAGCGTGCGGGAGCATTACATAGGCCAAAAGGCATACGTCGTAGGCAAAAGTTCCGTATGGGCGGTGAATGTAGTTTTATCTTGATCCTTTGGATCAATGGGGATCTGAAAGTAACCCGAGAAACCATCAAGGAAACAATAGTATTCATTTCTCGCTAATCTCTCAAGCATTTGGTCCATAAAGGGTGAGGAAAATGGTCTTTTCGGTGGCGTCATTCAACTTACGATAGTCAATGCAAACACGCCATCCGTAACCAATCGAGTTGGAATTAACTCGTTATCTTCATTTGTGACAACAGTTATGCCACCCTTTTAGGAACACAATGAATTGGGCTAACCCAAGGACTATCTCGAGATTGGGTAAATCAATCCGCATCAAGAAGTTTGATAACCTCTGTTTGATAACATCATGGATTTTGGATTTACTCTTCTCGATGTTGAGCTCGCTGGTTTGAAGTCATCCTCCATCAAGATTTTGTGAGTACAAAATTCGTGGTTGATACCCTTAATGTCGGAGAGTTTCCAAGCAATTGCTTGCTTGTGTGACTTCAAGATCTTTATGAGAGACTTTTCATCTTTACTCAAATCTCGAGCAATAATGACGGGTAATTTATCATCACCTTCAAGAAATGCATACTCGAGATGAGGCGGTAAGTCCTAAGTTCGACTTCAGAAATTCTTCGTTTTCTCAACCGACTTGACTTCCTTGTTATGAAGTTCGACGGGAGGAGATGATGATGATGGATCATCATTAAGCAACTTCTCAATGAGAAGTATGTCCCCTCGATGTCGATGGGAGCGTGATCAATTTCCCATGGAACATAATCACTAGATAAGTAGGCTTCAATCTCTTCCAAGATGAAGTCACTTTCCTCAAATGGAGTGAGAGAAGGAGTAGAATTGGCGATGATAGGTTGAGATGAATGAGTGAGATTATCACTCAAGAATTATGATCATAACCAAGAACTTCTTGAGAGTACTCTTGAAGCAACATCAATGATATCTATTCGGTTAACCGATTCGTAATCATAATTTGTGGAGTACCTCAAGTTTGATCAAGGTTAAAGGTGACGACTTCATTACCAACACGTAATGTGATTTCTTGCTCAAATACATCAATGAGAGCACGGCCCGTTCTCGTGAATCCTCGACCAACAATGAGAGGAACCCGATGATCGCATCAAAATCAACAACCACGAAGTCGGTGGAAAATGGAACTTTCCTACTTTACAAATACGTCCTCGGCAATGCCAAGAGGACGGGATATTGTACGATCCGCAAGCTCGAGAGTCATGCATGTAGGAGTAAGTTCCAAGAGAAAGTTTCTTCCATCTTGAATAAGGCATCAAGTTGATGCTTGCACCAAGATCGGCTAAGGCAAAGCATTCAACCATTCACGGAAATACACAAGGTAAGAGAAATTTTCCGGGATCTCCAAGCTTTTCTGGAAGCTTCTTGGGATAACCGCAGCAGTTCTCGTTAAGAGGAGTTTTAGCCATTTCAAACAACTTTTCCTTGTTGCTTAACATGTGTTTGAGAGTTGATGCAAACTTGGGCATCATCATGATAGCATCCGCAAAGCTTATGTCAAAATGTAGTTCTTGGAAAATTTGAAAAATTTGTCCATTTGATGACTGGCTTTTTCATGGAGCTTTGCTCATTCAAACGTGATGGGTAAGGAATAGAAGATTTGGATTTGGATTTTCAACGGAGCTACTGGTGGTTCAAAACAACTTGGGTTTCGGACAACTTGAGGATGGACATCATTGGTTCCTCCGTTATTAATAGGAAGTTCCTTGTCCTTTGTAGCCTCGGGTTCACTTTCCACTACCTTCGGAGAGAAGAAGAAGAGGTAGTAGGAATAGCGGGTCCATTGTATGAAACACCACTTCGGTTGTGATCGCTTTAGCATCTCCCCTCGGGTTAGCGATCGTGTTGCTCGGAAGTTTTCCGAGCCCGAGGGTTGATCATTTAAAGACTTCTTGAGATCGCCGATCCGACCGACCAACAACTGCTCATTTCATCTTGGGATTTCATGAATCGCTTCAATAACTCATCGATGATGGTACTGGAGGATGTGGAGGAAATTCGAGGTCGGATGTTTTGATTATGACCTTGTTGTTGAAAATTCCTTGATTAGGATTCACATTCCCATGAAATTGATTCCTCGATTGAAATTGTTTTGATTAAGGTTCCTTGATGTTGGAAACCTTGATTGGGTCCAGGATAGAAATTACCTTGGTTTTGATAACCTTGGTTCATTCTAGGTTGATTCGATTCGGTTAGGATTCGGTTAAAACCGGTGGTGCACGATAAGTGTTAGCACGGTAGTTTGGTTCATTTTGAGGACGGTATTGATTACCTCCTTGATGTGAAGTACCGGCTATAGCATTGGCTTCAAACGGACTACCATCGGTGGCGATACAATTGTAGTATGCATGAGGACCACCACAAGTAACACAAACTTCAACTTTCTTCACTTCACCATGTGATGGTGTTTGAGTGAAAGTGACTTTCTTTGGTTAGCAAGAACCAAAGCTCGAACAATATCGTGAGTTTGTCAATCTTAGCATCGGTGCTAGATGTACTCACGAGGAGATGAAGTAGAAGGTCTTGCATTAGATCGAGTCGATATGTCTTTGTGCGGAAAGAACGGACACGGGACTTGTTTTCAATGATTTGTAAGGCTTCTTTGTGGTTTTGCTCAAGAAATTACCTCCGCGGAGGCATTCAAAGAGTCTTGGTCACTTGTCTCGCACCATTGTAGAAAGTATCCATTTGCATTAATTCGGTAAAACCATGATGCGGACACTTATGGAGCAATTCTTTGTAACGATCCCATGCCTCCCGAATGATTCATCAAATCTCGAGAAAATTTCATTATCTCATTCTTAAGACTTGTAGTTCGGGATGGAGGATAGAATTCGTTAACAAACTTGGTAACTAGATCCTCCCATGTCTCAATGGAACGAGGGGTTGTTTCTCAAGCCAATTTCGGGCTTGTCCTCTAGAGAGAATGGGAGCGAAGAAGCTTGATAGCTTCATGTGGGACATTCTTGTACTTGATGGTAGATGCAATCTTGTTAAACCATCGAATGTGTGCATGAGGATCATCCCGCTCAAAACCATAGAATTGGCTTTGGGTTACTAGATTAAGCAACCCGGTTTGAGCTCAAAGTATCGCCCACAATGGGTGGGACAACAATAGCATCTCCGTAACCCTCGATGGGTGCTTGGAGAAGCTCATTCATCGGCTTGTCTTCCGCCATTTCGGCGGGGGTGGTGGTGGTAGACGTTCCTCGACCACGGTGAAGGAGCGAACGTCCTCTACGCTCACGAGGAATATTTCCAAGTTCGAAAGTGGACTTGTAGAATGGAAGAACGAGTGCGCATGCACTAAGTATAAAAATCAATTTTCAAAACAAATGCGAGGCAAAACGACAAGTGAACTTAACCAATAATCACAAATGAAATGGCTTCTTTGAAAAGGTACACCAAATCACAAGGACACAAAGGCAAGTTTTAAATCGATGTTCGGGAACTTATTATGGTCACACCCCGGTTAGTAGGTGTCTTGCCTTGATTTGCGGTGGTTGATTTTATGTATATATTAAGTACCACCGAAAAGACGAGGTAATGATTTGTGCAAAGGGTTTAAAAACTTTTGGACAATATTTTTGGTATCGTCTCGTTTAACCAAATCGTATTTCTTTAAGAATCACCTTAAAAGAAACACAAGCTAGAAAACGTTACGATTGTTTTGTTGTTTTATATGTTTTGGTGTTTTTAACACTTTAGGAAAAGTGTTAATGAACTTTTGATTTATATTAACTTTACAAAAACTGTTTACAAACGATGGTATATGTGCAAGTACGGTCCGAAAATGCTTAGAACACGCTTCTACCTCCCGGCGTGGCGCCTAAAATTTGATTGGTGCTAAACCGTCAAGTTATCTCACACAAGCTAGCCACTTGTGAATGGCTAACCGTAAGAAACTTAAAACAGTTCAAACACTAATGCAATTTAGATCAGAGGAATATAGTGGATTCCTGGGTCGTTAAGTCCCACGGAGGATGAATTGGTGTTTCACACAGACAGATGTCGAATAATCACTAAGGATAGTGATTAGTAAGGATTTTGATGGATAATTATACCTAAAGAAAAGATTTGTAAATTACAGGGGCTTAAATGCAAATTAAAGGAAATTAAAAAGTTAAAATATATTAAATAAACGCTATCACTATTTTTACAATGATGTTTTTGTGATTTTATAAAACAAAATAACTTAAATAAACTATTTTAACTAAAACGTAAACTTAAATTATCTAAAAACGTGATTTAAAATGAAAACGTACGTTATTTATAAAAATTACGCGAAGTAGCAAGCAAAAACGTAAAATTTATGAAATAAAAGTCCTACAAGTGTAAAAACAATTTTATTACGCACTATATGATAAAAGAAAATTTTAGAAAAAGATTTATATTTTTAGACTTTTATATTTTTATTATGAATTAAATAAGATTTTACACTAATTAAATGTTTAAAAATACTAAAACTATTTAGAAAAATGAAACTTTTTATAAAATACTTTATACTAATACAATTATATGAAAAATACAAAAGTTGAAAAACTATTTCAAATAAGCTAGAAATAAGCTCGATAAGCTAAAGTATAAGCTTATTGTACAAAGATGGGTTATATATTAAATGGTGCAAATGAAAAGCGAGAAAAGACCCTAGGGCAAGATGGTGTGTGTGTGGTGTGGTGAGTGGGTGGTGGTGGTTCGAATCCCAAAGAACTCGCTTTTTGCTAACTATTTTATTTTTTGATTTTCTTTACAAACTTGTTAAGCTACTGAAAATAAGCAATTTATATAACTATGACTTTTATGAAAACTACAAATAAGCTCGATTATGAGCTTATGATCTCAACGATTGGCTATAAATATGAAATAAGCACAAGTTTTAAGCTAAAATGACTATTAAGCTAATAAATAAATACAAGGAAACTAGAAATAAGCTAATTAACGATTTAATAAGCTAAATTAACAACCGAAAAAGCAAAATACTAGGTAATAAGCACTTATCAAAATCTAAATAAGCAAAAGCTATAACGGTTACACAGTGACACTTTTTAGTTTACTAGGCAACTTTAACTTACTTTTAAGCACTTAAACAAGCTAGAAAATGAAAATAAGAAATGGATTTAACAAGTTGACCAGTTAAGCCTTCCAAAAGCTAAATTACAAAGTTGGATTTCAATAATGAGCTTGTGAGAAGCTTTTGAAAAAATTTGAAAACACGACTTGTTGGTACACTTAAACAAAATGGACAAGAACTAAAAGCTATAAGCAACTAGCTAAATAAGCTAAAAATGGAAAATAAGCACTTGTAACCTTGAGATGGCTAGGTGAGCTTCTCAAAAGCTAAATTACACAAGCTGGGGTCACTAATAAGCTCTTGAGAGCTTATGAACCGAACTATCAAATCGTGCACGTGGCACTTTTCGGAGAAGGTGTCTCAAAACAAGCTAAGTAAAAGCACTAAATAAGTCGAGTAAGAGTGAACTAGTATTTTCTAATTTAGTTTAGCAACTATATTTTAATATCCTAGAAGCTTATGAACTAACTCTTATTATTAAGCACCCAATAAAATTCTAAGTTTTATTCAAAACGGGTATTAAGAAATTTGACTTTTAATTACACTAAGAGTTTGACTTTTATGAATTTCTAATGATCCTAGATGATTTAATTTGTTATATTAGGCTAATATTAGACTAAATTAGGCTATATAAACAACCTTTACACTAGTATGCATGATTATGGAGTCTAAATTTCCAACAGTTAAGTAGGAATTAGATTCAAAGATCATTTTGACTTTTTACTAATAAGTACTTGGGTTTTATGCTTAAACCGAACTATAAAATACTAAAGATACATGAAACAATAACAAACAATAACACCATGCACTCTATCTCGGATAAATAAACTAATCCAAACACCCTTTATTAGAACTGTTTTGAAGTTTTAACACACAAACAAGATTTTAATCCAAGAAAGCCATTAATTAACTTGCATTAACTGCTTTTAGACGGGTTTAAACCGAAATTAACAAGGTTAGATTACTATTGCTAGGAAATGCAAATTTCAAAGGAAGTGCTTACAATATGAGTTCATGCACAAAATAGAGAACCAAGGTCCGAGAATCACTCCTATATGCTTACCACTAAGCTCTAAACCATAATCAATCCAAGTATTACCATGCTTGACGATCTTCATTCCACTGCATTTTTAATTTTGACTAATTTTTGATATTTTGGAGAATTTTTCTATTTTGAATGTAAAGCGAGTTTTAAGGATTCTAAAGCTTAGAAAAGCTTCTATAAGAGCTTATATGAGCTTATAAGCCTCGACAACAACCGATATTAACCTTCAATTATTTTGAGAATTGAATTGGAAAATTGCATAATCTTGAAATGAACTTAAAACTGAAATTGATGTTTAACAAAGATTTTATTACACACTAATGATCTGAATTACAGAGCTTAAAAGTTTAGACATACACTTGAACACTTAAAATATAAAAAACGACATACAAGAAATAAAATTACACTAGTTATCTCTTCACATTGCTTCCCACTTGTATATAAAGATCTCATTTGACCTTGTCGACATCTCTGAACAAATCCCACCTCAATCCAGCCATTGATTTAATCCAGATCATCAAAATTGCCAAATGGCAATTTTGGCGCCAAAAGTCTTTTTGACTGGAATGGTTAGGTTTTAGCAATTAAAGAAGTTTGGGATGTTATGTGAGGTGGAGGAGACAATTTAGATAGTAGGTATGGGGCTGGGGTTGAGTTGGAAAGCAAAACAGGGGTTGTGAGGTGAGGATGAAGTGTTTGATGGTGGGGAAGCATTAAATGCAGTTGTGGGCTAATGATAGGAGGGGGGGTGAGCTGGAAAGATGGTGAGGTGGAAAGGTGGTGGTGAAAACCACCTGGTTTTGGGTTTGCAGAGATGGGAGAGGGGAGTGAACAGGGAAGGCGGGTTTCTTTTATTTAAAACGTGGGTTTGGATTTTGGGCTTGGTAGGGTGTTGGGCCAAGGCTGGGTTAAAGGATTGGATTTGGGTATTAATAATAAAAGGGTCCGGTTTGGTTTGTTAGCTAGTTAACCACAAGGACCAAAAATGTAATTTGGCCAAACTCCAAGGACTGAACCTGTCACTAATCCAAAATTACCACAAGGACCATTCCTGCCAATCTTTAATAGTTCAAGGATAATATTTGAATATTTTCCATTTTTATAAATCCAAGGACCATTTTTGACATTTTCAAAACTTGAGGGACCTAAGTTGCAATTTTGTAATTTTCAGATTTCAAATACTTGTTTTGACAACTCATGAATCCCAAGGACCTTTTGTGACTTTTTATAAGTTTTGGAATGACCAGGGACTATTTTTGACAAATTTTCAAACTTAGGGGACTAAAACTGCCAATAATGCAAACTTGATACGTTTTTCACCAGATTTTGATGTTTTTGCATTTAAAACACATAAAACACTTAGTTTGTGATATTTTCATCATTTTGATGCAGGCTTTTTCGAGTGTTTTACCACAAGGATGTTTTGGCATTGTCCTATTTAATGATCTCGTGGCTCTAGACTCAAAATGATGAGTATTTAGACACTCATCATGAACCAAAATACCCATGGGTAAGGAGCGTCCACGGATCCCTAGCTTAACGCTAGACGGATCCCTTGTGGAAGGATCCGTGGGATCCGGGAAGCGATGAGGATTTTCCTCTATAAATAGTGAGCCATTTCTTCATTATTTCTCACCCTTTCTAACACACTTTCTCCCCGAGTTGAAAACTCACTAACCTCGAGATCCAAGAGATCTATGTTTGTAGTTTTGTTTTGTGTGACCTTTAGGTTCCTCTTAAAGGCAAGATCACCACCTTTGAAAGGGTAGGCGACGTTGTGTAGGTGTGGTTCACCTTGGAGTGAAAGAACCCGGTGGTTAGCCTAGCACCGGAAAAAGGGTAGGCGAAGTTGTGAAGGCTTCTCCGCCATAAGGAGATTGGTGTAGTGTTTACGAACTCTCGAGTAGGTGACTCAGGGAGTGGAGTAGGGCAAGGAAGGTATCCTTGTAGCCGAACCACTATAAATACTCGCGTTGTGGTTTTGTGCTTCTTACTCTTATCTTTTCATTACATATCTTTATATGCTTGTTAATCAACATCCAACACACACAACCAAATAGATTGATATAAGTCGATCTAAATAGTTTAAAAGGAAGTTTTAATTGGTAAAACTATTCAACCCCCCTTCTAGTTTTCCACAATTGGCATCAGAGCTTCGTTACCAAGTTTCTTGAAGTATATTGTACTTTAAAAACTTGATACGATCCATGGTTAATTGAAAACTACAAAGAATGTTTTTCATAAAAACAAACACCATGTCTTTTAAAACTATATGTTTGGATGTTGATTTGATTACAACATTTTTTCTTATTTACTTTTTCATTTAATTGCACTAATCTTCTTTGTCATGTTGATTAGTCAAAGCTCATACCCACCAAGCTTTAGGAGTCGCTTGGTAACAAGAATATCTTCCTTAAGAAGGTATCTTAAACGCAAAGGAGCGGGAATAGTCTAAGTGACATTTGATGTGTCATTTGTAAAGACATTCCTAAGTGCGCTAGAGGTATGTTTTTCTTTTTACTTTGCTTGATAATTAAGTATACCTATTTAGGTATTTATATGATTATCTTTTGTGCAATTACATGTTTTACATGAAGCTTCATTAGGAAGCCTTTTTCTCACATACGTGTTTTATTTCTCGTCTAAAGTCGTGGTATATAAAACTTATGTTTTGTTTCTTTTAATCCAATAAAACAAAACACGAATTTCAAAAATTCCTCCTTCCCTATAAAAACTCCCACCGTCGACCACTCTATCAAACCATCAATTTTTCAAATCTTCCAATTTCAAAAATTTCCTCTCACTCAAAAACTTCATCTTCCTCCTCATTCCATCTCAACCGAAACCAAGAAGATTCGTCATCAACATGGTTTACATCGCGCTTGTGCTCATCGCCTTAACACTCATCGCACTTGTGCTCCCTATGATGAAGTTCACATATGGAGACATTTACTTTGTGTTGTTAATCTACATTGGGATCATATACCCAATCCTTTGTATCATCCTTTGCATTGAAATGCAATATTACTAATAATCTTGTTATCTTTGTTATTATTTATTTTCTTGTGATTTATATGTTTCATATTCCTTCGTGATACATTAGAAGTCATGTATGCATGCTAAAATAAAATATAGGATAAAACACTTCTCGTGGTATAAAAATATAAAACCTATGTTTTTATCAAATCATTTACATTACTACGGATCCACGGATCCTGGAAGTTATACTAGTCGGATCCCTTTTGAAAAAGGAACCGTGGGATCCGTCCTACTGGAGAACAGTTTTTCATGCAAATTAAAAACCATTTTTTCTAAAAGTAATACTCCACTAGAATGTCAAAACCATAAGTGAGTCAAGTGTCTTTCTTGTTTAAAAACCATTGTTAATAAAAGTCTAATAAAAACGTTAGATAATTATAGGTTGACCATAAACATCACCTCTTATTAACCCATCACTTCTATAGGTTCAACTATGACGCATGAATACGAGTTTGATTTTTCACTCACTAGCGTCTACACACCTAACATCTCTTGAGCCCAACACACCGCAATCATGTCCGTGGGTTCAACAATATCGAAACCCGTCACTTCCATGAAGGACGTATTGTAGACACCTCTCTACAATTCGAAGAAGGTATCAATACCTCCTTCCGAGCCATAGGACTAGAATGTCTTCTTGAAATCAATGAGAAGATATGTCCAAGGTTCATAATGGAATTCTTCCGTCAAGTCGAACTCGTTCGTAACGAGGATCGCTCTCATCTCTTTGGTTTTATATCAAAACCAAAAGTTCACTCTAACCCTTGAGCATTTTGCTCACATCCTCCAGATTCCAAATCATGGACAATGTGCCTTCACCAAGATTGGTCTCTTGATTCTCTCTTCAACTTCGTGAAGAAAATAGCCCATATTGTTCACACATACCCTCCGGAAGATTTAAATCGCATAATATGCAAACCTTGACCATATTACTCCGATCCAAACATTATCTTCACAAGGGATATCCGAGAAGAGTACAAGCCTCTTGCACTCATCCCACGTGAAAATGTTTGGAGCCTTAGGGAAATCGAGAAATTCTTCCCGCTTGTTGTGCTCACATGTTGTCTTGTTTGCTAACACAACAACCATAAAATCTCGCCTACTTCTTCGCAAGGCGATTGCAAATCTTCAAGGCTCCAAGAATAAACTCATCCCTTATGGAATGTTCTTGACACGCCTCTATCATAATGTTATGCACTTCCATCCTCAATTTCAAAGTCTTTATGCGTACTTGTGAACAAGATGATGGAACCGCATATCTCTCATGAAGACTTTTTCATTCTTGATTCCACCAACACTCATCAATCACGTAATGATCCTCCTAGCGAAAACACTCAAGAAACTTAGTAGTATTTCAAAATAGGATCAATTCTCTTGTACTCGTGCTTTATCAATGTAATCCTATTTCCTTCATGAAATAAAACATATTACATTTGATATCTTAGTGTTAGAACCCTCTAAACCAACCTTGGAATATGATGCATTGTCAAGATCATTGCATACCTTTAGTAAAGGTTCACGAAGCGGATGGACGGATCCCAACGTTTGTGCTAGACGGATCCCTTCACTTAGGGAACCGTGGGATCCGCAAATGAAAATGCAATTGCAAGCATTATATTTCAAACATATCCTTAGAACACCTCACACTAAGCCAAACAATAGTGTCTTAAGGCAAATTAAATCCTTATCAAGATAGGTTGATCCTTCCTACTCACACACCTAGATCACACTCTAAAACGCTTGTAGATCTACCGTTTCATTTTAATCCATTACTCTTCCGCTCTTAAACTCACACTTCATTTTTTACTTAGTCTTTAAACTCTTTCGATTATGGCAAAATTGATCATAAATCATCCTCACCTCAAAATTGATTAAAGTTGATCAAATTCTAATTTTCTCATCTCAAAGCCTCTAGGATATTTTTCAAAACACTATCCTAAGTCACAACCTGATCTCTAGGATCATTTAGCTTCAATTGACATCATGCTTATATCATACATGGATAATATCCATAACCCATGGATCAACCCATACACAGGTGACCAAGTGCATTGTACTCAAAGATATATTTTATCTAGCCAAAGATCCATGGTTCAACCCATGACCCATGACCCATAACCAAAATACCCATGGGTAAAAGGGAGCGTGTCACAATTCTCAATTTTCGGTCATTTCTCAAATTTACTATTCATCTCGAGGATTTACTATTCATCGGTTACTATTCATCATTTTACTATTCATCATTTTCGTAGTCGTTTTGATATTCTGAGAACATATTTCAAAATTTTACTATTCATGAAACACTATTCATTCCCGGAGAAAATTTATATTTCATTAACGATAATTTCCTATTAAATAAACGCTATCGCGTAATCATTTATTTTGAACATTTGATCCGACACTTCCAAAAATTATTCGATATATTTTATACTCATATTAAGATTATAAAATAATATTATTAGTTTACGGTGTTTTAAATTTATTTTGTATATAAATTGTTATATTTATATAATTACGACGGTTTAAGTAATACTACTACCGACAATTATTATTTCACTCAATTTTTGTAAGAAATGTATTTTTATAATTTTTATGACATTGATATATTTTATTTTGTTTCGTTAAAATTTATTTTTAGCTAACGCTACCCGAAATGCTTAAATATGTACACAAGTTACCCATTTATCCTTAAACAATTACACCTTTACTTCTACCTATACATGCTTAAGTGATCAAAATACACAAGTCTTATGTGTTTTATATGTATGTCGACATACATAAGGTGACACACCACTTTTGAGTACAAATATCTCAAGTATACAATTATATAACTTATGTTTAATATATTTTATACTACACATACACAATAATATCTCAAGGTGAAAAAAAAATTATCCTCTCCTTTCTCCTTCATATCAACCGGCCAAGGAAGATCACAAGCAAGAAGTTCATAAATTTTTCAAGACAAGTAATTTCACAACTTAGGCATACTCTTAAGTAAGGTTTTGGAATAAAAACCTAGGGTATTTAGGATAAACCCTTGTTCATTTAAACCTCATCAAGTAACTAGTAAGCATTTCATGATCATTTTCATCTTTCACATTCATATTATGGTCATTTTATCATGCTTGAGAAAAACATGCAAGTTATATGGTTATCTATACCACTTTAATTGTTTTTAAGTGCTATAAATATATATATTGTTAATACAAATAAGCCGTAAAAACGTTTATTTATATTTTACGATCTTCTAATGTTTTGTCGATAACAAAAGTAAAATCATATTAACGAAACAAATAAAATACGTAAATGGTTTGAACTAATAGTTTTCTAACACACTTACGTTTTCACATAAAACACTATAACAAGATTAAGTGATTTTATATTTTAGATACACATGTACAACAACTAGTGTTTACATATTGGCTTGACAAGTTTAAGTAACTCTATGAGTTAGATACATATGTACAACAACTAGTGTTTACATATTGGGTTAATACATACTTATATTAAGTACACTAAAATGGGTAAAAACAAGTATATACTAAAATGGGTAAAAGCAAGTATATACTAAATAGATAAAAAACTAGCAAATGGTTTTGACCCATAACCCATGGTTTTATATATACCACTTACACAAGTTCAATGTATCCTTAAGGTACATTGTATCTAGATTCAAAACCATGGATCAACCCATAACCCATGACCCATGACCAATAACCCAAAATACCCATGGGCAAAGAGGAGCGGACCACGGATCCCTAGCTTTGTGCTAGCCGGATCCCAAGTGGAAGGGATCCGTGGGATCCGGGGAAACAGTAGAGAAATTCCTCTATAAATAGAAAGCCATTTCTTCCTTTCTAATGATCCCTTTACACACATACTTTCCCCAAGTACTCTAACCCTCTAACCTCATATCCAAGAGATCTATGTAGCCTTTCTCTTTTGTTTTTGTGTGATCTTGTTGATTCCTCTTAAAGGAAAGATCACCACATCTTGAAGACGTGCAAGCTCAAGTCCATGAGTTGCCATTCTTCGTCATCATCAAGACAACGAAGGTTCTCTTGTTGATAGTTCTTCCTTTCTCCATAGATGTTGGCTTGAAGGCATTAGTGAAGAATGCCGAAAGTGTCAAGATGAAAGCATTAGTGAAAGATGCTCATCATCCGCGTCAATGCATTAGTGAAGAATGCTTAAGGTGTCAAGACGAAGGCATTAGTGAAGGGTGCCAAGCGTTGTGTCAAAGGCATTAGTGAAGGATGCCTAAGAATCAAATCAAGTAGCATTTGGGAAGAATGCTTAGGTCGTATAATCGATGAGGTGCATCGTTATACATATAGGTGTTTATTTATTCACAAGGATGGTGATATCCTTGATGGTCTTGTAACAAGGAGTAGATCTCCTTGATAATAGGTGTTGTGTCGTGAAGGGTAGTAGTTCCTCCATAATGGAACTAGGTGCTTAGCCTAGTACCTAATAAAGGGTAGGCGAAGTTGTGATAGGATTAGTTCTCCTAAGGTGTGAAAGAACTCGGTGGTTAGCCTAGCACCGTATAAAGGGTAGGCAACGTTGTGATAGGATTAGTTCTCCTAAGGTGTGAAAGAACTCGGTGGTTAGCCTAGCACCGTATAAAGGGTAGGCGACGTTGTGTTAGGTGTGGTTCGCCTTGGTGTGAAAGAACCTGTATTTAGCTTTGTACCGAAAAAGGTTAAGCGGACGTTGTGAAGGCTTCTCCGCCATAAGGAGTTGGTGTAGTGTTACGAACTCTCGAGTAGGTGACTCGGGAGTGGAGTAGGGCAAGGAAGGTGTCCTTGTAGCCGAACCACTATAAATACTTGTGTCGTGGTGATGTGCTTCTTACTCTTTATCTTTCATTTACACGTTTATATATCTATCTATCAACGTCCAACATAAACAACAAAATAGATTGACATAAGTCGATCTAAATTTTTAAAAGGAAGTTTTAAAATCGGCAAAACTATTCAACCCCCCCTTCTAGTTTTCCACAAATGGTATCAGAGCTTCGTAACCAAGTTTCTTAAAGTATATTGTACTTTAAAGACTTGATACGATCCGTGTATGTTTGAAAACTACAAAGAAGAATTTTTTTATCATATTTTCTATTAAATCACTTTGTTGGACATTGATAGATGATTCTAACAATATTCCGTTCTCGAGTAATTTTCATGCTAGAATTTCCCAAAATCTTCATTCAAGGAAGGATTCTTAAAGTAATCACAACTTTATTACATCAAGTACAAAGGATTACCTTAAAAGCTCATGAAGTATTTTTGGTATTATACCAAATCAAGAAGCATAATGGTATGTGTTACTTTTCATTAGATAGGATACTTGAGCTCTACTTATTTTCACAAGTACTACTTTGATTATTATAACACTAAGAGCGTTAGAAGTCTCTTTCGTCACTCTTCCACCTTTCTCGTCATAGGAATAATTTTTTAACGCCATCACATCCTCGATATGATATTCATCAAAAGTCGTCATTCAAAACAATCGTCATCTAAAACCTCCAAACTATTTTTTGTAAGCTATTCCATAAGCATACTACAAAAAATATAATGTCAAACAACCTCCTTTATGTTCATTGTAGCGGATCCTCTAGTTGTACTAGCCGGATCCCAAATACAAAGGATCCGGGGAACCGTGGAAGAACTCACCATACGCTTTCAAAAATCACCACCGATCTTTTTCCTCTATTCTCTTAACACAAAACGACCAAGCTCGTGATCCATCCTCATTGGCTTTCATAACCTCAAAGTATTTCTTCCTAGAACACCATTGTAAGTAATTACATTAACTCGTTCTAATTTTCATCATCTTCATTCTAGGGTTTATGGTTCCTAAATTATAATCAAATTAATTTAATTAGGGTTTTCAAATTAATCATGAAAAGGGCTTTTAACTAAATCACATTGTGTTCACAACATTGTTAATACAAATCATAAACGATAAACCCATTTCCAACTAATTTTACCTAATTGGAAAATTTGTATTTCTAGGACCAACCATGCCCAAAGCTACTCAACAAGATCATCATGACACCGCCCACTATCTTACTCACTACTATCGTAAAAGGGTCCGACCAAAACTAACCGTAAAATTTTCAAAAGCCTCACAAAACGACTTATTCACGAAGGTCGTGTAGTCAAGGAATGTTTCCTTAAAGATACCGACACTCGTCAAGTCTTCTCGACAATCAACTTTGATTGTCTTGACATTGATGAACAAATTTGTCCGGTTTTCATTTTTAGTTTTACAAAAGCTTTAGGATCATTAGAAACACCGATAATAGCATCTCAATCGCCTTTATCATCAACACACAAAACTTTACTCTTCCTCTCAACACGTTTGCTCAAATTCTTCGCATTCCTTGTGAAGGAATTTGTATGTACTCAAGATTGGGCAATTAACGCTCAAAACCTTGCACTTGATCCTAAGCCTCTTTACAACACTCCTCTCGACAATCCCGAAACCATTCGCGATACTATCTTTAAAATTAGGACCGACCAATCCCGTTACGATCGTAACAAAAGCTAATTCACCGTAATCCCTTTAAAATGGAACTTTTTGAAATGCATCCCATGTTTAGAAAATGGGAAGAAATCCTTAGAGAAAACATCATTAGCCTAGTTGGAAACAAAGATCATCCAAACGCATGCCTTGTGCAAATGATCTATTGTCTTATCCACCAAAGTCCATTTAATCTTGCCTATTACATGGTAAGGAGAATGCCTGGGGTATTCAAAGCTTCCAACATGGTACTCTCATATGGTATGCTCCTAACACGACTTTGTAAGTACGTTAGTGCATTGCAACCATCCCCTATCAACGATGACCATTACCTTTCCGATCACGTCATGGTACCCCTTACCAAACAACCATCTAAACGGTTCATGGTCAATGGAGAGAAACCCGAAGCCCTCTCGGACTCCTCGGCCGGAGAAGAAGAAGAAGAAGAAGAAGATAAGGAGGACATCGACCCCGTATCCAACATTAAATTGGACATTCTTGAATACCACGAACAACTTCCAACCATTCCAAACGAGACCGCGGAATACAAACAAATAAGAGGCATGATTCAAAACCTCGCTTACAATCTCACTAAGCCGTCAAAAAGAAAGAGGAAGAATTGATGAAAGAGACAATAGGAATGTGTTTATTTTTATGTTTGAATGATTTCTTTTTAGCATTGTTGGTTTATGGAATTTTGGATATTGTCTCTGGTGCTATATGATGGCTTGCTTGTTTCTAATTGCTTGTTTCATAGATTTAATAGTGTACAAAATCTGCACATCATTTTTTTGGTTCTGTGTTGATTCTGATCTGCAGATGCCGGATCCCTAGGATTAGCCTAGCGGATCCTTCCTTGAAGGAACCGTGGGATCCGTGACATCGATCAACAATGCGAGATTCAAAGACATCAAAACCGCTTTCTAGATAACATCACATTAGCTTGGCATATGATTTTAGAACCCAACAAAGTCCACGTCAAGGATGAGAAAGGCTTAGACTCACTAAAGGCTTACTTACGATCTTAGTCTCGCTTCTATCATCACATCTAAAACTCACCATACTTCCGCTTCAACTACTCACAAAATAATTCTCATCTCTCAAAACACTTAGGAAAGCAAGCTAAACAATTTTAGGAAATTGCTTTTAGTCTTCTATATCTCAAGGTAAGACAAAATTAGTTTTTCAATTCTTGTAATTTTGAGAATTTTCTTAATATCACCTCAAGCTAAAACACGATCACTAGGATCATTTATTATGACTTGTCACCCTCATAACTCTTAGTGTTATCCTTGGACATCCATTGGTAGTCTTCTTGTCCTTCCTTCTTCCATAAAAGCAATCATGTGCACAAACACTTATTACTCATGATCATTCTAGTACCTCTCTTCCTAAAACACTTAGGAAAGTCGAAACACCCGAACAAGATAGGCTTTAGCTTCTAGAAACCCCATTTCAAATCATTATAAGCTGAGAGCCGGATCCCTAGGACTAGTTTAGACGGATCCTCCAAGGAGGGAACCGTGGGATCCGGTGATGATATGTCTAACATTGCTAACCCAAACACTCCATCTCATCTTAAATGAGTTCCTAGATCGTTGAAACTCGAATTTCAACCTTGTGCATGTCAATCATCACATTTCCAAGAACATTAGTGGATTAAGTCTTAAATACTAATTGCCAAGATCTTCTCTTTATAAACCACATTGCCTAGAAACATTTTAGTCATCTCACACAAATATCAGCAATTGCAACCATTTCCCTTAGTCATTTCAATATGAGAAAGGCTCCTAGTACTCATTCATCCACCCAAGAACCACCCAAGAAACTTGCTAGAATCATACACGAAGTTTCTTCAACCGAATCATCTCCGGTTAAGTCCACCAATGCTAGGATTTCTCCCACATCAAGGAAACCAATCAAACTAATCCCCAAGAATAAGATTCCCACTAGGATATCTTCACCAAATTCTACCATAGCAAACAAACCCCCCACAACTCAACCAACATCATTAGCACCTAGAGATACTTCACAATCATTTTCACACTCTCACAATGTAGAAAACTTACCCTCTTGGCCATCTCATCTTTCACCATTACCATCTAATTCACATGAAAAGATTGAGCCACAAAATCAAAATGTTGAATCAACACTTGATCCAAAAGCATACTCTATCATCCCTCCCAATAGTCCATTTTGGATTATGAGAAGACATCAAAAGCAACCACTTGACCAAATGGAAGTTGATGTCTCTTTACCTCTAGCCACAAGCATTATAGAGCCACCACTTAATGAGTCTCAACCAAATCCTCCTTTATTTGAAGAACCTCAACCCACTTCACTTGAACTTTCACTTCAAGAAATTCAAAACCATAACAAGGATTGCTATCATTGTAAACACGTTGAAAGGTTGATACATGAATTACGCCAAGAGCATCGTTTATGTTTCATCACCTCCTCGAACGCTTCAAGAGGTTAACAAGCCTAAACCACAATAACCATAATAGTCGAAGCTCAAACCTAGAACGTTTAGGACATCCTTTAGTAATTATGCTTTAGTCGAATCTTAAGTTTGGGTTGACTTATTAGCATAAATAGCATCTATTTGGCTAGTTCATTCTCTTAGTTTTAGAGATTTGGTTGTGTATCTCTTTGTTTTATTGAATGAATACTTTTATGCCATGACTATTATGTGTGTTGTGCTTGTTATATTATACTTTTATCTCATTCCCTCAAGTTGCACTCTTGACATTTCTTCATCTTCAAGAAACTGAACAGATAGCCGGATCCCTTCTTGTTAACTAGACGGATCCCTCCTTGAAGGGAACCGTGGATCCGTGGTACGTAGCACATATTTCTACTAACTTGAGTTTCTTTTGCGAAATTATGCACTATACTCTTGTTTTCTAACCCTTGTTTTGTAGTTATTCAAAATACACATGAAAATATTGACACCAAAAAGCTAGGGGGAGCCTTGTGTCAAACAATATTGCAAAATCATTTGCAACTTAATCCAATTTTGGATTACACTTCATGATACCCCATTGCAAAGTTGCAATCATCTAGGGGGAGCACACTCGTCTCTTAGACGAAATTCTTTGCAAACTTAGTTGCAAATGATCTAGATTAGAATTACTTTCTTGACGCCTTTACATAGGGATGAACTCGTCAAGGGGGAGCAAAGACGAGATATATTCCCGTTACTTGCTCTTTATTTTTTTTTATTTTTTTCTCACATGTTTTTCTTAAAAACAATGTGTTGCTTTTCTTCAAACACTTTTGTTTCGACAAAAGGGAGAAGAAAGTAAAACACAAATTCAAACGTATTTAATTTTAGCTTTTCCTTAAAATAATTTTATGTTTTGTCATCAACAAAAGGGGAGATTGTTAATACAAATAAGCCGTAAAAACGCTTATTTATATTTTACGATCTTCTAATGTTTTGTCGATAATAAAAGTAAAATCATATTAACGAAACAAATAAAATACGTAAATGGTTTGAACTAATAGTTTTCTAACACACTTACGTTTTCACATAAAACACTATAACAAGATTAAGTGATTTTATATTTTAGATACACATGTACAACAACTAGTGTTTACATATTGGCTTGACAATTTTAAGTAACTCTATGAGTTAGATACATATGTACAACCACTAGTGTTTACATATTGGGTTAATACATATTTATATTAAGTACACTAAAATGGGTAAAAACAAGTATATACTAAAATGGGTAAAAGCAAGTATATACTAAATAGATAAAAAACTAGCAAATGGTTTTAACCCATAACCCATGGTTTTATATATACCACTTACACAAGTTCAATGTATCCTTAAGGTACATTGTATCTAGATTCAAAACCATGGATCAACCCATAACCCATGACCCATGACCCATAACCCAAAATACCCATGGGCAAAGAGGAGCGGACCACGGATCCCTAGCTTTGTGCTAGCGGATCCCAGTGGAAGGATCCGTGGGATCCGTGGAAACAAGAGAGAATTTCCTCTATAAATAGAGAGCCATTTCTTCCTTTCTAATGATCCCTTTACACATACTTTCCCAAGTACTCTAACCTCTAACCTCATATCCAAGAGATCTATGTAGCCTTTCTCTTTTGTTTTTGTGTGATCTTGTAGATTCCTCTTAAAGGAAAAATCACCACATCTTGAAGACGTGCAAGCTCAAGTCCATGAGTTGCCATGCTTCGTCATCATCAAGACAACGAAGGTTCTCTTGTTGATAGTTCTTCCTTTCTCCATAGATGTTGGCTTGAAGGCATTAGTGAAGAATGCCGAAAGTGTCAAGATGAAAGCATTAGTGAAAGATGCTCATCATCCGCCAAAGCATTAATGAAGAATGCTTAGGTGTCAAGACGAAGGCATTAGTGAAGGGTGCCAAGCGTTGTGTCAAAGGCATTAGTGAAGGATGCCTAAGAATCAAATCAAGTAGCATTTGGGAAGAATGCTTAGGTCGATAATCGATGAGGTGCATCGCTATACATATAGGTGTTTATTTATTCACAAGGATGGTGATATCCTTGATGGTGTTGTAACAAGGAGTAGATCTCCTTGATCATAGGTGTTGTGTCGTGAAGGGTAGTAGTTCCTCCATAATGGAACTAGGTGCTTAGCCTAGTACCTAATAAAGGGTAGGCGGTTGTGATAGGATTAGTTCTCCGAGGTGTGAAAGAACTCGGTGGTTAGCCTAGCACCGTATAAAGGGTAGGCGACGTTGTGATAGGATTAGTTCTCCTAAGGTGTGAAAGAACTCGTGGTTAGCCTAGCAACCGTATAAAGGGTAGGCGACGTTGTGTTAGGTGTGGTTCGCCTTGGTGTGAAAGAACTCGGTATTTAGCTTTGTACCGAAAAAGGTTAAGCGATGTTGTGAAGGCTTCTCCGCCATAAGGAGTTGGTGTAGTGTTTACGAATTCTCGAGTAGGTGACTCGGGGAGTGGAGTAGGGCAAGGAAGGTGTCCTTGTAGCCGAACCACTATAAATACTTGTGTCGTGGTGATGTGCTTCTTACTCTTTATCTTTCATTTACACGTTTATATATCTATCTATCAACGTCCAACATAAACAACAAAATAGATTGACATAAGTCGATCTAAATTTTTAAAAGGAAGTTTTAAAATCGGCAAAACTATTCAACCCCCCCTTCTAGTTTTCCACATATATATCATCCTATAATTATTCCTATAAAACATATCATTTTTGATGATGTCTAGGAACCCATGACACCCTAAGAAGGTGTATGGTAGGTTTAGAATAGCTTTGGCGTTGGTTTGAAGTGGTTAGAATAAGTATTACGCGAGAAAAATCATTTTCGACAACTATACAATAGGGTCTGTTGGTTTTGTAAAATCTGGAAATTTCGACAGATTGTAAAATATTTTGGGCTAGATATTTAGAAAATATACTTTAAAATGAAAACGTGGCGCTTGAATGGGTTAAACGGAGTTATAACGAAGAAGTTATGCTTTTTCAAGTTTAACGACAAAACTATTTTCCGGAAAATTCAGCATGTTATCCCAAACTTATACGAGTCAAAAATGAGTCTTAAGCGTTATTAAATGTGTCGACTTATCAAAAATATATTAGTATACTTTAACACGAAGCTAAGGACATATAAAACGTAGAAAACGGACTTGTAACGATTAAATTACACGCGTTTAAACAAGGTTGTCGTAACTATTTCATATAAGCATAATTAATATATTTTCTAATAGCCAAAAATATCGGCCGCGAATGACCATGTTGAGGGTCGTTTTTAACATCGATAGAATACTTTTTATAAAAAGATGTCTTCTAGTAAAACTAAGTTCGCCTCGCCTATTTTCCAAAATGTCCAACCGTTCGTCAAACGGAGTTGTAACGAATAAAATACGGTCACTCAAACTTTACCGAAAACTTCCCTTAAACTATATTTTTTGTACAAGTACCCTGCTTTACCCATGTTTTTCTCCATGATCGAGACCTCTATGATGAAAATTTAAAAGCTAAGACTTTTAGATAATGCTACAAGATTTCCAAAACCATTGAGTTTGTTTCCTAACACTCGATATTCACTATTTTACGACTAGCTTTTCGAGGCCATTTAGTCACTTTCATGAATTGTCAGATTATATTGCTTTGCGACGAAAAACTATAATTTCTTAATAAATCACTAAACGACTATCGTAGGAGCTTGTTTCAACGTAAATACTTGTAAAGTATTTTATAAAATGACGACATGTCATAAACATATATTTCGACGATAAACATTATTTTCAAAATGTACAAGTGGTATGGATATCATATGAGTTTGCATGCACGACATTGTTTCATGACTTATATTAGAGCATATCATTCATATTAGGTTGCGGATAGAGATCTCACCTCATTTCAAAGGTATCTACTTTTGTCATCATAATCATTGCATCGTGTGAGTTCGAGTCTCACTTTTACTCGCTTAATTGTTTTATAAACTCTTGGGAGATACATGCTCAACTACTTGCTTTTACTTTACATTTATATGAACTTAAATATCTTTTGTTTCACTCTATGTGCGCGTAAGTAGATTATGCCCGAACTAAATTGATCATTATGTTATGAACGCTATTAGTTGAAACACTTTCCTTGATTTTGAACCCTTCGACATGTATAATTGAGCTCTTTTAAATTGATTTGGACCCTTTAACATATAAGTGAAGACTTTGGACTTGATTTGAACTTTTTGACATATAGTTGAACTCTTTTAACCTGTAAAGGACCCTTTTGATATATTTTAAACTTGTTTGACGTGATTTTGAATGCTTCGACTATCTTGAACCTTTTGATATTATTCGAGCTCTTTGACCGTTTCGAACTTTGAACTCCACTTAAACGCTTGAACTTAATTACGAACTTTGAACGGAACTCTTGAACTTAAATACAAACTTATGACTTGTTTGAACTTATTGAACCGTACGTGTTATGACCTTGACCTAAAGTCTCCCATGTTCAGAGCATCACTATAAAGTCTCGCCTTATTGGTGGAGCGTTCTCAATAATTCTCGCCTTATTGGTGGAGTGTGCAAAGTCTCGCCTTATTGGTGGAGCGTTCTCAATAATTCTCGCCTTATTGGTGGAGTATGCAAAGTCTCGCCTTATTGGTGGAGCGTTCTCAATAATTCTCGCCTTATTGGTGGAGTGTGCAAAGTCTCGCCTTATTGGTGGAGCGTTCTCATCGGTGGAGTGTGCAAAGTCTCGCCTTATTGGTGGAGCGTTCTCAATAATTCTCGCCTAGGTGGTCGAGTGACAAAGGAGTCTCCCTTGTTGGAGTATTGCAAAGTCTCCCATGTTCGGAGCATCCCTGAATTATTATATACGTGGTGCAATATTGTGAATTATTATGGTATCTTATACTCGACTATTAGACACACTATATTTTGTGCAATTGGTTGTGAACACACAGGTTGCAAGTTTTGTATGGGCGGAACTTGGAACTGAGTGGATTTACAATGCCTTTGCTTTGTGAACTATTATGATAACGTGCACTTGACTTCTAGACATACTACTTTTGGCGTTGGGTTGTGAACACACAAGTTGCAAGTTTTGTATGGCGGAACTTGAACCGAGTGGATTTGCAATGCCTTTGCTTTGTGGACTATTCTATATGACCAAAACTTTTCCTTTCTTTGCATGAACATTCTTTAAAGGCTTTACAATTCAACCAAACTCTATGAACTCACTCAACCATTGTGTTGACACTTGTAGCATGTTTTATCTCGTATCTAAGGCATTCACTTCATGGCATGCATGGACTTATCATAGAGTCGCGATGACGACGCTGCCTCACATATATTTTATGCACTTAACTATCGTTTGATTGTAACAAACTCATTTTGGTATATTGGAAATATTTTGGGACCTATGTTTTGTAAACTCGATTATTTTACTTAATCAAACGATATTTTCAAAACGACACTTTAGGTCGCTCGATATAATCTGTAACTTTGATGCTATGACCGTCATCCCCGTGAATTCCATTCACGCAAAATGTAATTTGGGGTGTGACATATTGGTATCGAGCATCGGTTATAGAGAACTAGGTTTCATCATTGACCCTAGACTATAACTACATCATCATAGCATCTCATCATATCATTATAAGTGCATACTCCTTATACATGCGGACTTATGACTCAACACCAAACATCATATGAGACGATTAGTCCAAGCATTGCATAGTTACTCCTAAATTATACATAGCCCGATCACCTATGTCTAATTCGTGAAGAATCATGCAATGAAGGAGTAGTAGTCTCATATGTGTAAGCAATTCCGAATCGAGCCAAATTTTCAAAAGATTTAACCACTTGTTTCAGTTTGATCCGAGCGACGTTCTTGTTTGATGAGTTGCAAAGATCAAGCTAGAAACAAGTTGTTGCTCAAAACGATTTAGCCTAATCTCATGACAGTTCTTGTTTGATGAGTTGTGAGATTAAGTAAAAATCGGTTACCTAAAAATCTTTTGAGGGTTTTGCTCGGGAATGGGAAGGCTTGCCTCATCAAACCTAACCATAAGAGAGCATGTCTTTAGAATGGGATATAGTCACGATAGCACAAGAACGTACCTAGTTGGATGAGGAACGCATATGCATGAGCATTGACATAATCATTTAGACCATATACGAGCATGAACTTTTAGAACCCTTGTCGAGGTTCGGACCATAGTATCATTAATCGAATCACGAGGACGTGATTCCTCTAACCGGGGAAGAATGTCACAATTCTCAATTTCCGGTCATTTCTTAAATTTACTATTCATCTTGGGAATTTACTATTCATCGGTTACTATTCATCATTTTACTATTCATCATTTTCGTAGTCGTTTTGATATTCTGAGAACATATTTCAAAATTTTACTATTCACGAAACACTATTCATTCCCGGAGAAAATTTATATTTCATTAACGCATAATTTCCTATTAAATAAACGCTATCGCGTAAACATTTATTTTGAACATTTGATCCGACACTTCCAAAATTATTCGATATATTTTATACTCATATTAAGATTATAAAATAATATTATTAGTTTACCGGTGTTTTAAATTTATTTTGTATATAAATTGTTATATTTATATAATTACGACGGTTTTTAAGTAAATACTACACGACAATTATTATTTCACTCAATTTTGTAAGAAATGTATTTTTATAATTTTATGACATTGATATATTTTATTTTGTTCCGTTAAAATTTATTTTTAGCTAACGCTACCCTAAATGCTTAAATATGTACACAAGTTACCCATTTATCCTTAAACAATTACACTTTTACTTCTACCTATACATGCTTAAGTGATCAAAATACACAAGTCTTATGTGTTTTATATGTATGTCGACATACATAAGGTGACACACCACTTTTGAGTACAAATATCTCAAGTATACAATTATATAACTTATGTTTAATATATTTTATACTACACATACACAATAATATCTCAAGGTGAAAAAATTATCCTCTCCTTTCTCCATCATATCAACCGGCCAAGGAAGATCACAAGCAAGAAGTTCATAAATTTTTCAAGACAAGTAATTTCACAACTTAGGCATACTCTTAAGTAAGGTTTTGGAATAAAAACCTAGGGTATTTAGGATAAACCCTTGTTCATTTAAACCTCATCAAGTAACTAGTAAGTATTTCATGATCATTTTCATCTTTCATATTCATATTATGGTCATTTTATCATGCTTGAGAAAAACATGCAAGTTATATGGTTATCTATACCACTTTAATTGTTTTTAAGTGCTATAATATATATATATATATATATATATATATATATATATATATATATATATATATATATATATATATATATATCATCCTATAATTATTCCTATGAAACATATAATTTTGATGATGTCTAGGAACCCATGACACCCTAAGAAGGTGTATGGTAGGTTTAGAATAGCTTTGGCTGGTTTGAAGTGGTTAGAATAAGTATTACGCGAGAAAATCATTTTCACAACTATACAATAGGGTTTGTTGGTTTTTGTGAAATCTGGAAATTTCGACAGATTGTAAAATATTTTGGGCTAGATATTTAGAAAATATACTTTAAAACGAAAACGTGGCCGCTTGTATGGGTTAAAACGAAGAAGTTATGCTATTTTCAAGTTTAACGACAAAAACTATTTTTCCGGAAAATTCAGCATGTTATCCCAAACTTATACGAGTAAAAAATGAGTCTTAAGCGTTATTATATGTGTCGACTTATCAAAAATATATTAGTATACTTTAACACGAAGCTAAGGACATATAAAACGAGAAAACGGACTTGTAACGATTAAATTACACGCTTAAACAAGGTTGTCGTAACTATTTCATATAAGCATAATTAATATATTTTCTAATAGCCAAAAATATCGGCCGCGAATGACCATGTTGAGGGTCGTTTTTAACATCGATAGAATACTTTTATAAAAAGATGTCTTCTAGTAAAAGTAAGTTCGCCTAGCCTATTTTCCAAAATGTCCAACCGTTCATCAAACGGAGTTGTAACGAATAAAATACGGTCACTCAAACTTTGCCGAAAACTACCCTTAAACTATATTTTTTGTACAAGTACCCTACTTTACCCATGTGTTTCTCCATGATCGAGACCTCTATGATGATAATTTAAAAGCTAAGACTTTTAGATAATGCTACAAGCTTTCCAAAACCATTGAGTTTGTTTCCTAACACTCGATATTCACTATTTTACGACTAGCTTTTCGAGGCCATTTAGTCACTTTCATGAATTGTCGATTATATTGTTTTCATGATTTAAAACTATAATTTCTTAATAAATCACTAAACGACTATCGAGGAGGTTGTTTCAACGTAAATACTTGTAAAGTATTTTATAAAATGACGACAAGTCATAAACATATATTTCGACGATAAACATTATTTTCAAAATGTACAAGTGGTATGGATATCATATGAGTTTGCATGCACGACATTGTTTCATGACTTATATTAGAGCATATCATTCATATTAGGTTGCGGATAGAGATCTCACCTCATTTCATGTATCTACTTTTGTCATCATAATCATTGCATCGTGTGAGTTCGAGTCCCACTTTTACTGCTTAATTGTTTTATAAGCTCTTGGAGAGATACATGCTCAACTACTTGCTTTTACTTTACATTTATATGAACTTAAATATCTTTTGTTTCACTCTATGTGCGTAAGTAGATTATGCCCGAACTAAATTGATCATTATGTTATGAACGCTATTAGTTGAAACACTTTCCTTGATTTTGAACCCTTCGACATGTATAATTGAGCTCTTTTAAATTGATTTGGACTTTTAACATATAAGTGAAGACTTTGGACTTGATTTGAACTTTTGACATATAGTTGAACTCTTTTAACCGTAAAGGACCCTTTTGATATATTTTAAACTTGTTTGACGTGATTTTGAACGCTCCACTATCTTGAACCTTTTGATATTATTCGAGCTCTTTGACCGCTCGAACTTTTGAACTCGACTTAAATCTTTGAACTTAATTACTAACTTTGAACGGAACTCTTGAACTTAAATACAAACTTATGACTTGTTTGAACTTATTGAACCGTGACGTGTTATGACCTTGACCTAAAGTCTCCCATGTTCGAACATCACTATAAAGTCTCGCCTTATTGGTGGAGCGTTCTCAATAATTCTCGCCTTATTGGTGGAGTGTGCAAAGTCTCGCCTTATTGGTGGAGCGTTCTCAATAATTCTCACCTTATTGGTGGAGTGTGCAAGGTCTCGCCTTATTGGTGGAGCGTTCTCAATAATTCTCGCCTAGGTGGTCGAGTGACAAAGGAGTCTCCCTTGTTGGAGCAGTGCAAAGTCTCCCATGTTCGGAGCATCCCTGAATTATTATATACGTGGTGCAATATTGTGAATTATTATGGTATCTTATACTCGACTATTAGACACACTATATTTTGTGCAATGGGTTGTGAACACACAGGTTGCAAGTTTTGTATGGGCGGAACTTGAACCGAGTGGATTTACAATGCCTTTGCTTTGTGAACTATTATTATAACGTGCACTTGACTTCTAGACATACTACTTTTGGCGGTGGGTTGTGAACACACAGTTGCAAGTTTTGTATGGGCGTAACTTGAACCGAGTGGATTTGCAATGCCTTTGCTTTGTGGACTATTCTATATGACCAAAACTTTTCCTTTGCTGCATGAACATTCTTTAAAGGCTTTACAATTCAACCAAACTCTATGAACTCACTCAACCATTGTGTTGACACTTTTAGCATGTTTTATCTCGTATCTAAGGCATTCACTTCATGGCATGCATGTGAACTTATCATAGAGTCGCGATGACGACGCGCCTCACATATATTTTATGCACTTAACTATCGCTTGATTGTAACAAACTCATTTTGGTATATTGAAATATTTTGGGACCTATGTTTTGTAAACTCGATTATTTTACTTAATCAAACGATATTTTCAAAACGACACTTTAGGTCATTCGATATAATCGTAACTTTGATGCTATGACCGTCATCCCCAGAATTCCATTCACGCAAAACAGTAATTTGGGGTGTGAGAGGCGCCCCACGGATCCCTAGCTTAACGCTAGACGGATCCTGTGGAAGGCATCCGTGGGAGCCGGGGAACATGAGGATTTTTCCTCTATAAATAGTGTGCCATTTCTTCATTATTTCTCACCCTTTCTAACACACTTTCTCCCCGAGTTAAAAACTCACTAACCTCGCATCCAAGAGATCTATGTTTGTTGTTTTGTTTTTGTGTGATCTTTTAGGTGCCTCTTAAAGGCAAGATCACCACCTTTGAAATCAAGCAAGCTCAAGTCCATGAGTTGTCATGCTTCCTCATCATCAAGGCTACTGAAGTCTTCTTGTTGATGATTCCTTTCTTTCTTCAAAGAAGTGTAGTGTTGAAGACATTAGTAAAAGATGTCTCAAGTGTCAAGACGAAGATATTAGTGAAGGGTATCTATCGTCAATAGCATAAGCACTTGTGGTAGGTGCTTAGAAGTCAAGACAAGAAGCATTAGTGAAAGGTACTTAGAAGTCAAGACTTGAAGCATTAGTGAAAGGTGCTTAGAAGTGAAGACACAAGACATTAGTGAAAGGTGTCTTGTAGATCTAGTCAAAGGCATTAGTGAAAGGTGCCTTAGATGTACATTCAATATGGTGTGTTTCGATGTACAACATAGACTAGTATTTGATCCAAGGATATTGATGTCCTTGATGATGTTGTAAAGGAGTAGATCTCCTTTGGGATTAGTCGTTGGTGTAGTGTGGTAGTAGTTCCTCCATTGCAATGGAACTAGGTGCTTAGCCTGGTACCTAATAAAGGGTAGGCGACGTTGTGAAGGTGTAGTTCACCTTGGAGTGAAAGAACTAGGTACTTAGCCTAGTACCTTATAAAGGGTAGGCGACATTGTGTAGGTGTGGTTCACCTTGGAGTGAAAGAACCCGTGGTTAGCCTAGCACCGAAAAAGGGTAAGCGACGTTGTGAAGGCTTCTCCGCGATAAGGAGATTGGTGTAGTGTTTACGAACTCGAGTAGGTGACTCGGGAGTGGAGTAGGGCAAGGAAGGTGTCCTTGTAGCCGGACCACTATAAATACTGCGTTGTGGTTTTGTGCTTCTTACTCTTATCTTTTCATTACATATCTTTATATACTTGTTAATCAACATCCAACACACACAACCAAATAGATTTACATAAGTCGATCTAAATAGTTTAAAAGGAAGTTTTAATTGGTAAAACTATTCAACCCCCCCTTCTAGTTTTCCACAATACCGATGTCACCTTGGTAACCACCAGTAGCATATGAATTGAACCTTGTTTCAGCCCTAAGGTTGAATTATTGGAGGGCTATTTCTTTTCACCCTTTTACATTTAATTCTTTTTCATTCTTCAACCCCTTCAAGCTTTATCGAGACTTCATAACTAGAACCTTGTTGGGTTTATTCCAGTTCTAGCTCTTTCTCATCTGCACTCTTCCCATATCTCACTTTTCTCCTTTTTTCATCATACCTAAGGACTCTACACTATCTAGTGGATTGTCCTCGGTAGATCCCTCCGGCTCTGGCGGGATCGTGGAACGAATACCTAACCTAACCATCCTTATATCACCATACATAAAGTAAATTTAGTCGGTCTATTTGGCATTGTTCATCTTCCATTGGAACCAATTGAAAACCATTTTAAAATCAATCCGATACTTGTGATATATTATCAAAGCATTTTGTACCGAATTGTTTTTGATATTTTTAGAAAAGAGCTCCCCTCAACATGTGCATCATGTATTTAAAATCGCTACGGAGGCAAGAGAAGGATTCACTTCTTTGATTACCATTTTCTAAAAGATATCAACATCACTTTCTCGATCAAAATTAGTATTTTTCATACTTTGTTAAGGATAATTTTGGAAAGGTGTGGTTTTCAAAAATTGCTCCCCTCAATGTGTGCATAGAAATTTGAAAGTGTTTTGCACATATTAGGGAAAACCTGCACATTGAAACAAATCAATCACGTTTCAATCCTTTTTGGTTTGAAATAGATGCTCCCCCTCAACATGTGCATGGAAAATTTGAAATCGTTTGGCACATGTGGGGAGGAGAGCTTGTAAATCACTTTAAAACCATTTATCGAATTATCAGTTTAATTCCAATTTAAATCACAAATTATCCCCCGATCACAATTTTCAAATCATTTGAGATTTGTGATCTCTGGATATTTAAATTGATTTGGAAAGCTTTTGGGATGAATTGTGACTTTAAACTCCAAAAACATGCTTCAGTATCTTTTGAAAACATGACATAAACCTTCGTCTGAACCAGTTGTATGACAAATAACCTTTTGACTTAAATGAAATCATTCTCCCCCTCAATCAATGACATAAGTTGTTGATTGAGAGATAGAGATTTTGACAAATGTCAAGTCCAGATGATTTTCAAAAATTGAGACCGAGTTATTTTTATTAGTTTTCAAAAGATAATAAATATTTTTTAGAATCGAGCATGAGATTTGAAAGATAAGATAAAGCATGGCTCGTTCTTTCTTTAACAACGGGTTATAGATGAAATGACTATAAGCCTTTGTCTTTTTTCTCTCAAATTTATTTATTTATTTATTTATTTTTTTTATGTACATTCGAACAACATCTAAAGACCCGTGTCACTCTTTGAATGACAGCACAAAGACCGTAGATATTATGGAATCAAGAAAAACAAGACAAAATGACAATATTTTTAGAAATTTTTCGAGTTTTTCAAATTTTTATGGATTTTTTGAAAGTTTTATATTTTTCTATTTGCTTTTTTGTTGGTTTTGAAATTTTGTATTTTGTTTTTTGAAAAAATATTTACAAGAGATGGATGAAGAAAAAACTTTTACTCCTCTTCTTTCTCTTGAAGACGTTTGAGTGTTTCCGGTTGTAGACTCTTTAGACCAAGTCGTGGAAGGATAAACTCAAAACGTTCTCTAGGAAGAGCTTTGGTGAAGATGTCTGCTAGTTGGTATTTGGTCCTCACAAAATAAAGTTCCACCACACCGTTCTCCACTTGCTCCCTGATAAAATGATGTCGAATGTCGATATGCTTTGCTCTTGAATGTTGAACGTTGTTGCATGAGAGCAATGGCACTTTTGTTATCACAATACAGAGGATTTTGTTGAATTCAAAGCCATAGTCGATAATGGGATCTCATCCATAGGATTTGAGCACAACAAGATGACATGGCTATGTATTCACCTCAGAGGATATAGAAGTACTCATTTGTTTCTTAGAAGACCACCACAAGCTTATCACCCAAAACCGAGCACCTCCGCACGCGTTCTCGACGTGTATCTTGACATCCTGCATGATCAAGATATGCATAGGTCGTTAGTGACATACCGGTGTCCTTCGGTATGTTAATACAAATAAGTCAAAACGTTTATTTATATTTTACGATCTTCTAATGTTTTGTCGATAACAAACATAAAATCATGTTAACGAAACAAATAAAATACGTAAATGGTTCGAACTAATAGTTTCTAACATATTCACACTTTCACATAAAAACACTAAAACAAGTATAAGTGATTTTATGATTTAGTAATACATATATACAACAACTAGTGTTTACATATTTGGGTAAAATATACACATAACTAGTATGTAGTATATTGGGTAATATAAATGGGTAGAAACTTAAGTATTAAAACCCATTGGGAAAATACATTGAATGTAGTTGGGTACAACCCAAAGCCCAGGACCCATGGAGCTTGACCCATAACCCATTGCATGACATCATTCTTATATCATACATGGATAATATCCATAACCCATGGATCAACCCATACCCAGTGACCAAGTGCATTGCACTCAAAGATACATTGTATCTAGCTAAAAGATCCATGGTTCAACCCATGACCCATGACCCATAACCAAAATACCCATGGGTAAAGGGAGCGTCCCACGGATCCCTAGCTTAACGCTAGACGGATCCTTGTGGAAGGGATCCATGGGATCCGGGAACAAGAGGATTTTCCTCTATAAATAGTGAGCCATTTCTTCATTGTTTCTCACCCTTTCTAACACACTTTCTCCCCGAGTTAAAACTCACTAACCTCATATCCAAGAGATCTATGTTTGTAGTTTTGTTTTGTGTGATCTTTAGGTTCCTCTTAAAGGCAAGATCACCACCTTTGAAGTCGAGCAAGCTCAAGTCCATGAGTTGCCATGCTTCCTCATCATCAAGGCCATCAAGTCTTCTTGTTGATGATTCCTTTCTTTCTTCAAAGAAGTGTAGTGTTGAAGACATTAGTGAAAGATGTCTCAAGTGTCAAGACGAAGATATTAGTGAAGGGTATCTATCGCTATAGCATAAGCACTTGTGGTAGGTGCTTAGAAGTCAAGACAAGAAGCATTAGTGAAAGGTGCTTAGAAGTCAAGACTAGAAGCATTAGTTAAAGGTGCTTAGAAGTGAAGACACAAGACATTAGTGAAAGGTGTCTTGTAGATCTAGTCAAAGGCATTAGTGAAAGGTGCCTTAGATGTACATTCGATATGGTGTGTTTTGATGTACTAGATAGACTAGCATTAGATCCAAGGATATTGATATCCTTGATGATGTTGTAAAGGAGTAGATCTCCTTTGGGATTAGTCGTTGGTGTAGTGTGGTAGTAGTTCCTCCATTGCAATGGAACTAGGTGCTTAGCCTAGTACCTAATAAAGGGTAGGCGACGTTGTGAAGGTGTAGTTCACCTTGGAGTGAAAGAACTAGGTACTTAGCCTAGTACCTTATAAAGGGTAGGCGACGTTGTGTAGGTGTGGTTCACCTTGGAGTGAAAGAACCCGGTGGTTAGCCTAGCACCGGAAAAAGGGTAGGCGACGTTGTGAAGGCTTCTCCGCCATAAGGAGATTGGTGTAGTGATTACGAACTCTCGAGTAGGTGACTCGGGAGTGGAGTAGGGCAAGGAAGGTGTCCTTGTAGCCGAACCACTATAAATACTCGCGTTGTGGTTTTGTGCTTCTTACTCTTATCTTTTCATTACTTACCTTTATATGCTTGTTTATCAACATCCACACACACATCCAAATAGATTGACATAAGTCAATCTAAATAGATTAAAAGGAAGTTTTAATTGGCAAAACTATTCAACCCCCTTCTAGTTTTCCACAATTGGCATCGAGCTTCATTACCAAGTTTCTTGAAGTATATTGTACTTTAAAAACTTGATACGATCCATGGTTAATTGAAAACTACAAAGAAGGTTTTTCATAAAAACAAACACCATTTTTTTTAAAAACTATATGTTTGGATGTTGAGTTGATAACAACATTTTTTTACTTGTTTCATTTAATTGCACTAATCCTCTTTGTCATGTTGATTAGTCAAAGCTCATACCCACCAAGCTATAGGAATCGCTTGGTAACAAGAATACCTTCCTTAAGAAGGTATCTTAAACGCAAAGGAGCAGGAATCGTCTAAGTGACATTTGTTGTGTCATTTGTAAAGACATTCCTAAGTGCGCTAGAGGTATGATTTTCTTTTTAGTTTGCTTGATAATTAAGTATGCCTATTTAGGTAATTATATGATTATCTTTTGTGCTTATACATGTATTACATGAAGCTTCATTAGAAGCCTTTTTCTCACATACGTGTTTTATTTCTCGCCTAAAGTCGTGGTATATAAAACTTATGTTTTGTTTCTTTTAATCCAATAATAAAACAAAACACAATTTCAAAATTCCTCCTTCCCATAAATACTCCCACCGTCAACCACTCTATCAAATCCTCACTTTTTCAAATCTTCCAATTTCAAAATTTCCTCTCATTCAAAAACTTCATCTTCCTCCTCATTCCATCTCAACCGAAACCAAGAAGATTCGTCATCAACATGGTTTACATCGCTTTGTGCTCATCGCCTTAACACTCATCGCACTTGTGTTCCCTATGATGAAGTTCACATATGGAGACATTTACTTTGTGTTGTTAATCTACATTGGGATCATATACCCAATCCTTTGTATCATCCTTAGTATTGAAATGCAATACTACTAATAATCTAGTTATCTAGGTTATTATTATCATAATATGTTTGTCATTTCCTTTGATTTATTTGTTTCATATTCTTTCGTGATACATTAGAAGTCGTATGCATGCTAAAAGAAATTGTAGGATAAAACATATTTCGTGGTATAAAATGTAAAACCTATGTGTTTATCAAACTGTTTCATTATTACTGATCCACGGATCCCGGATGATATACTAGCCGGATCCCTTTTGTAAAGGAACCGTAGGATCCGCCCCATCGAAAACAGTTTTCATGCAAGATTAAAACCACTATCTTTCTAAAAGTAATAATCCACTTGAAAGTCAAAACCTTGAGTGAGTTAGAGTGTTAAAACCATTGTTAATAAAAATCTAGTAAAACATTAGATAATCATAGGTTGACCACAAACATCTCTGCTTTTAACTTATCATTTCTATAGGATCAACTATGACGCATGAATATGAGTTTGATTTTTCACTCACTAGCGCTCTACACTCCGAACATCTCTCTTGAACCCAACACGCCCGGCAATCATGTCCGTGGGTTCAATAATCTTGAAAACCGTCACTTCCACGAAGGACGATTGTAGACACCTCTCTACAATTCAAGAAGGTATCAATACCTCCTTCCGAGCCATAGGACTAGAATGTCTTCTTGAAGTCAACGAGAAGATATGTCCAAGGTTCATAATGGAATTCTTCCATCAAGTTGAACTCGCTCGTAACGAGGATCGCTCTCATCTCTTTGGTTTTATATCAAAACCAAAAGTTTACTCTAACCCTTGGGCATTTTGCTCACATCCTCCGGATTCCAAATCATGGACAATGTGCCTTCACCAAGATTGGTCTCTCGATTCTCTCTTCAACTTTCGTGAAGAAAATAGCCCATATTGTTCACACATACCTCCCCGAAGATTTAAATCGCATAATATGCAAACCTCGACCATATTACTCCGATCCAAACATTATCTTCACACGGACATCCGAGAAGAGTACAAGCCTCTTGCACTCATCCCACGTGAGAATGTTTGGAGTCTTAGGGAAATCGAGAAATCCTTCCCGCTTGTTGTGCTCACATGTTGTATCGCTTGCTAACACAACAACCATACAATCTCGCCTACTTCTTCGCAAGGCGAATTGTAAATCTTCAAGGCTCCAAGAATAAACTCATCCCTTATGGAATGTTCTTGACACGCCTCTATCATAATGTTATGCACTTCCATCCTCAATTTCAAAGTCCGTTGTACGTACTTGTGAACAAGATGATGGAACCGCTAAACATATCTCTCATGAAGACTTTCTTCATTCTTGATTCCACCAACACTCATCAATCACGTAATGATCCTCCTAGTGAAAACACTCAAGAAACCTAGTAGTATTTCAAAATAGGATCAATTCTCTTGTACTCGTGCTTTATCAATGTAATCCTATTTCTCTCATGAAATAAAACATCTTACATTTGATATCTTAGTGTTAGAACCCCTTTAAACTAACCTTGGAATATAATGCATTGTCAAGATCATTGCATACCTTTAGTAAAGGTCCTGCTGAGCAGATGGGCGGATCCCAAAGTTTGTGCTAGACGGATCCCTACACTTAGGGAACCGTGGGATCCGGCAAACAGAAAATGCAATTGCAAGCATTATATTTCAAACATATCCTTAGAACACCTCACACTAAGCTAAACATAGTGTCTTAAGGCAAATTAAGTCCTTATCAAGATAAGTAGATCCTTCCTATTCACACATAACTCACCTAGATCACACTCTAAGACGCTTGTAGATCTATCATTTTCACCTTAATCCATTACTCTTCCGCCTCTAGATCACTCATCATTCTCACATGATCCTCACATCTAGATTTAGAAATCTTTCGATTATGACAAAATTGATCATAAATCATCCTTACCTCAAAATTGATCAAAGTTGATCAAATTCTAGTTTTCCCATCTCAAAGTTTCTAGGATATTTTCCAAAACACTATCCTAAGTCACAACCCGATCTCTAGGATCATTTAGCTTCAATTGACACTCTCATCTTTAGTGTCATCCTTGCTCATCCATTGGTACTCTTGAAAGTTCCAAATCCTTCCATAAAAGACAATCATTAGCTACATCACTCATTACCTTCAAGTACTTAAGCACCCTTCATTTAAGACACTTAGAGGACTGAAACACTCAAGATGTTATAGGTCTTAGATCTTAGAAACATCATTTCCACTCTTTCATAGTCTGCCGAGAGCCGGATCCCTAGGATTAGCCTAGACGGATCCCTCCGAGGAGGAACCGTGGGATCCGGATGACGCTTTATGTCAAATCTTGCTAAAACAATCATTTCAACTCATCTTCCTAACTCAAACACTCCATCTCATCTTAAATGAGTTCCTAGATCAGTGCAAACTCGAAGTTGACTCTTGTGCATGTTAATCATCACATTCCAATGAATCCTAGTGGCTTAAGGCTTAAATGCACTTGCCAAATCTCTTGGTTTATAAACCACTTTGTTAGGACCTCCATAGTCATCACTCTCATCCTAACTTTCAAAGACTTTAGAAACCCTTGCAAACCTCTTGAAATCATCTCATCATGAGGAAAACCCCAAGTAGTAACTTATCCACCAAAGAACCACCCATGAAAAGGCGCGTGTTATACACGAAATCTCTTCAACCGAATCATCTCCGGTCAAGCCAACAAATGATAGGATCCTCCTCATCCAATCAAACCAATTCCTAAAAGGATAGTACCCACAAAACTACCTATGCCAAACACCACCATACCTCCTAGGCCAAACAATATCATCTCCACTAAACCATCACCATTGGTTCCTAGAGCTATTTCATTTACATCCCCACTATCATCACCACACCTCTACAATTTAGAGGACTTGCCTCCTAGGCCGCCTCATCCGCTCACGACAACATTTTCCTCATTAGAGGAATAATGGTACAAAATCAAGGTGTTGAGTCAACACTTGCTCCGCTTCCTTTTCGCATTTCCATCATATAATCCCATTTGGATTATGAGAAATCATCAAAGTCAACCACCCGACCATATGGAAGTTGACACTTCTCTACCACCACCATCATTCTTGGTCGAGTCATTCTCAAATGCGCCCACCAATCCCTCCATCGTTTGAAGCTCCACAAGTCGCTTCACTTGATCCTTCGCATCAAGCCATTTCATTTCTTCCACCACCACTACCTAGCCATGACAAAGATTGCTATCATTGTCAACATGTTGAAAGTTTGATACATGAAGTACGAGAAGACCAACGTTTCATGTTCTATCATCTCCTCGAACGTTTCGACGAGATTAAACCTAAACAAAACTCGAGCTAGAAGATTTTAGTGGTGTCCTAGCATCAAGCGATAGTTGGTTTAGAAATTCCTAGTCATGTATTTTCTTAGTTTTTGGAGTCATGTATATCATAACTCTAGTTTTATTAAATGGAATTACATGCTACTTGTTATTTTTCTGAGCATATGATTACTTTGTATTCATATCTCATTTTGTGATAACATTACTTGTTATATCACCTTTGTCGAAACTAATCGCCTAATACGGATCCCTCGATTGCCTAGACGGATCCCTACTAGGAGGGAACCGTGGGATCCGTGAGACGTAAAGCTATTTTCTACTAACTTGGACCACATTTGCGTGAAATTGTGAATTATACTTGCTTTCTAACCTTTGTTTTGTAGTTATTCAATTTACACATGAAGACTTTGACATCCTAAAGCTAGGGGAGCTTTATGTCAAAGCAATACATTGCAAATTACTTGCAATACTAGGTTTACTTTTTGTGACATCCCTTGCAAAATTGCAATCATCAAGGGGAGCACATTCGTCACTTAGACGAAATCTTTGCAAACTTACTTGCAAACAAACTAGATTAGTATTACTTTCTTGACGCCTTACATAGGGATGGACTCGTCAAGGGGAGTAAAGACGAGATCCTTTCCGTTACTTGCTCTCTATTTCTTTTATTTTTATTTCTTTCACATGTTTTTCTTAAAAACGATGTGTTGCTTTCCTTCAAACACTTTTTGTTTCGACAAAAAGGGGGAGAAGAAAGTAAAAACTACAAATTCAAACTTTTACAAATTTTAGCTTTTCCTTAAAATAATTTTATGTTTTGTCATCAACAAAAAGGGGGAGATTGTTAATACAAATAAGCCGTAAAAACGTTTATTTATATTTTACGATCTTCTAATGTTTTGTCGATAACAAACGTAAAATCATGTTAACGAAACAAATAAAATACGTAAATGGTTTGAACTAATAGTTTCTAACATATTCACACTTTCACATAAAACACTAAAACAAGTATAAGTGATTTTATGATTTAGTAATACATATGTACAACAACTAGTGTTTACATATTTGGGTAAAATATACACATAACTAGTATGTAGTATATTGGGTAATATAAATGGGTAGAAACTTAAGTATCACAACCCATTGGGCAAATACATTGAATGTAGTTGGGTACAACCCAAAGCCCATAACCCATGGAGCTTGACCCATAACCCATTGCATGACATCATGCTTATATCATACATGGATAATATCCATAACCCATGGATCAACCCATACCCAAGTGACCAAGTGCATTGCACTCAAAGATACATTGTATCTAGCTAAAAGATCCATGGTTCAACCCATGACCCATGACCCATAACCAAAATACCCATGGGTAAAGGGGCGTCCCACGGATCCCTAGCTTAACGCTAGACGGATCCTTGTGGAAGGGATCCGTGGGATCCGGGAACAGAGGATTTTTCCTCTATAAATAGTGAGCCATTTCTTCATTGTTTCTCACCCTTTCTAACACACTTTCTCCCCGAGTTAAAACTCACTAACCTCATATCCAAGAGATCTATGTTTGTAGTTTTGTTTTGTGTGATCTTTAGGTTCCTCTTAAAGGCAAGATCACCACCTTTGAAGTCGAGCAAGCTCAAGTCCATGAGTTGCCATGCTTCCTCATCATCAAGGCCATCAAGTCTTCTTGTTGATGATTCCTTTCTTTCTTCAAAGAAGTGTAGTGTTGAAGACATTAGTGAAAGATGTCTCAAGTGTCAAGACGAAGATATTAGTGAAGGGTATCTATCGTCTATAGCATAAGCACTTGTGGTAGGTGCTTAGAAGTCAAGACAAGAAGCATTAGTGAAAGGTGCTTAGAAGTCAAGACTAGAAGCATTAGTTAAAGGTGCTTAGAAGTGAAGACACAAGACATTAGTGAAAGGTGTCTTGTAGATCTAGTCAAAGGCATTAGTGAAAGGTGCCTTAGATGTACATTCGATATGGTGTGTTTCGATGTACTAGATAGACTAGCATTAGATCCAAGGATATTGATATCCTTGATGATGTTGTAAAGGAGTAGATCTCCTTTGGGATTAGTCGTTGGTGTAGTGTGGTAGTAGTTCCTCCATTGCAATGGAACTAGGTGCTTAGCCTAGTACCTAATAAAGGGTAGGCGACGTTGTGAAGGTGTAGTTCACCTTGGAGTGAAAGAACTAGGTACTTAGCCTAGTACCTTATAAAGGGTAGGCGACGTTGTGTAGGTGTGGTTCACCTTGGAGTGAAAGAACCCGTGGTTAGCCTAGCACCGGAAAAAGGGTAGGCGACGTTGTGAAGGCTTCTCCGCCATAAGGAGATTGGTGTAGTGATTACGAATCTCGAGTAGGTGACTCGGGAGTGGAGTAGGGCAAGGAAGGTGTCCTTGTAGCCGAACCACTATAAATACTGACATAAGTCGATCTAAATGTGGTTTTGTGCTTCCCATATTACTCTTATCTTTTCATTACTTACCTTTATATGCTTGTTTATCAACATCCAACACACACATCCAAATAGATTGACATAAGTCAATCTAAATAGATTAAAAGGAAGTTTTAATTGGCAAAACTATTCAACCCCCTTCTAGTTTTCCACACCTTCTTCAAGCGATAGACATGAGTAGGATGCTTTGGATTCACAAAACCTTCCGGCTATCGACGATACGACTTCTTTAAGATCTCCATTAAGAAAAGTCGTCTTCACATCCATCGATAGAAAACCATGTTCTTACTTGCAGCATTAGCAGGAAGATTTTGATTGCCTCAATACATGCAAGCGGAGCAAATGATTCTTCAAAGTCAATACCTCCTTTGACTATATCCTTTTGCAACTAATCGAGCCTTGTTCTTTAACACATCACCATGCTCATCAAGTTTTACTTTGAAGATCCACTTTAGAGAAATGATCATAGCACGGTCGGGGAGCGGTACTAATTCCCATACATCTAGTCGATCGAACTCATGAATTTCTTCTTGCATGGCATTGAACCAACTGTCTTCATTCATGGCGCTTTAACGTCTTTTGGTTCGACCTTAGATAGTACGAAATTAAAGAGGCACCATAAGGCATCAATTGCAAGTTGTTTACGAGTGGATCTTTGACGAGAAAGGTTTCCAATGATGTTGTCCAATGGATGATCATGTGTCCATTTTCTAAGGTGTTCATGTGGTTGTTGTTGAGGAACCTAAGTAGCAGTCGTTTTCTCCGATGAAGATGGTTCAGGAGAACTGATGGGACTACTTGATGAAGGTTGAGATGCGGGTCCAGAACTGGATTGTCCTGGAGCCATTTGCCCGGATAGCTCATCGAACGTGACATGAATAGTTTCCATGATATCTCGAGTTCTTTTGTTGTAGATTCGGTAACCCTTCTTGTTTGATGCATAACCAACAAAAACTCCAATGTCCGCTTTAGCTCTTAATTTACCTAAATCTTGACCGTCATTTGTTGGATAGCACAAAGCACCAAACACACGAAGGTAGGAGAGATCAGGTTTTCCTTTATGGACAAGTTCGTATAGAGTTTTTCCATGAGAGGTGTGTATAAGGGAATGATTTTGGGTGTAGCAAGCAGTGGCAATGGCTTCAGCCCAAAGAAACATTGGAACCTTTGAATAAATTAGCATTGTTCTTGCGGCTTCCAAAAGAGTTCGATTTCGTCTTTCAACTACACCATTCTATTGAGGATTTCGAGGAACACTTCTTTGATGACTGATTCCAACACTTTCATAAAATAGACTTAAGTCTTTGTTAACAAACTATGTGCCATTGTCTGCTCGAACAATTCTAACAAGATTGTTAAGTCGAACTGAAGTCGCTTGATAAGTTTGATGATGACATCCGAGTTTCATCCTTTGTCCTCAAAAACTTTACCCAAGTAAATCGAGAGTAGTCATCAACAACGACTAAAATATATTTCTTCCCATTAATCGTTTGCACTCTCATTGGTCCGCACAAATCCATATGAAGGGTATGCAAACTTCCATTACCGAGTTTGTGGGTTTGGGTTTGTGGGCATATTTCTTACTTTTTCCCAATTGGCATCTTTGAAAAAGATGATCTTTTCATACTTTAATGGGTAAGCCTCTTACAAGATCCTTTCCGAGAGGTTATTAATGGTGCCAAGTTCAAGTGATTGAGACGACGATGCCATAACCATGATTTTGTTTTCAAGCCTTTGACAACAAGCGATTGGAGAAGACTTCATCATGTCTTTGATAGAGATGGTGTATAGATTTGAACCACGAGTTCCTCTTACAGCCCACACCATCAAGTTCTCTAACGAAACAAGTATGTTTTCTAAAAGCCACTTCTAGATCGGAATCACAGAATTGACCAACAGAGAACAAGTTATGACCAAGACCTTCAACATAATATACCCCGAGATTACACTTTCATCAACAACATAGTCTCCATAACCTATAATTGCACCAAAATGGTCGCTCCCGAATTTTACAAAGATCTGATGAATTTACTCACGAAGTTCATGAGCATGAGCGATCTCCAAATCATATGCTTAGAACAACTGAGTCCGGTACCACGAGCGATTTGAACGATCCGCAGTTGAACACGAGACAAGAATGGATAATCGGATAATTGGGATCCTCATGCAAGAATGGGTTCCATTTGGTTAGTAATGATGATTGGAACACCCACATCGGAAGTGTAAAAATGGAAACATCGGGGATAGATGCGGTGCTAGTATCTCAGATTTGACATATTCAAAGTATGTTCACTTCTTAAAGGAATAGTTCTACCAGAGGCATCTATTTTCTAATGGGCATTGACTTGGAAAATTTAGGGCACAACTCATTAAGATTAAACTTGCGCCAAGAGGGTATCCACCGATAACCTATGTTACCAAATTTCCTTCCTGTGGGTTTCCAATGTTTTCTAACCTTCTTTCTCCACCGCTTTCTATCCTTCTTAACATGTTTTTGGCATTAACAATCTTAATAGGCATTTAATGAAGATTAATCAAATCATTCACACCACATTCATGATTAGTAATGTAAATCAAGCAATTATCATTACATGTTTTGCCAAAAGTAGCGTAATTCGAATTAATTACAAGACGCTTATAGCTAATACTAGAATCAACACGATTCATTTTATTCAAGTCAAACTTAGTGTTCCTAGGGTGGTCTTCTACTCTTTTCCAATGCATATTCTAAGCTTGCGAGGTCCTATCTTGCTTTGTATTGCCCGGAGGCTTTGACCCGCTTGCTTTAATGTCACCGATTACTCTGTAGAGGAATTATGGGAACATTAGTTGGTTGAGCTACCTTTTGCATTCCCGAACTAGAAGTGCGGGGATCCGAACTACTTGAAGGCACATTAAAATTCACTTTCTTAATGTTGGGCATAGAAAGGTTTGTATACTTAGCACTAGGCATGGAACAAGGCATCATATCTTTATCTTTCTCACATAAGGATTTAGGACATGTTGCTCTTAAACATTCTAACGACTCCCGAGATCGTTTGGCTCGAATGCAAGCAAACCTAATTTCTCTATCAAGTGGCTTATTTATGAAGTCCTCTTCTACAATCTCACGGAGACATTCTAGACTATCCTTAAGGTGAGCGAAATAGTTATGAAACACAAGTTCGTTATTCCTAAGATGAGGAGGAATGTATTTAATAAATACAAGATATTTGGAGTCGCAGATGACTTTGATGCAACATTCTCATTAAAGACAAGTGGCATTTTCCTTTTACCGACTCTTGATTCTCAATTTCCTTTTTAAAGACGTTAGTTTTTCGTTGTTCTTGTCACGAGTGACTTTCATTGAATCATATAACTCTTTAAAGTGTCGTTTAACTTTTCATTCTCTTCTAGAAAACTCTCATTTTCCTTTTGTAAAACATTAACCAAGTTTTGAAGATGAAAATCTGAGAACACCGAGAATCTAAAGGAGGAGGCATTTGGGAGTCACTACATTGTTCTTTTCACCCTTTAATTGTGAAATTTGGGCTTTCAACTTTTCGATCGTGTTACAATGGGCTTGAATATGTTACACGCGTTTGTTTATTTCAAAAGTGCATCAAACTCTAGAACATTTGAGGATGTCTTGATGTTTGAGGTTTTGACATTTTCTTTGAGATGTTGATATTTTAGTTGCAAATCAAAATGTTCAACTTCTAGCTTAGAAAAATGTTTTACTAAATTATCGTGATCATCCCGATCAATTTTCTCATTTAGTTTTGAGTTTTGTTTTCAAGCTCAATGACACGATCATGGGAAACTTTCGTGGAAATAGTTAATTCATGAAATTGAGAAGCGGTAATAGAATGCTTAGTAACAAGATAAAACACATCTTGAGCCACACAACTTAATACTAAGTTCTCATTTAAGATATGCAAATTCTTCCTTTCAATTTCATTATATTTGATTTCCGCTCATAAACATTTACCTCAACTATCATTGCATCAAATTCCTTTTCCATTTCTTTGATATCCGAGTTAATTCCCTTTGAAGACTCTCAAATTGACCTTTTAATTGTTTAAAGAAAGGCATGACTTCGCTTAAATAACATTCTTTAGTTTGGTCAAAACCCCTTTCCCTTCAAGAATCCCGCTGGGTGTGATCCTTTTCTTATCGTTTTCTCAAAATCAACAAATAGTTGATAAACAACATACATGTTGATTAAGGTCTTGCTATTAGTGGAAATAGTTCTTGGAACTAAGTGCATTGGTGTATTGGGAGGATACAGTGAGTCGCAGCACTTTCCTAAGGGAGGGTTTATTTCAACAAGTTCACTTGCCTTTTGCTTATCCATATCTTTCTTCCAAAAATTTGTTCGGGGTTAATTGGGTTTGAGGCTTAAACCTGCTCAGGAGATCCAATTTTATTTTGTGTAATCATGGGGTTTGAACGTTATGTTTTGCTTTTACACTCGTGATCTTTTAGCTTCTTATCCATTTTCTCCCTATTGACTTCTTCAAATTGCATATCTTCCTCGGTGCACTTAGCGCAACTAGGTTTCACCTAGGCTTAAGGATTTCATTACCATCATAGATTACCTTCGAGCCTCTAGCTATTTTACCATACTTAGGATTGGGTTTCTCAACTAGGGGAATACTATGCTTATCGCTAAGACTCTATGCTTTGTGATCATGTGAGCGATCGAATGGTATTCCCTTGTACGCATAACTTATTTTCAAGCTTGTTTTTCAAAGTTTTAGATTGGAAAAATCATTCAAAAGTTTTGATTCCTTAGCATTAAATTCTTGTTTAAGCAGTTTAACATTATCTTGAAGTTCTTGCTTTTGCTTAATGCTTTAGAAAGCTTTTCTTGTAAGGAATTTAACTCTTGTTTTAACACTTCTTCTCTAAAATTACTTTTTCTAATGATTGTACGCATTTGGTCATCCATTTCCCGCTCACGGCTAGTTAACTCAAACTTAGCACGTTGTTCATAAATAGCAACTTGTTCTTTATAGGCATTCGATTCGTAGATAACAGAATCATCGAGGCACATGCGGTGTATTCATCAAAAACATAGTCATTATTGATCGCAGAAGATACATCACTTGGTACAATCTCACTTTCACTTTGTGTCACATATTGATCATATGGGATAATGTTACTATTACCCTCATTATCAATATCTGATTCATAAGTTTCAAGAGATTGTTCTTCGTTATGTATTTTTTGCTCATCAACTTCATCATATAGTTTTAATATCTCTGAAATGATTGAATCTTTGGATTGACCCGCCTGTTGTGGTAATGAGACCTTTGGAGAGACCATAGGTGAGATGCTAGCCATGAAGATTGTCGGGAAGTAGGTTCATCATCGACATCGTAATCAATTGCATCACAAAGGTGCAATTTGAAAGGCATTTTGATGATTGTGACCTATTTCCGAATTGGTTGCTCATCCACATCAACATCATATGTCTTAGCATTCCTTCGCAAGAAACAACAACTCCTCTTCATCCAAAGTGGTCCATTATCCCGAGCTTGCATAAGCAACATCTTGTCTCGAATTATTTCGCATTATGTGGACGTTTTGGAGATGTGCGCCTCGCAATATGTCCCTCACCACACAGCTTGTAGCATTTGATTGGTTTTGCTTGCCCTTGATTGGCATTTCTTCCATGATTCTTATTAGCCACATAACCTCCACCTACCCAAGATACCATAACCTCGCCCAATCATCCCTTGTTCATACCGTCTTCCTTGCACATTCTCGCACTACTACCTTACCATCGTCGATGAGCTTGATTGTGTGGATTGGATGTTGTTCGAGATTATTGTTGGTGTGTGGAGTGGAATTCATATGTTGACTAACCATGAGAGACAGTTGATTGATGAAGTTTTCCATGAGTGTGTTTGAGTCCGGAGGCTTATATGTCGGATCAGAATGAGCTTGTAATTACCATTACCCGTGGGTATGACTTGAGAAGCTTTGGTGGTAATTCCAACATTGGTGTAGAAGGTTGTTGAATCATTTGACGAACTTGTTTCTCCCTGCTTAGATTTGAACTGCTCGAGAATCCTTCGCTCAAACATAGCATGTCTCTCATTCGAAGAAGGAAGGCATACATTGCTCATAGTTGGTGTTCTTTAATCCTTTGGTTAGCTTCACAGAGGTGACAAATTTGTGCCATTCGGGATTCATGTTGTTCACAAACTTTGAGTTCAACTGAATATTTGGCATGGTCATTTTGATGTTCCTCATGTCATTTACAAGCTTGTGGAATCTCATGTAATATTCATAGACACTTTCTTCTGGTTTCATCTTAAAATGCTCAAATTTATCATACAGTTGTGATTCTCTGTCTTCCTTGGTTAGTTCGAACCCGAGAGAAGCATCTTGACATTGTCCTAAACCGACTTAGCTTCAGTGTTGTGATTGATCGACTTGTAAATGTCCTTAGGTAAACCTCAAGTATGATGTTAGAAGCCCCGATGTTTGCATCGTATCTCTTCTTCTCCTTATCGGTCGGTTCATCATACATTTTAGGTCCGTCCGGTCCTAATATCACCGAGCCATCGCCAGCAGATCAAGTATGTCTCGGTTGTCTCAACTTGATACGGTCCTTCATCAATTGACTTGAGAATGTTGACTCCATTTTCTTTTCCCAAACAAGACAACCTAATTCGTTGAGCCCATGAGTCATAGTCGGCTATGTCAAGCATAGGTGGACGAGTATCCGATCCACCGCTTGAACGCCCTCAAAGAATGAAGAGATGATTGTAGGTATGTTGGTAGACATGATTACGATTTCACGGATTTTAAAACTCTATGATTAAACCGGAAATAGATTCTTTCACGGGATTTTATCAATCAAGAGAAAACCGTATTAGAAACAAAATCAACCAAGTCGCTATAACCCTTGAAGATAAGTCGCTAAGTCACCAACTCGCTAAGTAGCAACTCGCTAAAGGCTCAAGTCATTTGTGGATCAAGTCGCTAGACACAAGTCGCTATGAACCAAGTCGCTAAACACAAGTCGCTAAAGCGACAAATCGCTGTCGAAAAGTCGCTAAAGAACAACTCGCTAAGTAGACAAGTCGCTAAGGAACAACTCATTGAAGGTCAAGTCGCTAAAGAGTAACTCGCTAGTAACAACAAAGACAAGTCGCTAGAAATAATAAAGACAAGTCGCTACGTCAACCAAGTCGCTAGTCAAGTGGTGTCTCCACTACTTTGTCTTGTTTGTCGTCTTGTCTCAATAGACAAGTCGCTAGGGCTCACATCGCTACCACTTCAACTACAAGTCGCTACCAACTAACGAAGCAAGTCGCTACTTAAGAAAATTTATCCGAGAACCAAGTCGCTAGGAAGAAAAACTTAAACATAACCCTTTTTCAATCCAAAACAAGCTCAACCACAGTGATTCAAGCTTTCCAAATCAAAAATCAAGCACTTACAATGATTCTAAACACAAAAGTACACTTAAAATTCAAACTTCAACACAAGAAATGATCCAAATGATGCAAAAATCACTAAACTTTTTCAAACCCAAAAACCATATAAAACCACTAGAAATCCAAGGATATGTAAGAGAGATGATCAAACCATGGCTCTTGATACCATTTGTAACATATTGGATTTCACAAACACATCAAATCATGATTATAAGTAGGCGTATAACTTGAGGTTTTAGAGAGAGAAATAGTTAGAGGTTTGGGAACTTAGTGAGAGAAAGTAAAAGTATTATTATGAGCTCCAACCCTCTACCTTGGGAGGTAGAGGGTATTTATAGTCTTACATAAAATGCCACCTACGGGCTGTGGATCAGGCATACAGTAGGTAGAGACCCGTCCGTCCTCCACGGTGTTACTTAACTAAATACTACTTAACATAAAACAACCACGATTATGAGCTTTCTAACGATTACATATACTTGAGGTGACCGACACTTTAATAACTGGATTTACTAAATCCTAACATATTGTTTATTTGGAAATCCATCCACAGCTTCCCGTTATTTCAAAAGTAGGAACAAAAAGATACAGTTCATTCACGGTTTCTCAACTTTAATCTCCTTGTCGAGAACCAACTTTGTCCTTTTGGTTGCACTATTTTCTTCACCTTGAAGCAAGTCAGTCTTATCCAATGGATCCACGTTCCTTTTTTCTTGAGACGTCGTATCAGAAGACGACTGCTCGACATTCGCAACATCATTCTTTAGGCCAGCAACCGGCGTTGTGTAGGGGTGTTCACGGGGCGGTTCGGCTCGGTTCGGTTAGAGAATTTACCTATCCATCGCGGGGCGGGTAGTTTATTTTACTATCCAAAACCGAATTGTACTAGGCGGGTAACCGGACATGCGGGTATCCGAAATGAGCGGTTACCCGCGGTTCGGGTCACGGTTAACCATTTTAAAAAATTAATCGAATCGAATCGGGGAACAATAACATAAATTATAACGTACTATGTCATTTTAGTAAAATTAAATAACATTGAAGAGATTAGAGTAATAGTAATGTTGTTTCGTCAAAATAAAAACATTCAAATTATCATATGTAACAAAATAACTAATATTAAATATTTGACGTTTATAGGTTACAATCACATTAATCATATTTAATCCATGTACATTAGTAAATGATCACATTAGATAAGTAAAAATGCGTTATACGATAAAAGTAGTGCAATAATATAGTTAATACTTGTACATTTTTATGAATGGTTTGTTAAAACCTACATGATGCACGGTTCGGTTCGGGTAACCATGGATAACTTAAAGTAAAAACCAAAACCGAACCGTGATAAGCGGGTTTTTTCGGTTTCGGGTTTTTTCGGTTTCGGTTTCTTCGGTTATCGGTTTTTTGCGGTTTCGAATTGAGCGGATCGGCTCGGTTCGTCGGTTTCTCGGATTTTTTGAACACCCCTAGCATTGTGTTCTCATCGGTATGTGACTTCAAATCCTGCAAAAAATCACAAAAAGGTAGGTTAACGCTTCTAAAATGCTTAGCAACAAACGTGGCAAATTAAGGTAGAAAATGTATACTACTAAATTTTTTCCAGTAGATCATTAAGAATACTTACAAATGGCGTCACATCAGCAACCTTTAAACTGGTGGCTTCGTTTTCAGCCTGAGAGCCATAAAAAAGAAATTAAATGGGTAAACTTTATATGGTAATGACTTAGAAAAACAATAAGTTTGCGTAAAACTGTTTAACAAATAAACTTCATTTATCACCTTCCCCGGTGTAGCAGCAGCACAAACAGATTTTATGATACCGGGATCGTTAGACAAACGCAAGACATTGAAGACAGGCATCAGCTTTTCTTTGTTTTTGGCATCAACAGACACCTTAAAAACAAATTTCTTATCAACAATTTCCATAATCTCCGTTGGGAAGACACCATCGACTACATAACAACAATTAAATGGGTGGACAATTTAGCGTGTACAAAGTATTTAAATCAATTAGCATCGTTGATAAGCACGAATACCTTGCCATATTTATCCACCGGTGATAGGCGGTTAAATTATTCGAATAGCTGGACCTCATCGTTGAATAGACAAACCGTCTGAAAAGGTTTCATCTTGAACCCTCACCTGTAAGCGGAACCTAAATGCAAAAAAGTATATATGCACTGAGGCACTAACTACTAAAAACCAATACAGAGCCATTTCAAGCGAAAGTATATACTCACTGGGTTTTGATTGATGTAACAGTAGCATTGCATTTTGAGCACCACCATTCATTAGGACCACCAGCCGGTTTTGGTGCGCTATAAGATTCAAGGTCAACAATATTTGCAGACTTGACCACCTTCTTTCTGCACGCCCTGCATCCGAGGTACCACCAACCTTCCTCCACTTGGATAGCACATATTGTAGCGACAATAATGGACGGAACACCCTGCATATACGTATAACAAAGTTGATGTTATTTTTGTACAAACGTTTGGACCAAAATATATGAGAATGGTATGTTTGCTTCAAAATTGGTACAAATCGTTTTAGATATGGTATCCAAAATTGGTATGCTACGGTTTGACTATATATATTTGCAGTGGTGAATAAGCTTAGATGTAAATGGTGTAGTTGTCAATGAATTTACCTGTTCAACATCCAAAATTTCCGCAATGTTTCTCAACTGGAATTTGGTGACGAAATCATCTTTAGTAGAATTCTTTGAAGCAGTTGAGATACGTGATGCAGTTTGTTGAGAATCCTCCGTTCCTTGAGCAGCCACCAAACTACATATGGTTGAACATACCAAAGTTATTAAGACAACATTCCAACGCTAATATATTAAGTAATTAAAAAAACATATAAAAATAATGTTTTCAGATACCTTTTCCTAAAAGAATCTACATCTTTAAATTCAGTGCCGGGTATACTGTCTTTGCCGTTGAAGAACCTTGTTCCATTGAAACCATTTTGGATGGCCATTTTTCCTGTGTATTCAAAAAGAAATATAAAACATTTTAATGCTTTTGGAAGTATACCTATTCACTCTAGTGCAGACAAAATAATTTGGCTATAAATAGAAAATAAATCGGAACATACCATCCCAGATTTTCATCATTGCCAGCTGCAGGACAACAATGATCTTACCATGTTCCTCGAGTTTATTCAAAAAGTCAGCGAATTGTTGAGCAAAAGTACCCCACAAGGTACACGGCAGCTCATTGCCCCTGTGCATATGATGGTTATAAATTCATTAAAACATTCTAAATGTAAATGAAATTATATAAACGACGTTAGAATGAGTTACTCAGCATCAATGATTGTAATGGGTTTCTTCTTGCCAGACCTGCCATTCTTGTCATAATTATCCAGATCTTCACAAGCAACCACCTGGCCTATCACATTTGCATAATGTTCAAACAAAATAAGTTTCAATTGGTTGACATATCATCATGTAACAAAAGACAATTTTTACAAATATTTAGAAGGTTTGTACATACCAAACTTGCCAACTTCCTCATTCTTTAGAGAAGTAATGGTTCCATAGGGACGAAATTCAAACCCATACAGAGAACCGGTAAAATCTGTGCACTTTTCTATTACAGTATTCGAAAGGAAGCTAAGGCGCAAAGGTTTTTTAACGATGCGGAACTTCGGTTGGATCTCCCCAAGACTATACCGTTGAAGGATGATGACATTGCTCTCTTCTAATTGATGTTTGAAACCACTGACCAACGCCATCCTGACCGTTGCTTGCATCCTTGTGTTCTGGAACAAAACATTTGGACATTTTTACTACATAAACCAAAATGGACATACCAAATAACAATTCATCTAAAATATGCCAAACATCAAGTTAATATGGACCATATAGGAAGTAGATCCAGTACTGCTCATCAAAAACAATCATCTAAAAAATAACAATTCATCTAAAAAATGCCAAATAAAAAATTTAGTATGGACCATATAGGAAGTAGATCCAGTTCTGCTCATAAAAAACAATCATCTAAAAAATAACAATTCATCTAAAAAATGACAAATAAAGAGTTTAATATGGACCATATAGGAAGTAGATCCAATTCTGCTCATCAAAAACAATCATCTAAAAAATAACAATTCATCTAAAAAATGCCAAATAAAAAGTTTAATATGGACCATATAGGAAGTAGATCCAGTTCTGCTCATAAGAAACAATCATCTAAAAACTAACAATTCATCTAAAAAATGCCACATAAAAATTTTAATATGGACCATATAAGAAGTAGATCCAGTCCTGCTCATCAAAAACAATAATCTAAAAAATAACAATTCATCTAAAAAATGCCAAATAAAAAATTTAATATGGACCATATAGGAAGTAGACCCAGTTCTACTCATAAAAAACAATCATCTAAAAAATAAAAATTCATCTAAAAAATGACAAATAAAAAGTTTAATATGGACCATATAGGAAGTAGATCCAGTTCTGTTCATCAAAAACAATCATCTAAGAAATAACAATTCATCTAAAAAAGGACAAATAAAAAGTTTAATATGGACCATATAGGAAGTAGATCCTTGCCTGCTCATCAAACAATCATCTCCATATTAACAATATTTGGCTTGCTGAACAAAGGTTGCATCCAAGTCCGAAGAATACGCACTCGTAACTTGATGTTGTCCTTAACATGTGATAAATCGTTGATATACCCAGAAACAAAAGTAACCATTCTTTGATTTGATATTCAACGATTAGGTAAGTAATTGAGATGTGCATCTTTATCACCACGGCCATCCTCATTTTATACTATGTTGTATCGCCCTTACAATTAGGGATCATATGAATCAGAATGTTTTTAATTGCATGATCATCTTCCAAAATTAAAATTTCAAATATACTACCCAACCCAAAAAAAAGCCCCAAATATTTTTTTTAGGGTTCTGGCCATATTAATCATTCAATTATAAAAACTAAAAATTAACAAAAACGAAATAAAATTACAACAAAATTAGTTCACAATCAAGATCATTACCAAATCATGCAGGATGCCAGCAAACACCAACTAAATCAGCTATTTTGGGAGTTGATATGTAGGATGGTTAACAATTTTTGGCAAAACGTATTAGCCAAGAAAAAGTGATGATTCTTTTTATTGGAAAGATTCATATGCGTTTAATTTGAAGAAGAAAAACGCATAATTGAAGGTTTTTATGAGTTTCCAAATTAGTCACCAAGAAGTTCTGATATGGTATCCATCATTGCCGCTAAACGTAAGGAGAAAGTCTTTGACATCCTCACGTGTTCCTGCACGTGATATTTAGAATGAATGGATGCATTGGGGTGTTGTACAATGTAGTTAAATATGGAAGGACACATCAGAAAATTTAATTTTAATAAGCTTAACGGGGTAGTACAAGATTGTCATATATTAGATAGTATAGATAAAACAATTTTATTATAATTAAATTATTAGCCTATTTAGAAAATATTTTAGCTTCCTCTATTAAACATCTTATTAATAATAATAATAATAATAATAATAATAATAATAATAATAATAATAATAATAATAATAATAATAATAATAAAAGCGATGCTAATAAAAATAAAATAATAATAATAATAATAATAATAATAATAATAATAATAATAATAAGCGCGAATATTGGATATGGGTTTCTCCCCTTCTCATTCTTTTTTTTTGAGAAACTTGAGAAGGATGCGGTGACCTTACTGAAGCGAATCCGAAAGTTCTCTGTGACTCATGACATTGGAACACGTGCTGCTATTCAAATATTTAATAAGATTGGTTTTGCTGTGGATAAAGGAGTGGGAGTTCAGATAGTATCCCAACTCCCTACTAATTTCTTGTAAATCCTATGAGTTTTAAAATAATAATAATAATAATAATAATAATAATAATAATAATAATAATAATAATAATAATAATAATAATAATAATAATAATAATAATAATAATAATAATAATAATAATAATAATAATAATAATAATAATTCACACGTGTTACCCGGATGGTGAATCCACATTTTGCCTATCCCCTAGACAAATGGCACTCTGGAGGTCGCAAAAGGAGGACTACACTTCAGACTGGCTTAGGGTGGTTCCGATATGTGGACTGGGGCAAACTATGAATGCCAGAACTTACAGGTGTGTTTTATGCTATCGGCTAGGTGTTCCCCTTTTCTCTGTTCAGATGTCCTGCTAAACTTTCTCCAAGGTTTTTATGGGGGATATTTACGGGGACCATGTTGTATCGTATACTGGCACTATTGGTATTAAACATCGGCACAACATGGTGGGCGATACTTTTGTTGATATCTGTTCACGATCTGGGGTCTCGGCTCGTAAAGAAGTCAACATTGGGTTGGGTGGAGAAAGGGAGAAAATCTTACGGCTAGAAGATATCTTGCTCTATTCTTGGGATGGAGGACAGGACGTATGTGTCGATTTGACGGGGTCGTCTCCCCTTACGCAAATTGGTATGATTGATTTTGTACCAGGTCGTGTGGTGATTGATGCCGCAAAACGCAAGCATGTCAAGTACGGAGCTAAATGTGCGGATATTAGATACGGGTTCATCTCTTTCTCATTCTCCTCTTTGGGGGAACTTGAGGCAGATGCGGTGACCTTACTTAAACGGATCCGAAATTTCTTTATAACTCAAGATATTGTGGCGCGTGCCGCTACTTATATATTCAGTAGGATTAGTTTTGCTATTCTAAAGGTGTGGGGGCCCAAATTGTCTCGAGGCTCCCACTAATTTCTTGTAATCCTATGGTTTTGTTTCTAATGAAAGTGATGTTTAATTAAAAATAATAATAATAATAATAATAATAATAATAATAATAATAATAATAATAATAATAATAATAATAATAATAATAATGTGATGCGTGATACTCGTTGATATCCGCTCCCGTTAGGGGTTTCGCTCGTAAAGAAGTTGATATCGGGCTCTGCGGAGGGGACAAACACCCACGCCCAAATTGACTTATTCTTGTATTCGGGAGAGAGGCCTTGATGTGTGTTGATCTTATCGGGTCATCGCCTTGACGAACCGGTATGACCGACTTTGTGGCGGGCGTGCGTGGTTGAAGCCGCACAGTAAGAACGTGTCAATACGAAACCAAATGCTACCGATATTGGATATGGGTTCATCCCTTCTCTTTCTCTTCGTTTGGTGAACTCGAGAAGGAGGCGATGACCTGTGAAGCGAATCCAAAAGTTCTCGGTCACTCAAGATATTGGCGCGCGTGGTGCTAACTATATTTTTAGTAGGGTTTGTTTTGCTATTGCTAGAGGAGTGGGGGCCCAGTTAGTTTCTCGGCTCCCCACTAATATCTTGTAATTTCTATGATTTTCTAATGAAGTGATGTTTTATTAAAAAAAAATAATAATAATAATAAAATAGTAATAATAATAATAATAATATCGAGAAGGAGACGGCGACCCTGCTGAAGCGAATCCGAACGTTCTCGATCACTCAAGACATTGGTGGGCGTGGTGCTAACTATATTTTTAGTAGGGTTTGTTTTGCTATTGCTAGAGGAGTGGGGGCCCAGTTAGTTTCTCGACTCCCCACTAATTTCTTGTAATTTCTTATGATTTTCTAATGAAGTGATGTTTTATAATAAAAAAAAATAATAATAATAATTTGGTGGGCGTGGTGCTAACTATATTTTTAGTAGGGTTTGATTTTCTAATGAAGTGATGCATCCTCTTCCATCGTTCTTGACATGATCAAGAGTTTCCCTCGTGGTACTTCTTGTGGGCGAGATGGGTTGCGTGCCCAACACCTTTTGGATTGTTTGAGTGGTGCAGCTGTGGCTATTTCTGACGAGTTGATCACTTCTATTACCCAAGTGGTGAACCTTTTTCTTCCGGTAAGCTGTCCGAGGCGTTGGGGAGTATATTGCTAGTGCTCCTCTCACACCCTTAGTTAAACCAGAGGGGTATCAAATCTATTCTTTGTTAGTCTTGTTTGAGGCGTTTAGTTTCCAAGGTTTGTGCTTCCATGCTTAGCCACTCTTTAGGCGTTATTTCGATGATTTACAACTTGGTGTTGGGGTATCTGGGGTGGGAAGCTATTCTTCATCTTGTGAACCGTTTGGTTGAGGACCGCAGCAGGTGAGGTTGGTCATCCATGTTGTTGGTTGATTTAAAACGCTTTCAACATGGTGGACCGGGCTGTTATGTTACGTGAGGTTCGTTTGCATTTCCGGCTATTTCACGGTGGGTGGAGTTTTGCTACTCTAGTCCTGCTAGATTATATTATGGTGAGCATACTCTTTGGTCTCATCGGGGTGTGCAACAAGGTGATCCGCTTGGGCCTCTTCTTTTGCCTTAGTCTTACATCCCTTAGCATGTAAGATTAGAGATTCTTTGACCTTTCCTTTCAAGCTTGGTATTTGGATGATGGCACTATTATTGGTGATACCTTGGTTGTGGGTAAGGTTTTAGAGTTGATTATGGCGAGACGGACCTTCGTGGCTTACACCTCAATGTTGATAAAGCTGAAGTCTTTTGGCCACAAGAGGACCCCGAGCGGTATGATGGTGTTTTTCCCCAATATTTCTCGCCTCACATGGTGTTAAATTATTGGGTGGACTGTTAGTGTGGATTTTGAGTTTGGTAGTCAGTTGGTCACGAAAGGGTTGCTAAAACTATTGAACTTATGGAGGCGGTTGCGGACTTAATGACCCTCAATGTGAGTTGTTGTTACTCCGTGCATGTCTTGGTATTTCTAAGCTCTATTTTCTATCGCGCATGTTCTCCTCGGGTCTTTGAGTGTGCTCAGTTTCTTTTGATGCGCACGCCGCTCTTCTTTGGGCGTATTGTCACCGCTTCGGACTGGTTTTGGTGTTGGCGGTGGAGACTCGCCACCTTACCTTTTGCTTTTGGGGACTTGGTTTATATTCGGTGATGTCTTGAACTATGCCTTCATTGCCTCTAGACTTCAATCACCGGCCTTCGACTAAGCTTCTTCATGGTTCGGTATTATAACCGCTGGTCCTCTTTGATGATGCTCTATGTACTTTCAACGTGAATATGGATATTGACCTTTTGAGTAACCCTAGCGAGGTCACGCCCCAAACTTATGAAGAAATTGGCGATATATACTTCGCGGGTTTCCCAAACTGTTGAATCTACTTTCCATCTTTCCCTCGACGGATGGCGTTATGGAGCTCTTTAAAGGAGGATCACACCGGATTGGCTTAGGGTGGCTCCGTATCCGGATTGGGACAAACTATGAGTGCTGTGGCTTATCGGTGTGTCTTGTGTTATCGTTTGGGTGTTCCTCTTTTCACCTTCGTGCACCGTGTTACGCTTGCTCTAAGGTTTTTCCGGAGATATTTACGGGATCACTGCTGTTTCGTGTGCGGTTATTGTTGGCATTAAACACCGTCACAACCTTGTGCGCGATGTTCTTGTTGACATATGCTCGATCGGATTTCCGCCGCAAGGAGGTGGATATTGGGCTTTTGGCGATGGGGCGGATCCTTGCGACCGGTGACATATTACTCTACTCTTGGGATAGTGGACGTGATGTATGTGTTGATCTTACGGGTTCGTCGCCTTTGACGCAAACCGGGTTGATTGATTTTATACCGAGGCGGTGATCGATGATGTTGCTCGTGAACGGGTCAAGTACGAGGCAAAATGTGCGGATATTGGGTATGGTTTTCTCCCTTCTCTTTTCCTCTTTTGGAGAACTTGAGAAAGATGCGCCACCTTACTCAGCGTATTCGACGCTTCTCGATGACTCGGGACATTGGCGCTGCAAGAATTTATATCTTTAATAGGATTGGTTTTACCATTCTAGAGGGTGGGGCTCCGGTTGGTTTCGAGGCTCCCACTAATCTTTGTAATCCTTTGAGTTTTTAATAAAAGTGTGTTTATAATAAAAATAAATAAAATAATAATAATAATAATAATAATAATAATAATAATAATAATAATAATAATAATAATAATAATAATAATAATAATAATAATAATAATAATAATAATAATAAATAATTCAATTATTATTACTTAACATATAATAATTTAGTTTTTCAAAATATTAAAACAAGGTCTTCCTTTATATTTAAAAAGATATCATTTTCTCAATCCAGTTGCAAAATCATTTTTCCAAACACCCTTATAATATTCCGATATTTTGGACGGGCTAAGAGTAATTTAAGGCTAATAACACCATTTTTTAGTTATCATAGAGATTGATGAGTCCTTTTTTTGTTATTGTACATATATTAAATATTATAATAATCTTACATGACATTGTTTTATTTTTCATACAACACGACACAAACTACGGGTGACCAAATCGAAACCAACAACCTTCTCGGTTAGTAGTCGGCCTTCTCTGGGGCGGTGGTGGTGACGCCGCAATAAGATTTGATAGAGCACTTATATCCCTGGAGCTCCTCCGTGATTACATACTTCAAGAAATTTAAGTGATTAAAAGGCTTGAATCTTAGATAGTTTTCACTGTCTTGCACTAATTCTTTCGGCACCTTCACTGTCTCCCTCGCAAATGAAAATATCCCCAGCGCGTATCTAGTTGCTTCTTCCTCGGGTGTTCTCATTGCCACTTGATGCATTGGAGCGTAGATCCTCCCGTTGCTCCATGCCTATTAAATTTCAAGGTGTAACAATCAAATTTCGACAAGAGGAATATTGTTGCAAGACTACAAGTTTTGAACATATGTAAAATCTTGTCATCTTGACCATTTAAGTATTTATAATTGTATATTCACTAAAATGGCATGGCTTGAACTTTGCAAAAAATTACCATGAAGGGCTCTCCGGCTATGACTACAAACGTCAAAGGAGATGGCTTGTGGTAGATCCACTCACCATTTCTCATCTGGATCTCTAATCCTTTGACATTGTTGTCTCCTAAAATAGAAATGAAATTCTTTTCTGTCATTGGGTGATCAATAGCGATTGCACGTTTGTCCTCACTGGGTGCTTGATACTTTATGAATCTAGCCAAGTAGAACATGGATGCAATAAATTGATCACATTGCTTTGTATCAATCCCGTAGCTATCATACACCATTCTCATCACGCATTGATCAATTTCGGATAACATTTTCATGTACTTGAGCGCATTTTCACTGTTATATGTCAATAAATTCAAACCAAATTATGCAATTAGTCTCCTAGAAACAAATTCGTGCAAGTATAAGTTTTTTCTTACCAGAAGGCGTTGTTCCCAGATGGAAACATGAGATCTGTGAAACTTCGATTTGCTTCGAGAGTATCACCGTTCTCGATGCTGAAGTATTCCCAAAAAGGATAGGATGAGAAATTCCCATATCCGAAACCGAGCATATCAGAAGTGTTCTTAATCTTCGTTTCTAATGGGAGATGAAACAAGTCTTTTGAGAGCTCAAAAATGGTATTATGTAGATCTGAAGGGATTTTATCGGTTGACACTACAAAACAACCATAGTTTTCGAGGGCTCTTCGGACAGCTTGAGATGTTGATAGCCAGGCATCGGTGCTAGGGTTTAGCGTTTGTGTGTTAAAGGTTATGACCATAAGTTTTTCTTGTGAAGGCATTCTGTTTTTAATACACTTGCTAGACAGCTACTACTTTATACTAACTGCAAACTAAGAAGTATGTAGCTAACTATAAATCCCATGGCATGTTGGTAGTTATAATTCAAAACTAATGATTGATTATAGACCAAACAAATTGATCCTAGTCATACCTTTCAATCAAATATAATTAAAACCTACTTCCTTTTCTGCTTCTTTTGTCTTTCTAAATTTATATATCAGAAGGGATTAATTTACAAATATTTTATATAGTTGAAAGGGCATCACTACGAAACAAAGAAATTTCACGTAGGGACGAATTTTAGACGGAAAAAAATCCTAACGAAAACTATAGTTGAAAGGGCATCACTACGAAGCAATGAAGCTTTTCCGACAGATTTTAATTTTTCCAAGGCACATTTTCCCTAGAAAAACCGTTCCAACAATATATTACTTCAATTTCCTAGTGGTGTCCTCCCAAATTTCATTTTTGTTACATAGGGATTTCCTAAAAAAAAAAAAAAGTAATTAGAAAATGTATACATAACTTTTTAAAAGATCGGTACCTAAAAACTAATGCATAAGATTAAAAACCTAACAACGTTACTCAAACAATATACACAACCAACAATTTTCAAGTCATGAAACTACATTAAAATATGCTAGCATCCAAGTTATACAATAATATAAAATACTCGGAGGTGGAAGCTGTTTGTGTATCTAAATATAAGTTCTTTTCGGAAACAAAATGTAAGTTTGATGATATCCGGTAACTACTAACTCGGAGGTAGTGAAGGTGACAGATTTAGAGTTTTCATCATGTTAGTAATGTCTTTAACTTGCTTCTGTAATTCATGGAAAAAGTAATCTGTTTTTTCACTGAAAATTTTACATTATTATATGAAATGTGATTTACAGTGTGAGTTTTGTAAGTTCCCAAATTAAATGTAATGTTAAATATTAAAACATTATATTATACAATTACATTTGATTTATAATCTACATTTTAACAATCAAATGTGGTTGTCCGGTTTGTAATGATGATCTAGAATCAGAGGACCATATTTATCTCCAGTGTGGAGTTGCAAAAGACTTGTGGGCTGTTGTTTTTAACTGGTGGGGACTTCATAACGTCATCATCTTGAACCTCAGTGACTTGTTAAACTTAGCAGATCGCATCTCACTACCCCACCCCAATACAAAGTTCTTCAATGTGATTCAAACTACATTATGGCTACTGTGGAGACATAGGAATGACACGATTTTCGCTCTAAAAAAGCCAAGGAAAGACTTAATCTTCAAGGACATCAAGTTACCTTCTTTTTCTTAGATTTACTCTTCGTGAAACTAGATACACTACAACAATCGGATGGACGGGATGAGAAGCTTTCGCGGGACACTGTGTCCCGGAGAAAGGTACTAAACGACAAAATTGAATCGACGTGACACGATTTCACCGACTTTATAAAAATTCAATGCACATTTTACGGGACACGTCCCCGGAAAGAGACTTTGTTTTTATGAAGCTTTGACGGATAGTCAAAATTCAACGTTTTGTTTCTCCGGACATGTCCCGATAAAGTATTTTCATCTTTCACCAATAATTGGCCAAAGTCGAAAGCGTGTTAATTGTTCACATGAAAATTCCTGCTTTTTCTTGGGGACGTGTCCCCAAAACCTTATCCAACAGAATTACACTTTATATACCAAATCTTATCCTCAAATTTCTTATCTTCACATATCCTCAAAACCACCATAACTTATCTTCGTAAATTTCTACCATATCCGATCTTCACACAAATTTCAAAACCCGAGATGGAGCAATTTAATCCTTTTATGTGTTCTTGTAGAGCAGAAATATAAAATTAAGAACATCACATAAAATTATTTATCTCGGACGACAATATTATTCATGTCCTCGTCAAAGGTGAACAATCATACATTTCCTATTTATGTAAATATACAAATAATTGAGTTGTAATATCTTAAAATTTTCTTATTATGTAATGTTTCGAAAAGATAATGGATGCGGATATTTTATGTGGAAGGATGCATTTGATTTAGTACTTAAGAACAATCTACGCACCAACAGAGTGCTCGAGTTGCCATGAAAAGATCTTAGGATAAGCTTGTCGGAAACACAAAAACATGTTCTAGAGACAAGAATAAGGGTGCTTGAGGCCAAACTTGAAATGGCAACGATTCACACGACCACGCATGTCAGTCGGATGCATTACTTCGTGAGCTGTTAGGTGACATGGAAAATCTTCGTATGTAGTAATAGTAGTAGTAGTAGTTGTTGTTGTTGTTGTTGTTCTTGTTGTTGCTAATCAAAGTAGTAGTTGCTGTTGTTGTTGTTGTTGTTGTTCTTGTTGTTGCTAATCAAAGTAGTAGTTGTTCTTGTAGTTGCTGTTGTTGTTGTTGTTGTTGTTGTTGTTGTTGTTGTTGTTCTTGTTGTTGCTATACTTGGTCGTTTAACATGATACGTATACCAATAACACATATACTCGCTCGTTTAACATGATACGTATACCAATAGCACATATACTCGCTCGTTTAACATGATACGTATACCAATAGCACATATACTCGCTCGTTTAACATGATACGTATACCAATAATTGGCCAAAGTCGAAAGCGTGTTAATTGTTCGCGCGAAAATTCCCGCCAAACCTTTTGCCGGGGACATGTCCCCGGCAAAAACCTGATACGTTATACGTATACCAATAGCACAAATACTCGCTCGTTTAACATGATACGTATACCAATAACACATATACTCGGTCGTTTAACATGATACGTATACCAATAGCACATATACTCGCTCGTTTAACATGATATGTATACCAATAGAACATATACTCGCTCGTTTAACATGATACGTTATACGTATACCAATAGCACATATACTCGCTCGTTTAACATGATACGTGTACCATAGCACCTATACTCGCTCGTTTAACATGATACGTATACCAGTAGCACATATACTCGCTCGTTTAACATGATACGATACCAATAACACATATACTCGCTCGTTTAACATGATACGATACCAATAGCACATATACTCGCTCGCTTAACATGATATATACCAATAACACATACTAGCTCGTTTAACATGATACGTATACCAATAGCACATATACTCGCTCGTTTAACATGATACGTGTACCATAGCACCTATACTCGCTCGTTTAACATGATACGTATACCAATAGCACATATACTCGCTCGTTTAACATGATACGTTATACGTATACCAATATCACATATACTCGCTCGTTTAACATGATACGTATACCATAGCACCTAAGTTAAAAGTAATTAGATTAGTTTTAATTTTTTAATTAAACCTTTTCCCGGGTTACTAATGAGATATCAACACAAGTAATTTTGTAAGGCAACATTCACACTACATTTATTTCATTCCGATTTACATGTTCTTAATTAGGGTTGTTTTTCTTTTAGTTACTGTCAATATTAAGGAAGTATAGACGCCACCAAATCACAATACTAAGGAAGTATTTACACGTTCTTAATTAGGGTTGTTTTTCTTTTAATTAAACCTTTTCCCGGGGACATGTCCCCTGGAAAAGTTTTGGAAATAAATTTTCATTTTCCCTCCGTACTTTTGCTTTATCCCGCCATTAGTTTCTCCGGGGACCTGTCCCCGGCAAAACGTTCACAAGAAGACAAATAACAGTTTCTCCGGGGAGTTGTCCCCGGCAAAAGGTGAAAAGAAAAATCAACCTCAATTATTAGCAGATCTGGTCTCACTCGGGGAAAAAAAAACCAAAAACCCTTCTTCTTCCTCCTCTCAACTCACCACCACACCACCACCTGCCTCCTCTCACACCACCACCACCACGATTGCTACTCTCACACCACCACCACCACCACCATGCTACTCTTCCCACACTGCACCATCTGTACCACCTCCATTGCTACTCTCAACCCTCTAATTGTTTAATTTTTCTCAAACCCTCTCATTGTTTAATTCTTTCTCTTCCCTATACTCTCACAACATCCGAGACCGTGTACACATTTTTGAAATTTTGCTAATTTTAATTTTGCTAGTTTTTATTTTTTTTTTTTTTTTTTTTTTTTTTTTTTTATAATTGTTGTTATTTGTTAATTGTTAATTGTTAATTTTTTTGTTAATTTATAAATTTTTTTGTTTATTTTTTTGGTACAAGAGTCGTGGTGTGACCAACAATAACGTGTGAGCCGAGACCGAGCCGAGACCACAACCGTGAGCCGAGACCAAAATGTATGTTTATTATTTTTTGTTTATTTTTTGAAGGGACATGTCACCAGCGAAAGTTTATAGCTCCCTATTTTTGAATATATATGTATTTTTTTAGCTTCCTGTTAATATGAGTAGGGTATGCAAAATTTATAGTTATTGCTGTTAAATGACAAATTTGCCCTCTAAAAGAACTTGCTGAGTAAACTGTGGTACATACTCAAACTGTAACACAACTCCAACTATTCGTTGTCTAGCTTAGTAATATATAAACATACTCAAATTAAATAAACGAGTTGAAGTGTGCTTAGCTGCAACGCAGCCACCCAAAGGGGTGTTTGTCTGCTGTAACACAGCCCCAACAAGGTGTTTCATTGCAACACATCCCCAAAGGGTGCGTTTTGCTTGTTTATTTCCTGCACCAAGAGTGCGTTTGTAGCTCTGCTGAATTCAGCCCCTAAAGGGGTGCGTTTTGCTTGTTTATTTCCTGCACCAAGAGTGCGTTTGTAGTCATTGAATTGACCCCTAAGGGGTGCGTTTTGCTTGTTTATTTCTCGCACCAAGAGTGTGTTTGTAGCTGCTGAATAGCACCAAGAGTGCGTTTGTAGCTGCTGAATTCAGCCCCTAAACGGGTGCGTTTTGCTTGTTTATTTCCTGTTTATCACTTTTATTTTAAGAACTCTCTTGTGCAACTCTTCCAGGTGAAAATTGATATGGTTTAATAAAAAGAAAGAAAAAAGACCAGCCCGGCATTGTTTGTTTGTTTATTTATTTATTTAATTATTTATTTAATTATATATATGTTTCTTCACTAATTTCTATGTTCGTTTAACAGATGGCGAGATGTTAGTAGCTAGGTCTCACGGTGGCGACGGAGGTAATTCGCCACCTCGTGGTCCTCGAGGAGGATAGGCAACAATTGCCGTAAGAATTTCTCGAATTATTTTTCACTAAACCGTATTTGATTACATGTTATTTTAAATTAATAAATGTTATTTTATGTCATCATCACTTGAATTTGATTACTTGTAGGCTCTAAATCAAAAGTCAGACCCAAACGCCAAAATTGGGAAAGGCGGTAAGGTGGTGCGTGGTCCCACGAAGAACATGGCACTGAAGGCGAAGAGGGCACTTGTAGGACCTTAGATATATCAACCTTATCAAATACCCACGTTATGAACACAACAAGAACACGTTAAATAAGAAAGATTAAGAATAGAACTTGGTGACTTGATGTATAATTCATGTATATGTTTAGAGAGGTAGAGAGAAGAAAGATGAACCAATAAGTTGTATATTGCTTCAAAGGAAAAACACACACACACACACTCAAGCACACCCCTCAAATGACATACTTGAGGGGTATTTATAGGTAAGAGAGATGATGCCCTAAGGCTTGGCCATGGGCCTTGAGATGGACTTGGATTGGGCTTGGGTTACATGAACTAGACAAGGCTAGCTTAACATAACTTATGCCCAATTAGCTTAGCCCAATCCACGAGCCCGTTGACTATTCTATCATGATATCTAACACACATTACAAAGTTCCTAATCGTGAATGACCATCACTTCTAATAAAATAATCATACAACAATCTCCCCAAGGGTGGTCATTCAAAGATGCTCCACTTGAATAGGTCTTTAATCTTTTTGAGCTTGAACTTTGTGAGTAGATATAGAATAGTCTTAATTCTTTGTTCCTTCATGCTTTGTGATCAGTTAATGTGGTTGTCTGCCGTTGTCAACTTTGATGGTTAGGTGTCTCCACGTCTTTCTCCACCATGCTCACACTTCTATTTGACTTTAAGTTTCCAATGATGAAGTTCTCGAGTCTTTACACTTTGTAGATTCTTTGACATTGACGAAGAATCATCTTTAACTTTGAGTTGCCTTTGATTTTGATGAGAACTTTCATGTGTTGTTGGTATGAGCATGTGGCGAGTCTGCACGATCCATCCGCTCCGAGCTTCCATAAGAAGAAAACATAAACAAAGTTAGTAATAATGATTCGCAAGACTTACAAGTTTGAATTTCGAGGGTGTTAACAAAGATAGTGTGAAACACATCTCTAATTTTACTGAGGCCGTTCTCGAACTGAGTCCCACAAGTGAGATAACGTGATATACCAAGTACATCTACAGCTCGGATGAGTCGCCGAGGTACACCAAGCATCACCCCACGACCGTAGACCGTTTGAGACACACTAAGCGTAATCCACGAGGAGTTACGAAGTGACTGTCGTGGTCGCTTGATGTTGACCCCGGCAGAGTTTCCATTCACCATCAAGATCACGGATGTGAAACTTCTCATAAATGTTCGGCGATTGCTAAGATCTGCGTAGGACTCTATAATATGTCACTTGTGCCTTATTGATGAACAACAAGCGATGTCATGTCATGTGTTCCTATGAGATCTTTTGATGAATCTCGTGGCTCTAGACTCAATAGTGCATTTTGGTTTTCCGAGCGGAGACTAGGAGAGGTCTCCTCTTCAATACCAACGATCTCTAAGAGAAGGTCAATAGATTATGTAGGGTTCCCAGTGAGAATGAAACAAATCCTTTTAAGAGGAATTGAGTGGCTAGAAGGTTTAGTGCAAGCGTCCACCGGGTCCATGACGACTTAGTCTTCAATACCAAGTGTCAACTAGTGACAACTAGTAGCATATGTATTGAACCCGGTTTCGCCCTAAGGTTGAATATGGAGGGCTATTTCTTTTCACCCTTTCTTTTACTTTTCTTTTTAATTCTTCAACCCCTTCTTTCTCCTTTCTCACATTACTCCTTTTTTCAATCATACCTAAGGACTTCTAGTTCTAAACTATTTGTGATGTCCTTGGGTAGATCCCTCCGCTCTGGCGGATCATAGGACTAATTTCCTATTCTTAGTCACCTTATAACTCCATGATCATCCTATTGTTGCCATAAAACCATTTTTCTTGAAAATCTCTCGAGTGTTTATGATAGAAAACATGTTTAAAACACTCCGTGAGTTTTGTATTTTAAACACTCCCCTTCACATGTGCTTATAAGTTTTGATGAAATTTGCACATAGAGGGTAGAGTTCGCACTTTTGAATTGATCGACTTTAAATGAGCTAGACCGATTCGAGACACGCTTACATCACTAGAGAACTAGCTTGAAATTATTACCCGTCTGGTCAAGTCATAGAAAGTTTCTCGAGATGGTACATGATTCCTCGTCAATTCATTGGTTCCGCTCGAGTCGAGCTCATTTTGAGATTCAAACAACGATCATTAAACCTTTTTATCACATTTTAATCACATTTCTCCCCTCAAAATAGCATATCCATGATGTTTTGAAACAAAATGATTAAAAGATATGTTTTTCGGAAAGCATTTGAGAGAAACCGATTTGGCATGAATTTTGGAACAATTTGGTTTTATACTCCCCTTAAAGAAAGCATATTTTTCTTACGTAAAATTTGGAATCAATTAAGGGTTTAGAGGAGTTATCTTGGTACCAAATGAGAGATTTTGAAAAATCTTTTGAAAACTTTCAATCAATGGTACGTAAGATGAAAAGAAGATTTTGAAAATCTTTTGAAGATATTCGAGAAGAATAATCTTCATTTGTTTTAGGATAAGTGCTCGATATGTATGAAAATCGATTTTGCGTAGCACTTTCCTTTCTTTAAAGATCGGGTTGCAAGCGGAAATACTTACAAGCCATCAATTGAAGTCCGGGTTTCGTACTGAAGTATACGAAAGCCATTATTTGATGAAATTTTTAGAAGCGACATGTTTTAGAAAACATTAAAGAACTCTCGCTCAAGCATCTGTACATGCCCGTATCATTGTTGAATGACATTTCTAGAGACGTATAGAATATCGATTATACGAGAGACATGTCGTGAGAAGAATATTTTTGGATTTTTGATTTTATATTGTTTTTGTATTTTTTTGAAAGTTTTATATTTTTATATTTTGCTTTTGTTGGTTTTATAAAAAAGATGGAAAATCAATAAAGAAGATAGAAAGAGTGATGAAGAAGAAGATTTTACAGAATTGGAACCCTCAGATGAGTTGGGTTCAGAGATATTTGATTCACCGCAACCAAAGAAGAAGAGTTTTCACAAATAATGTTGTTAGAAGTACAAGATTCCTCACTCTTATCCCGATGATTTTCACTATTATCCGTGTTGGAGCAAGTATCAAAATCTTTCTGTGGGGATCCATCTAAGACCTATTGTGTTGAATACTTTGCCCGTGGAATCCACCTTAGGTAAGATCCGGAGTTGTTTTCTTATCGATGCGCTGAAGACTCATTTTAGAAAAACTACGTCTCAAGATATCCACCTATTAGGTTTCCTTTTGATTTTCATCTTGTCAACGGGTTTGTTTCTATTCGGTGTCTTAGTGGATTGTGCCTTGGCACGAGGATTTTCTTTCTTGAGATATTGTAAGGCACATGCATCATGATTAGTGAAAAGACACATTTTTACATGTAGTATGATAAATTCAATATTCTTGTTTAAAACATCAGCTTTAACTCTGTCACTACATTCTTTTGGAAATTGATTCTTGTTCGAAAAAGACTTAGAATTCCTAGTGTTGTTTTCTAAGGGCATAGCATTTTCTTTTGTGCAACTACTCTTAGATGTAAGCCAATCCCTAGTCTTTTGTAGAGTGTTCCTAGGTAATGGTTTACTACTACTAGCAGTGCCTTGAGATCTTGTAGAATTCATCACCCTAGATGTTGTACCTAGAATTCCATCTTTTCGAGTCATGCCTTTTTCCTAGCTTCTTCTAGATAGTGATTGTTGACCATTTTGTTAGAACCAATGATTCTTTAACTGGATTTGCGGTCACATTCCGTGTAATTTTCCTAGAAGTGCCATGTGTAATCACTTTTCTTTATCAAAACCGGTTTTCAAAAGCTTTGATAATTCTCTTTTAATAGGCAAAGTCTGTGGAGGACTGCTTTTGACAAATCATTTTCTCATTGACTTTTGGAGAGCGAGAAATAGACATTTTGGTTTGAAACCGATTTTGGAACATTTGTATTCTCCTCACCAATGGTTTTGCAAACTTAGTATCCACAGCCTTTCCTTTTAGACATCCCGGTGAGCTCTCAAAAGATCATTTTGCTCTTGCATGTCCTTGTAGGCACGCTCATACGACAGTTTGTCATACTTGCATTCCTCTGCTTTTCGATCAAGTTGTTTAAAATAGGACACGCTTTTTCAAGTTTCATAAGAGCTTTTTCGTATTTTGAAACAATTTCGAGGTCTCATCCTCGAGTCTTTCATGATCTTCAATGTAATATGTTTGTAAGATAATGGACATGATATCAGTAGTCATAACATCTTCAAAGAGAATCATTCAAAATTTCCAAAACTTTGATGTGTTCAAAACATTCATTAGCTTGTTTTACTGTGGATTTATGGTCCTTGACAAAGTCATTGTTTCTTTCAAAAGTGCTTGTTCAACATGAATTACCCTTGAGTTGATGTTATTCAGCTGAGGGGCAATTTGAGTTTCAAAAAACTTTCTCTGTTCGATATCAAAAGTAGAGAACCAGTTGTTAGGTGTCATAGTGGTTTTAGTTTTAACAGTCTCTTGAAGACTCCCAATTCTAGTTTTAACATCGTCTAAAATGCTTCTAGTATCACTTGTGTTAAAAGGATTGTTTGAAGACATTTGTTCGATTTTCGAAAGAGATTTGGAAACTACAACTGGTTTTGAAACTGGTTTTGAAACTGGTGTTGACACTTTGTTTGAAACACTTGGTGTGATGGAAAACTTTGACGCTTTTTGATTAACAAAAGTAATCCCATTAATTTTGTTCCACTTGTTATAATCAATCGGTTTAAGATCCGGATTCTTTTGTTTCATTTTGATCTACTCCTCTCCTAGTTCCAACGTTTCAAGAGAATCACGAACAATTATAGGTTCATGCAAAGGTTGTCCATTGTTCAACACATTCTGAGATTTCTGAGCTTTCTTGAGGAACGAAGGAGGTGAGTTACCAAGAGCCATTTTATGTGAAGTGTGGAAAATCGGATTTACTTGATTAGAAAGCATCTTGTTTGATTTAGCGGAATGACCCGTTGTAAGAAGCAAATTATCCAATTTTTTGATAGTTTCATTTTTATCCAGAATTTCATCAAGAAGAGAATCTTCTCGTTTGAAAATCAAGAATCAACTGTTTCTTCTCTTTTCAAGATCGAAAGTGCTTTTGTTTAGAAAGTTGGTTGTTTAGATCGAAATTTCCTTGTTTAAAGATTTTATTTTCAAATTGATTCACATCAAGTGTGTCATACTTGAGTTGCAATTGTTGTTCTCTTAAAATGTAATCTCGATAACCAATTTCTAATTCGGAAATTTTGTTTGTATGAAATTCATAGGCTTTGGTGTGCTCCTTGTAACTCTCAAGCTCACGGTCAATTTTTATTCGCGGCCTTAACCTCGCGATTGACCGTTCTTACTTTCTCAACTTCAATGCCACATTGATTAATTAATGATTCAAAATAAGCACGTGTTTCCTCATCATCGCAAATTTTGTGCCACAGCCTCACTAGGATCCACATATGGAGTTTCGAGTTAACATTTTTGTTAAATTGCTCTCCACATATGTGTCATAATAAGGTTCGGAGACAGAATGTGGCTTCTCATGAGTAAACGATTGTGGTACCTCATTGAGTGAACGTGTCGTGAGACAGGAGTTGTGTCATAAGTACCGTTTGATGTTGTGGCTTTGTTGATTGATTGTGTATTGGAGGTTGCGATATCGCTTGCTTTATCTTCCCATTTTGGGTACCAATTTTATTTCCTCAGATCAACTCAATTCCCAACTCTTCTTTTCTCGCTAACATCAACATGTACCGGATCTTTTCAAGCTTTGTCATTGGTATGACACTAGATCCCGAATCTTGTCTTTGAGGTTCGGAGGTAGCATTCTAATGAAGTCATAAAGCGCTTATTCCATTTTGATATCCCATATTCGACCCCTTGATGTCCATCTCCATAATTCCTAACGATCGAGCTACAACATTGCCATTCGATTACCATCGCTCTATTCCCAACATTTCGTCCCATCGATTTCCAACATTCGACCCGTGATTACCCCGATACGGAACGCATGATTACCGATCATCGTTAATCGCTTTATCCAATAAAGAAAATATCGATGCAAGGTCGCTTCGGGTGGGTTCGGGATCGATGATTCCTTGTTCTGGTATTGTTGATCCGGATAGAATTGTTGTTGTGGTTGTGGAATGTATTGTCGCAAGTTGTTGTTGTTGGAAGATGATGAAGCTTGTTGTTGTGTATTCACCGTAGTTTGAGTCTTAGCAATAAGTGCCAATTTTGCCAATTTTTCTTTCTCGACTTCATTCGCTCGACTTGGTTTTGTTTGTAAAATCGTTGAGTTGATCAAAGTTCACCGATGTAAGTCTTTTGTTTGGTTGACAATAGTGACATATCGCCCCATTCTTCGGAAGATTATTCAGAACTTGATGTTTTGAACGATTGTTCGGGTGCCAACTTGTTTCTTAGAAGCTCATTCATCAAAGTGCAAAACCTTCCATAGTAGGATTCAATGGATTCTCCCGGTGTAGATGTAAACTTCTCCCATTCGTTAGCGACTTGTTCTCCATGTCTTGTTTACCAATTTCGCTCCAAAACATAGTCGTCTAACACGCTCCCACATATCGAAAGCAGTTTCACAACCGCTCACCGCAAAGAAAGATGTCTATTGGTAAACCCAGTTGGATAATATGAATTGCCATGTCATCGCATCGACTTGTTTCGATCCTCTTGATGTATTCGATTCGGTTTGAAGATGAGAGGATGGTGGGATGGGAGGTGTTGCATCGGCATTTCGTGTACATGAACTTGTCGAGGCTTGAAGGGTCCATCCGAATGGATTTAATCATGAGTTTGCCATTAGGTTTGGTCTTTATGTAACGAAGCATACGACTTGTCCATTGAAGATAACCACCTTTGCCAACATAGGAGGTCGGTTTTCAGACCTACCGCATGAATGTCTTGTTGAGTTGCCATTGATGAAGGTATGATCGATAAAGTTGATGTAGGATCGATTCAACGATAAAGGAGTTGTGGTTGATTAAGCTCGGTTGAGGTGTTTCGAAAGTCGTGCTCAGTAAACTCGGTTCTTAAAATATTTTCGCCCAAAATTTGAAATTCACTATAAAATCAATTTTAAGGTCGTATGAAAAATTTGAGTTATGACAATTTTGACGCAAAATTTGACCCGAAAATTTGAATTTAGGCCCAAAATTTGAATTTTTGACCAAAATTTTCACTGATTAGACCAAAATTTGAATCTCGCGTAAAATTGAACGTTTAGTCTCCTCAAAATTTAAATTTTACTCAAGTTTAGTCTCCTCAAAATTTGAATCTCGCGTAAAAATTTGAATTTTTTTTTTTTTTTTTTTTTACCTTATGAGTAGAAAGAGAGCTTAGGCGTAGAAACACAAGTTACGAGTAGAAACTTAGGCGTAGGATCTTATGCGTAGAAACCTTAAGCGTAGGAACCTTAAGCGTAGAAACCTTATGAGTAGAAACCTTATGAGTAGAAACCTTAAGCGTAGGAACCTTAAGCGTAGAAACCTTAAGCGTAGAAACCTTATGAGTAGAAAGTATCTTACGCGTAACCTTAAGCTTATGCGTAGACAAAAAGTTACTCGTAAACCTTACGCGTAATTTTGAAGTTATGCGTAGAGTTACTCGTAAGCTTTTAGCTTATGCGTAAACTATGGTTAAGAACCAAAATCCTTTACACCGTCACAGTAAGAGATATCCACAAGTCGAAGTGTTCCACACACTTATCCAAGTGAGGAAGCATCGAGTAAATGCTATAGCACGAAGATTCTTCACCAAAAGTTACGAGTAGAAACTTATGAGTAGTTGACTTTCTTACGAGTAGAACTAGGGTTTTGACCTACTCGTAAAAATTTCCAATGATTCAAACAATTTCGCTTGCACGATAGCCTTAAAACACTCAAATAACACGAAAATGTGAACCTTTTCACCCAAAGTGCTTAGAAAAGTTACGAGTAGAAAACTAGGTTTTGACTTTTGACTTTACTCGTAAGAAATTTCCAACGATTCAAATGATTTCTTTTGCACGAAAGCCTTAAAACACTCGAATAACCCAAAATGGTGACCTTTTCACCCAAAGTGGCTAGAAAAGTTACGAGTAGAAATGACCAATAACCAAATACGAGCTTAAAATGAAGAAAACACGTAAAGCTTCGAACGTTTTGCAAAAAACTGAAACTTTAGCACCAAATAAACCTTAAACCACAAGAATCTTGAATTTTAAAGTGCAAAAATTAAAGCTTGATGCTTGACAAATATGAATAACGAGCCTTATGTGTAACCCTTCAAAACAAACACAAACACTCCTAAACCATTGTTAGGCGATTGATACCAATTGTAGGACCTTAGATATATCAACCTTATCAAATACCCACGTTATGAACACAACAAGAACACGTTAAATAAGAAAGATTAAGAATAGAACTTGGTGACTTGATGTATAATTCGTGTATATGTTTAGAGAGGTAGAGAAGAAAGATGAACCAATAAGTTGTATATTGCTTCAAAGGAAAAACACACACACACACTCAAGCACACCCCTCAAATGACATACTTGAGGGTATTTATAGGTAAGAGATGATGCCCTAAGGCTTGGCCATGGGCCTTGAGATGGACTTGGATTGGGCTTGGGTTACATGAACTAGACAAGGCTAGCTTAACATAACTTATGCCCAATTAGCTTAGCCCAATCCACGAGCCCGTTGACTATTCTATCATGATATCTAACACACATTACAAAGTTCCTAATCGTGAATGACCATCACTTCTAATAAAAATAATCAAGGCTAACAGCACTGGATGGTCGTCCTGTGTCGATCAAATTTCGGCCCAACCCGGAGGGGTTTTGGACACACGTGGGCCCTCACTCTTCTTGGTTCTCCAACTATGTTGGGGAGGTGTTACGGGACTCGATTCCCATGTATTGCGATTCATGGGCTAAGGTTCCCGAAACGGCCAAGGCCCACATCCATGAGTATCTACATGTAAGTTTCTTTTTAACCTTTATTTAAATTTGTATATTTATTCAAACTTGTTTGTTTATTCAAAACTTGTATATTTTTTTATTTATATTTTATTGCAGCACTACTTTGATCTCGACACACACCTTGCTGGCCCGAATGGAGATAAGATTGTTGATGTCGAGTATTATCTCCAAAACGATATGACGACAACAAATATCGGTACAAAAATATAACTTCTGGCGGGTGGGGTGGAGAAAATTGAGGAGATCAAAAGCGTCCGAGAGAACAAGACGCAGAGGATTGGGATGAGTTGGTAAATTTCGGATCGACACTTTATAATAATAATAATAATTCATTTATATAATAGTTTTATAATTTAAAATACGCGAGTTAAGCTTTGGACAGACCCCGAAGCGAAGATCTCGAGGTGAATCGACAAAGCAGAATGGCGAACACGAGCTCTAGCCTTCACGGATCTCGATCGATGTCGCTATTCGCCATAACCGTGAAACTATTTAATCATTTTATTTATATATATACATGGTGTTTGGTGTGTCGTTATTGATTTTATTTCTAAACAGTTGACCAACGAGGATGACGGCGGTCGGAGAAGACTTGATAGAGCTTTACCAATCGAACCATACGAGGCGATGTCTTTGAGTCCTCGTTATCGAGAGTAGATATGTAAGTATAATTTATTTTAAAGTCACCCATTTTGATGATATATAATGCATCACGACTTATATATTACTTTTCTTGTTTTTTGTAACTAAGCGAGCGAGATGTTGCGGATGCGGGAAGAGAGCACCTCAGATGGGACTCGCATGACCGACCGTTAGATTTTGCGTCACGTGATTGGTGGTAGCGGTAGCGGTCATATTCTGGTGTAGGTCGGGTCTTACCGGCGGTGGAGTGAAGACCTTTAGCACCTCCCAGGACTCGTGATGCGCGGATGTGTCCTCACTGCAGAAGCAAAGGCGTAAAAGCACCGAGGAGGCGGCACAGAGGACTCAGATGGAGCAGGTCATGGATTTTGTGAGGTCATTCCCGGCTTGGCAGGAGCGAATACAGTCCGCCCCGGGATCAAGTGCTACTCCACCAGGTGGGTCAAGTGCTACTCCACCAGGTGGGTCGGGATCTGGAGAGGGTGGGTCGGGATCTGGTGCTACTCCATCCGGCGAGTCTAGAGATACCGGGGACGGTAATGGGGGTTGTGGGGTTTGAGATGCCGATTTATGTTACTTTAACACATTTTGGATACGTTTGTACAGAATAACATGGATTATTATGTCGTTTATGTGCATTGTGTGCTAGGATTCCCGTAAATGGATTATACGTATAGTTTTGGACCATTTGCGGATAGGTAGTTTTGGATAGTTTTGTAGATGATCATGCGTTAACGGTTTAAGAACCGTTTTGGCGATTTTGGAAAAGGATAACTATGTTAGCGATTGATGGGTATATATGATATTATGTTTAGCGAATTTGTGTTATGATTGGCATGATTTTGGAAAAGGATAACTATGTTTGCAAACAGGTTGTAGATTTTTTCCGGAAAATTTCCGGAAAAAATCTGGAAATTACCCATTTTGCTGCATATTGGTTCAGTTAGTTTTGCCGGGGACATGTCCCCGGGGAAACAATGAACAAATGACGTAATTAGGACTCTCTAATTAAAGTTTAAAAATAGTTTCCGCGGGGACGTGTCTCCGGAAAAATGTACTAATGCCGTAATTAGGGTACTGCAAGTAAAGTGTAAAAAACGTTTCCCCGGGGACGCGTCCCCGCGAAAATGGATGCCACGTCGGACAAATTTGACCGGCGACAATCGACTGGGGGTCCCACATGTCCCCGATAAAAGTTGTAAAGTGTCCCCGGGGAAAGTATTCCCGAGAAGGTATTGCCGGGGTCTTTTTCTCGGGGACATGTCCCCGAGAAAGGGTTTCGTAGGGGACATGTCCCCGGCGAAAGCCCTTAAACGTCGCCTGCGAAAGCGACGAATGTTGTAGTGATAGAGTGGTTTGATAACCATTGTAACGCTTTATACAAATCTTTGTAATCTCTTGTTTTTATTGGCCTAGCTACTTGCTAAGCCACTTTTATATATAAATCGGTGTTTGAACGAAAAAAAAAAAGAAAAGAAAAGAATTGTGAATTATTTTTCATGGGGTCAACACATAAGGGGTTTCCGCGGGGTCTGGGAACCCTATGGATATTTTTGATGTAATGTTAATTTTTGAAAAAAACATTGATATTTCTTAAATGCATCTTAAATGCACATGATCTTTCGAAATGTGTTTCCAGTATTACGGTTCAAAAGATTTTGTGCACCCGGTCATATTTGGTCCTGGCTCCGTCCCTACGACATTAACTATGATGATAAGCAATTAAGACCTTTTCAGCTCAATCTTCAGCTTCACAAAACCATAGAATAGTTACTCAACGTAACCTTTCTCCGAGGACTTGTCCCCGCCGAAAGTGTATTTTACGTTTACCAAAATTTGACCAAAGTCAAAAGCATGCTAATTGTGCGCGGAAAAATTCCCGCCAAACCTTTCCCCGAAGACATGTCCCCGGCAAAAGTAATATTTACAAAAATACATTTTATTGCAACTATTAATACATAACTAAAACCCCGATGCTTGGAAAAACATAAATAACCCAATCGTCAATTCTCACAAAACACACGTAACAATATAATAGGCGATTACACGGAAAAAGAGTGGTCCTTGGTTTTATCGTCGATATATCTCTTTACTCGAGTTCTTGATACGTATGGGTCGAAATTTATGATGAATATGGTTCTTATAAGAACATAGACCCGTTGATGAGAGACCGCGTTCGGAATGGTTAAGGAAATAGGCATCCTACAAGGTGTATTTGAATTTGTGAAGCTAATGGTGTTGGAGGAGAAACCACCGGAAGTCAAGCAATGTTTGAGCGATTCGTCAAGCAAAGGAAGGAAAAGATGAAGTCGAAAAAGCCCGTTCGATTACACATTTGATGATGCGGAAATAGGGTAACAAATCTTGAAGCATTGTTTGAACAGTTCGTCAAGCAAAGGAAGGAAAAGATGGTGCGAGTTCTAGCGAGCGGGAAGTAGCAGGGAAAAAAATTTAATGGGTGATGTTTGTTATGGTCTATGTCGTGTGTATCATATCGTTTGAGTTGTTTCGTTTGCTTGCCGAGTTGTTTCGTTTGATCTGTTTCGTTTTGTTGTCAAGTTGTTTCTTTATTCATGTGTAATTTAGTATTGGAAAAGGGATGTTTGGAAACCATAATCTTGTTAACATGATACGTATACCATAGCACCTATACTTGGTCATTTAACATGATACGTATACCATAGCACCTATAGTTGGTGGTTTAACATGATACGTATACCATAGCACCTATACTCGGCCGTTTAACATGATACGTATACCATAGCACCTATAGTTGGTCGTTAAATTGAAACAGACTAGCTTCATGTCCCGATTAATAAAAGATAGTTAAACAAAAAAAAAATGGTTAAAAGTTACAGTGTACCAAAAGTTTTGTTGTTTACTGAGTACAACATTTGATCGTATAACAGAGGGCATTCATGGCGTCCAAGGTAACAACAATGGTAGTAATTCTTTCCTTTCGATACATCTTTTTACTAACAAATGTCGACTTTTGTTAGATTACTTTTTTCACAATAAACATTTCTTTAATTTCAGCTAAGAACCCTTCTTGAGGAAAGGTTTTTTAGTTCATGCTTAGTTCACCAAGAAGCTAAAAAGAATGAAGAAAATAGCTTCTGCATGGATTGTTGTTTTCGTTTGTGCTTACACTGCCTCCCCCATCACAAGGATCACAATATCTTACAAGTTTGGTTGATCACTCGTTGCTTTATTTTGATATACGTTTAAGTTTTTTCTGTTTGTTTTATTGATTTTTTCTTAAATATGTATGTATGTATGTGTTGCTTATTTTAGATAAGGAGATACATGTACAATGATGTACTTCGTATACCATAGCACCTATACTTGGCCATTTAACATGATACGTATACCATAGCACCTATACTCGGCCGTTTAACATGATACGTATACCATAGCACCTATACTTGGTCATTTAACATGATACGTATACCATAGGACCTATACTTGGTCGTTTAACATGATACGTATACCATAGCACCTATAGTTGGTCGTTTAACATGATACGTATACCATAGCACCTATAGTTGGTCGTTTAACATGATACGTATACCGTAGCACCTATAGTTGGTCGTTTAACATGATACGTATACCATAGCACCTATAGTTGGTCGTTTAACATGATACGTATACCAATAGTACCTATACTTGGTCGTTTAACATGATATGTATACCAATAGTACCTATACTTGGTCGTTTAACATGATACGTATACCATAGCACTTATACTTAAATTAATTTTATAATTTTTAGGTTAAATTTAAACTGATTTATTATTAATTTTAATTATTTAAAATGATAATAAAGAATTTTTTCAAAAAGAAAATTGATTAATTAAACCTTTTCCCGGGGACATGTCCCCACGAAAAGTTTTGGCGAAACTTTTCATTTTCCCTCATTTCTTTTACTTTATCCCGCCATTACTTTCCCCGGGGACTAGTCCCCGCCAAAGGTATCGCTAGAAGATAAACGATACTTTCGCCGGGGACATGTCCCCGAGAAAATTGAAGCGTAAAAACCACCTCAATTATTAACGAGATATGTTATCAGTTTGAGATAAAAAAAAATGTACCTCCTCACCACCACTTCTCTCAGCTGCTGTTTGCAACCACCACAACACCACCACTTCCTCACCATATCCACCACCATCTCCATCTCCACCACGCACCATATGTTGATGAGGTACTTCAATTTCTTTCGCACCATAACTTGAAGTACATGTCTAAAGAGTTACTACAATTTATTTTTGGCTTCACAATTTACAGGTTTGTTAATGCTATTTGATTGAGCAATCTAAAAGTTTGTCTAATTCATTGTTAGCCATTATTAGAATACTTTTAAATTAAGTTGATAAGAGATATAGAGTTCATGAATCATAAAATTAGTTGCTGTCATGTAGGAGTTTCTGCATTTATTATTATTGTGGCATATGTTGGAGTAGATTTACCTATGATACTATTATTTAGGCCGGATTTGCTGGAGACGATGCACCAAGAGCAGTTTTAGCATTAGATATTGACATGTAGTAGCCACGTAAAAACAGATTCATTTGCAAACCTTGATAAAAATCTGCGCTTTTCGTGAAATAAAGAAAAAAAATTGTATCTACTCATAAATTTTTTTTATCTACTCAAACAATTGTATCTACTCAGGTCTGGGTTCACCACTAGTTATAGTGGCGAGACTTTTCATGAAAAGTTTCGCCAAAACTTTGATGTGTTAATTTCAGTGATTTGCTAGTTATAGTGCCATATACTTTGAATGTATTGACTAGTTTATAAAGATGCTATGAATGTATTGACTAGTATAAGGTAAAATCGGTTTAGAGTAATTTTGTTTTATAGTTCCATTAGTAGTTGTTGTAGCTAATTAAGTTTTATCATAGCTTATTGCATCATTTTCATCAAATTAGTTTAGATTCAAAGTTCATTTAAGTCAAACATCAAAAGGAAAAAATAAATAAAAAATCTCTAGCGTTATGGTAAAATCAGTATTGACTAGTATACTTAAGACACTAGAAAGTAGAAATTGATTAGTTGTAGGAATATATGCGTTATGAAGATAGAAATCACTTTAATGTATCTGTAACCGCTTATTATGTGCTTTGCTTTTATACTTGTAGGAATATAGGGTGTCACGGGTGCCAAGCCGAGGCCAAGCTGCGACCACAGCCGAGGCCAAGCCGCGACAACAGCCGAAACCAAAAGGTAAGATATGTCGTTGCGTATTTTAAATAGTTTAGGGTTTTAGGTAATGAGAACTATCCAAGCATCGGGTATCAAAAAGACCCTTTAAACCGTTAGGGTTGAATTGGTCATTTTAACAATTAGGGTAGGAGAGTAGGATGGTGGATTTTGGGACCTAAACCAAGATCTTGGCAAGGTGTTGGGGTCCACCCCCTTTCATGTGCAATAGCACTTTAAGTAAGTTAATGAGATCATGTTGTTTCATCTGCTTGTGATACAAAAGATTTGATCATGTTTCTTTACGACTTTTTGAATAGTGTATCTAGGGTTGAGGGTTGGTGAAAACATGAGAATGGTGTTAGTGTGTCTAGTTAAGTGCTATTACACCATTTTTGACATCATTCATTCTCCTTTTACAATGATCTTCCCAAAACTCACCAACAATTCTCTCTATATTATCAAACAACAAAAATGAAGTTAGCGGGTGTGACCGTGGCTTCTCCGATGGTTTCTGACGAGGAGGTACACGGTTTCTTGTCCATGAAGAGGAAAAGTGTACAACCCATTTTTTGTTACGGTTTGTTATGGTTACCTGATGATGAGGGTTGAATCTTGACGGGTAGAAATGTGGTGCAAAAGGGTTTAGCTTGCTTTGAGAGTTCATAACTGTGTGTGTGTTTTTAGTGTGTGTTTTTAGTGTGTGTTTTTAGGTGTGAAACTCTGTGTGTGTGTGTGAGAGAGAGAGAGAGCCGAGATGATAAGAAGAGAGATGGATGGGTTGGTAAGGATAGTGATGGTATGGTGACGAGAGATGAAAGGGTTTGTGAGGGTGCCTCATTAACCCCACTTCACTCGGCACCATTCCAGCACTATCATTACAAACCCTTTGATCTCTCTTCTTATCATCTCTACTCTCTCTCTCTCTCTCACACACACAGAGTTTCACATCTAAAAACACACACTAAAAACACACACACACGTTATGAACTCTCAAAGCAAGCTAAACCCTTTGCACCACCTTTCTACCCACAAGATACAACCGTCATCATCGGTAACCATAACAAACCGTAATAAGAATTGGGTTGTACACTTTTCCTCAGATTCATCGGACTAAGAAACCTGTACCTTCTCGCCAGAAACCATCGAGAAGCCATGTGTCACCGCCGCTAACTTCAATTTTGTTGGTTGATAATATAGAGAGAATTGTTGGTGAGTTTTGGGAATATCAATGTAAAAGGAGAATGAAATGATGTCGGAAATGGTGTAATAGCACTTAACTAGACACACTAACACCATTCTCATTTTTTCACTAACCTCAACCCTAGACACACTGCTCAAAAAGTCGACGCAAACATGATCAAATCTTTGTATCACAAGCAGATGAAACAACATGATCTCATTAACATAGTTAAAGTACTATTACACATGAAAGGGGGTGGACCCCAACATCCTGGCAAGATCTTGGTTTAGGTCCCAAAATCTACCATCCTACCCTCCTACCCTAATTGTTAAAATGACCAATTCAACCCTAATGGTTTAAAGGGTCTTTTGATACCCGATGCTTGATAGTTCTCATTACCTAAAACCCTAAACTATTTAAAATACGCAGTTAAGCTTTGGACAAACTCAAGAAGCGTAAGATATCTAAGTCAACTCGACAAAGCGCTCGGTGAACACGAGTTCGAGCCTTATGTGTTAGGATATGTTTGTAGAGAATAACATGGTTAGGATTCCGCTAAATGGATTATATGTATAGTTTTGGACCATTTGTGATAGGTAGCTTATGTATAGTTTTTGACCATTGGCGATTTTGGAAACACATTTTATGTTATCGATTGATGGTTATATATGATATTATGTTTAGCTAATTTGTGTTGTTGTAGCATAAAATAGGTTCGAAAGCGAGTTGTTACATTGTAGATTTTTTCCGGAAAAATTCGGAAAAATTTTGAAATTACCCATTTGCGGCAAAGAAACGCAAATGGGTCAAAACTTTCCGGGACATGTCCCCATGAAAGAGTTATAGATAATATTAGTTTGTCATTTTCCCGGGACTTGTCCCTGCGAAGGAGTTAAAGATAATCTTTATTTACCCTTTTCCCGGGACACCACACTAAAGAAAATGCCACGTCTGGACGTGTTTGACCCAACAGAGAATTGGTGCGGGACCCACATGTCCCGGTAAAAGTAGGTTTTAGTCCCCGGGGAAAGTATTCCCGAGAGGGTATTGCCGGGGGGCTTTCGCCGAGGACATGTCCCCGGTAATAGGTTTCGCAGGGAAGATGTCCCCGGCGAAAGCCCTGATATTTCGCCTTCGAAACTCACGATTGTTGTAGTGGTAAACGTCAATTTATGTACGATCTGATGTATGTGATAAATAGATAATGCATCAATTATCAAAAGTTTGTACGACAAGAGTCATTCTTAAAGCCACATAATTCGTAGTTTAATGACTAAATCGGATATGCCGGCCATAGTATTGCATCCTGTTTTGGTTGCACTATAATATGTTTTCTATCATGTCTCTTTCCGTCGTTCCCGTTTACTTAGTTATCAACTATGTGTTAGTTAACATTTAAGTAACATGACTACTAACAAGGATTTATACAATTACATGTTAAACAGTTAAGCACAATAATTCTTTTTCAACGTTTAATTCTTATTAGATATATTTCAAATAATTATACCCAAGTGTTTGCGAAATAAACACTTGAGATTGAATGACAATGTAAGTATGGTGATCTCCTCACTTAAAGTAAACACTAAACCAAAGTTAAGTATTTAAGCAAGAACAAATATGGTAAACCAATAAAGATAAACTCTAGGACTTAGTTCTATTTGGAGAAAAAAGAACTCTTGAAAGTGTTACAAACTTTTAATACAAGAGATGTCTTTTTCCCTCAGTACGACAATCAATTTATAGACAAAGACAATATGGATGTCAATGAGATAAAACGTGCGTGTCAACATTTGATAAGCTAAACAACATTTTGTACTTTATCTTCTATTTCTAATGATACCAAACATATTTTGGTGGAACAATGTTGACAACCGATTTTACTTTTTACCAACTATAGTACTCTTTAACTTTTGATAAGGTTTTTTTTTTTTTTTTTTTTTTTTTTCAAAGAGGTTTTCCCCATTCTTCAAGATCTTAGTTACTCATAAGAGTCAACTAAGTCTTCAGATTGTCTTCAGTGGATGAGGAGATCTTTCAAAGAGTCAGTGTGTTATTGTCATCACAAACTGACTCTATCATCCTAATCTTGGTTCTTGTCTTCACATTCTAAATCCGCCTCAGACAATGATGACTCTTTATCTTCAGACTCTCAAGAGCTTCTTGATGATGACTCAGACTTGTATTCACTTAGGATATTTATCATTCAAATCTATACTAAAGGACTTTAGACGCCGAATTAACACTTTCTTTTGATGTTTCTCAATGATTGTTTCTATTTTTTGCTTGCCAAACAATGGCATATCGCATCTCATTACCCCACCCCAATACAAAGTTCTTCGTGGTGATTCAAACTACATTATGGATACTGTGGAGACATAGGAATGACACGATTTTCGCACTAAAAAAGCCAAGGAAAGACTTAATCTTCAAGGGCATTAAGTTACCTTCGTTTTCTTAGATTTACTCTTCGTGAAATTGGATAGATTGGTTTGATAATCCTTGTAACGCTTTATACAAATCTTTGTAATCTCTTGTTTTTGTTGGCCTAGCTACTTGCTAAGCCACTTTTATATAAATCGGTGTTCGAACGAACGAAGAAAAAATAACAAAAAAATAAAAATTGTGAATTATTTTTCAACACATAAGGGGTTTTCGCGGGTGTCCAGAAACCCCATGGATATTTTTGATGTAATGTTAATTTTTGAAAAAAAACACTGATTTTTTCTAAATGGATTTTAAATGCACCCGGTCATTCGAAATGTGTTTTCAGTATTACGGTTCAAAAGATTTTGTGCACCCGGACATATTTGGTCCTGGCTCCGTTCTTACTACATTAACTATAATGATAAAGAATTAAGACCTTTTCAGCTCAATCTTCAGCTTCACAAAACCATAGAATTATCTTATATCAATACTTGTGTTTGGTGTTGTTGGTTTGTGGGAGTTAAAACACACGTAAACGACTAGAAGTGTGTGAGCCTATTGGGGGCACACACGTTAAACACGAGAGTACTGATAAGGTTTTAAAATGTACCTTTTGAGGGTCGTTAAGCCCTTATTTGATCACTTTTATATCCGTTATTACTTAATATCGTTCCTTTTCACTTTTAGGTCTCTTGAAGGCAAATTGTCAGAATGGCACTTATTTGGACGAAAAGGCGCGGATATACTGAAGAAAATGGCCAAAGTCAAGAATCGAGACACTCAAGCCGAAATACAAGGTGACGGCGCCATCGCTTATCTCTGACGCCGTCGGAGCATTTTGTGACGGACGAGAGCCAAATTTCTTATCTTCAAGTGACGACGCCGAAAGTCGAAGAGGACGGCGTCACAAGCACAAGCGTGACGCCGTCGCAAGACTAACGTGGCTAAGACGAAACCCTAATGACGGCGACCGACGGTGTCATAATTCAAGGTGACGCCGTCAAGTCGATCAAGTCACAACATGCTGCCAAGTAGTTGATAATTGTTTTGGCCATAACTTTTGCATACGAACTCGGATTTAGGTGATTCAAAAGCCCACGCGACCGGAACGAGAAAATCTACAATTTGGTGAAAAAATGGTCATGACGCCGTCACTCTTTAGGTGTGACGCCACCCTTGCCAATGTAAAATCGGCCTATAAATAGAACATTATAACTTCACTTTTGTAGGCTTGCATGTTCTCCATGTCCCGCTAATTTACTTGTGTGTTTGCTTAGGAATATGAAACTTAATTATTGAATATTGATTGGTTGTCTCTTATCTTAATTGTTAATGATCTAGTAGTGCGATAGATCATTCGTTGTGTAATTAATGCTTGATTAAATCTTTGTAAACCTTAGACTATAACACCTAGAGTAGTTGTAAGCTAAACCATCCAAAGAGTGCCTTAGAGTTAGAGTTTATCATCCCTAGTGGGTTTTGTAGACGAGACCCTTTGGTAAGTTCAAAGAGTTAGGGAACATACGCATACCCTACGACTTTAGACACACAACGCGATTAAGAATAAGGACGTGACAATTCAACCATCAATAGGAGATAATTAAGGAGTAATAAAACCTAAGTGAACACATCTTTAAATCATCATACGAGCACACAACAATAGACATAGGCTATCCTTAGCTTAGTTAATTAGATAAGTAGAGCAATCGGTAGAAATACCAACCCCAAATCCAAACCCGAGATTCGACCTTTCCATTTCATAAAATATAAAAATACAAAATAATCATCCTCACCTTTAGACTTAAATCGACATACACTTCAAATTCAACGACACTATTCCCTAGAGAACGATATCAATACCGTGGCTTACCCTAATACTACACTACAACGATTAGGTTCACCGCCTAGAGTGTTATAAAACTTGCTCAAGAAAAGGAAGTTCCTTTGACCCCGAACGACGCGTGTAGCGTTATCAATCACGTTATTTGTTTAAATGCTCATGTATTGACCCGAACTTTGACCCGCTAAACTAGACCCAATTGTACCCTTAACATAAGCCCATTGGCCGGTCCAATGAGGCGTTTTGGATGGGTTTTGGGGCTAGTAGTATTATGAAAGAATATGATATCTAGGGTAACTTGTGGGACAAGTTGAAGCCCATATAAGCTAGGGTTGTAGAGGCTATTTAAAGACCTTAACCTAGCTTATTCATGTACGTTTTTTGACACACCATAGTTCTCTAATAACTTCGACACATATCAAATCCTAAAGTCAGACGACACACTAGCAGTAGCTTGACTCTTAAATATATTCCTTATAATATTGTCATGCATATTAGTATCCATGCGTATCATATTATATAAGATCCATGCAATGATATTATGCACTATATGAATATTATATACATGCATGCTTTATGTACCTATCTTATTATATATACTTCTTAATCTGCAACGTCGGTGGAATAGAAAAAGGATTTCGTAGGCACGTGCGACACAAATGTGACGCTTCCAGTGATAACTAGGTTGTTGGGCCTCTGGGTCAACCTGGCCCAAAAAGAATAACGGAACCGGATTTTTAACTTAAGGTGCGTTTGGTATGCTTCCATGAATGACAATGGGTATGAGTTTGATAGTAGTGGTGGATCCTTCACCTATGAAAGATTCATACATAGCTCTCTTGATGTATATGGAGTATGAATTATATATATCATTAATTACCATAATAGTGGCCTTCTCATCTTAAACAAACATCTTTAATCACTTTCATAGTCATATTTTCATTCCCATACATACCAAACACGCCCTTAAACAATTTCCATCACCGCCTCATTCATTCGGTTAATTATCCTTACCATCTCATTCGTTCTACAATAATCCTCATCGCTGCTATCAATTCGATCCAAAGGTGCAACTGAACAACAGGACAATCTTTAATTGCACGTAACTGATGCTATTTTATAATTATACATAACTTCTTCTTTTTTTTCTTTGTCTTTTGATTGTGGTCTAAGGCTGAATTTGTTTACAAGGCTTTATGGTGATGGAAAATCTTCAAGGACGGCTGAATAAGCAGTGTTTACTCAGGCAAAGTGTTTCGCGGCTGCTTCGAATTCGTTAGGTAAGTAATAGTGTTTTTGTTTTTGGGTACCGTCCAATTCGATCAGTGGCTACTTCTCAGTTCCAAAAGATTCAGATACAAAAAGATGATATTGTTAATATTTGTTTTATCTTTTTTAATTTGATGATTATGCTATGAAACGTGAAAAAATTTAATCTTTTTGGTATTTAGATTGCTCAGTTACTGATAGCCATTTTGTATGTGTATACCTCAATCTTTTTGGTAAATTTTTGGTATTTAGATTGCTCAGTAATGCTTATATTATTACTGTGATGTAATTTATGTATGCATCATATATTCCATGTGTGTTGGATAGCGTATAGCCTTAGTTAAACACAAGTATTATCTACTAAGATAGATTGTTCATCTCTGAATAGTTACATGCAAGTTCCAGATAATATCTAATATTGATCTAATCGCGACAAAGGTAAGATTATCAGTTAACACCTAAGATAGATAAACACAAGTATTATCAACCGCTAACTCAAAATCAAAATCGAAGAAACCGTATTTACTGTATACTAAGAGAAAAATACTTGGATTACCCGTTAACACCTCAACCCACTATCATGTAACGTTTGGCCCAACATTCCTGTTTTTTTTCCTCGTGAGTATATAGTGAAACGCATGAAATCGGTGAATCTACACGTGTATGCTATGTGCATCATGGATAATGTAATATTTTGCATTACATTTTATAATGATAGATGATGATGAAGATGAAGAGATCACTTGCAGCTACACTTAGCATTACATTTTATAATGTAATATTTTGCATTAGTAGTGCATTGTTTGCTGATACAAACATTGGAGATCTTGCTTAGATTAATATATATGGTCTTTGTGCTCATGAGAACATATACGCCACAACAAAACTTCCATTAATAAATAATAGTCTTTCTGAAAAAGCATAAAAGCGGTTAAAATGATCGACCGAGGAAGCAGAAAAGAAAGACGGTTGACGCTGCAAACAGTAAAAAAGGTCTACTGACGCTCAATTGCGAGAAGGATGGAAACCAGCAAATCAAACAAGAAATGTCACACACAAAATAGGCCTTGAAAGACTACCTTAGATTTCCTTACAAGGCAAGTACATATCATATTATTTATATACACTTCGATAGTTTTCACGTCACGTTAAATGACCTTTTGCTAAAAGGGAGTGGCATAAAAGGGTTGGAAGTCTTTCAAAGCCATTCTTCACCAGAGAACCTCATAAATAATTTTAATCAAATATTTAGATAGATATTGTAATAAACGTTATTTACCCTGCGTAAAATTTATAAGTGATTTTATTAAAGGCGCATAATATAGTTTGCGATTGATTTGGAATTGAAATGTGATTTCTTTTGTAGGCTTTGTTTGACGCAAATGGAGATTGGATCATTTCTTGAATCGCGCTAGCACCCACTCTCTCGATCACCGTGTTGGCAACATTTGAATGTATGGTTTGTGGTCGATTCGCTTGATTTAAAGTTTTATGTGTGAAGGATATGAAGTATTTTTGTAAATGTGAACTAATACAATGTAACTATCTAGCTTCGAGTCATAATGTAATCGCTACTTCCAAACGCCGATTAAAAGAAATTGCAAAAACCTCCACGCAACGCGACGGGGTTTCCATCTAGTTTATACCGTATGATTATTATATAAGTATAAACCCTTACTAGGGTCGAGATTGGATATAGGACAACACGTGATGTTCGGTTCTAGGGATTTGTTTGTTCTCGGATATAAGCAACGGTAGTATGTTTTGGGTTTTGTTCGAGGGTTTGAGCATATACAAGGGTTGTTTGGTTAAACGTTGTACGACTAGCTTTATCGGGCGATTCGTGTTAAAGTGTTTATGTGAGCACTCCTAGAGGTATCTAATTTAGATACTTAGTTTCTTGTTCGTGTTATAGCGTGCAATTGACATCGAGGGTTAGTTTTCTATTTACCTTTTATTTGTTATTGTTTATTATTACGTGTTAACCTAATTGCGATTACTAGATCCTTATCCGCGCGCACTCGTAGAGGTTAATGGTTAATCGAGTTCTAAAATCCCAACAAGTGGCATCACGAGCCATCTCATTTTGCGATTATGGGTTACACGCTTTTTATTAATAAACATGTTTAAAAGGCTACATGAAACCTAATAAGTTATTTGTTCTATTTTGTTTTGACAACTATATGCAATACTTGTCCATTTTAATAAAAATAACTAGTCACACACAAATTAAATTATATTGATAATTAGAATTAATTTGTTAATTTAAATTACATGTTAATTAGAATTACTTTTTAATTGAATTAAATTGTTAATTAAAATTACTTGTTAATTAGAATTAACTAATTTTTAATTAGAATTATTATGATAATTAGAATTACATATTGGTTATTAAATACATAAAATTGCGATATTACTTGTTAATTGAGATTGCCATGTTTTATGTGTTTTCCGGCCACAAGACCCACTCAATTGCTTTTGCGATGTATGGGGCGACCTAGGTATTGTATCCTAGTGACGGTCTTATGGTTCTCCTTTTGGGGAAGACTCGCGAGAGAACTCGGAACAATATGTGGTTATATATTGATGTTTATGTTTATATGTTTGTGATTCCATTATGTGCATTATTGTTACTTGCTTTGACACCTAATTGTATGCAATATGGAATAATACATATCGTAACCATAACATTAATATGGGTCTTTATTTACACGCCTAAATATCATGCTCAATTGTGACTTGCTATTTGATTCGTGGAAAATTGTTTTTGTTAAATAAAGTGACCTAATATATGAAACACGTTTTCAAGAATTAAAAAACTAGACGCTATGGACACTTGGGATGTACGGCTCACCCACTAGAACAAACTCAAAAGAGGGTTCAAAGAGGTGCACAATCGCACCGAAAGGATGTCTAGGTTATGCTTCAGCCACAGTCCTCTGCATCCCTGTGCGTTTGATTGAGCTACCGTGAACCATGTTGATCACTACAAAGTGTCATTACCAAAAGTTTTAAAATTAGTGCTACAAAGTTGTTTTGCATGCTTCTTTGTACACCACTTTTACCACATTTATATGTGCATACCTATTTGTTAATTTTAAGTCTATGCCATTCCATTATGAACACGTGCATTTTGATTGACTTCTCCGGTCGGACCTAAGGGCCTTTTCAACCCATGGTAATTATTTCTCACCGGTCGACCTATGGTTATTTTTACACGTTCATACTTGGTCGACTTATCACGAGTTAGCTTGGTCGGACCTTGAACCCGAGGCATAAGATGAGAACTAAACATGCTTTTGACATTATTACTTGATACTAATGCCTTAAACGGTCTCATAAATCTAAGAGTTGCATTAGGCAATTAACGCCGTCGCTTACCTCTTGTCTTATTTTTTATACACTAGTCGGACTATGGCAATTAAGTGGGGTTGCAAGATGGATCTTAGTCTTAATTAGTAATTAATTGGGTAGTTAATTCTTTTAAGAATGTAATTATCGAAAATACTAGAATTGAACTTTTATGTTCTGATTAATTGTGTTATTGCAACATAATTCGTAAACAAAGTTGTTTTTCTTCGAAAGACAAACTTAGTCTCTTTTCCTAGTAAGAAGAGTGAGACTTATACCTATCTTTTCTCCTTAGTTGACTAACTAAGTTAGGATCCCAAAATTGATAAACTCGCTTATAATCTTTCATTACCCTTTCGTGGTCTAGAGTTAATTGAAAGATAGAATATTTTGTGTAATGGAAACATTGTGTTTAGAGCTACCAAAATAAATAACATCATGTACTTGTCACGATGTATGAGTTTAAACCGCAAAGAGTAAAGGAATTACTAGCATATTTGCTAGGTAATCTTCTTGGACTCTTATTATTCCTAAAGTGCTAATTACCCTTGGGGCTATGTAGACTATAAAGGAGGAATTGCATGCTAAAGATTCAAATTAATTGAATAAAAGAATGGCTAGTCCATTGTCTACATAAGTTGAACTTCATATAACATGTTCAATACCTAAGTACATGCTACTCGTAGGAATTTGAAGAGAATTGAAAGTATATAAAAGCGCTATATGCTTTCATCGAAATGTAACACTTGTCATGTTGACAAATTCAGATTGGGAGCAATTGCATTTTTATTCTTGAAATAACATTCTTGTAATGTCACAATTTCGATGGGAGCTACGGATTTATTTCATGTTAGTAACCCATATCATTTCAAACTAGCTTTGAAATAATTCATTACTTTCGAATATGAACAACCATTGCTTAAAGGAAAATTGCATTTTATTTTATAAGATAACACGTTGACTTCTCGCGCCGCTTCTCGAAATGTTATCTATAGAATAATAATCCACAATTCATTATTAAAGTTTATGGTTCTAAAACTACTTATGATATATATGACATTATCATATTGTTTGAACAATCAATCACGTGTTGTTTGTTTTCATAATATGATGTTGTACCTTACACAAGTGGGAGAAATCTCATAGTGTGCAAGAAACAACAATATTATTGGTATCTCTTGACCGCAAGGTAAAGGAAACTAATAATTCTACTAGGACTTAAACACGTTAGATGTTTAATGCCCTACTACATGTAAGTAAGAATTCTACTAGGACTTAAACACATGAGATGTTTATTGCCCTACTACATTCTAATAATGATTCTACTAGGACCGAACACGCTAGATGTTTGTTGCCCTACTACATTCAAATGTCATGATATAGTGTTAAGATACTTCAACATTTGAATACATGTTTTAGTCAACATAATTATGGTTATATAATAATGATCATAATTAAGTATATAATTAACTTGAATTACTATAGAACTCAATAGTTTCGAGTTCATGATTACTTTGTTAGTATAATTATGCTTACATGTTAAGATATAATTATAAAGTTCTTGAATTTATCAATGACTTATAACATAAAGTATATATAGTAAATGTGTTATGTCTTCTCGTTAACACATAAACATGAGGCTTTGAATTATTCAAATACTGATAATGTATTATTGAAATGTTATGTTTTCTTGTTAACACATGAACATATAATCCTTGAACAATTATGTCTTCTTGTGAACACGTGAACATAAGGTTCTTGTATTGTTCAATGAATATACATTATTTCATGCACTTGGTTCGTAAATACTTTATATGCAATATGGCTTGACCCAATTGACAAGTATTTGGTCCAAAGAGAATTAAGTTATCTATAGAATTCGATATAGTTTCACAATTCTAATAACTCATAGGATACCACTTCATTATGTTGTGTCTAATGTGTTGGATCAAACCTTATTCATATTGTTTGGTTCCCGATAGCTTTAATTGCTCTACCTCCAAAACATATCAAGGTTAGAAATTGCGTGTGTCATGGATACACTCAATATAGTTCAAATCTAGAAGGTATTCAAGACAACCCATAACTGAAAACCCTAATTCATTAGGGATTTGAGGTTTTACCACTCAAACCAATTGAATCATAAACCCTTTTGGATTTTTGATTATTCTACACTTCCTAGCTTGAAGATTGTAGTTTTGGTGTTCTTCCTAGCTTGACGAAACACAAAACTATTGCTAGAACTTTGGTTAAAGAGTGATACTAAATTAGAGTTTTCTATAAACACTAATTTGAGGTGTTGGAAGGAATTCCATTATGTCTTGATTTAAGTTCGGAGTTTGTTAAAATCTTATGAAGCATTTTATTAACAAATCTTGAGATGAAAACTTAAAATGTATTTTGTGGTTCTCCATAAAGAACAATTTATTGTTTCTTAAATACTTAGTATTTAGAGAATTGTCTCTACTTACAAAAGTAAGTGGGATTATATACATATCTCAAAGTTTTTTGAGAACAAAATACTTAATCTTCTAAAATTCACTTATTAATGTCATACTAAGGTTAAACATGAAAATGTTAACTGAAGTATAATGATTACTTTCATTCATAAATCCGCAAGGATGCCTCATCACCTGAAGTGATATTTTTAATATCAATGCTGAGTGATATAAGTTAGGAGATTATTGTAAATCAGCTAACTACTAAAATATATTATCACATCTTGAATCTGATAAATGTTTTAGAACTATGAATGATAAGATGCAGTCCTTAAAAGGCAAATCGAGTTTTGAGCTTGATAGTTATTTCGCCTAACAGTTAACCTCTGAGGTTGTAATGAGTTTCTTTTGAAGAAAGACTCACAAGGACAAAATTGTATACATCTTAATGCATGACATTTTATAAGAAGTTTTTAATCATACTTAAGCAATTGACCGTGATTAAATTTTCTTATATACACGCATTAATTATATAAAGATATTTAATTGTCATACATGTGATTTGTAGGTTGAATATGACAATTAGATTTTATAACTCTTTCTTTATGATTACCTTTGCGAGGACGTGTGTAAGCAAAAGGGTTATGAATCTATACAATCTTTATGTAGTATACAAATTTACATAATCCATGTTTTTGAATTGGATCATGCATCTAAGAGTCGAGATCTAGAATTTAATTACAATATGATTCTGATCGAATTAAGATAACTCTTGAGTATATCCGACATTGAGTGGGAGCATTGTGTTTATCCTTAAAATTTACATGTTGAAGATATCATTCTATTTAAGCAAGATATTGATCCTTAAGCTTGGAATGAAACTTGACTTGGAATTTAGGAATAAAACAAACAACCTTGGAATAAATGTTTATCTGGAATAAACAAATGCGGAAAATTATGTCTAACACAAATGCAATATATTATTCAAACAAGTCTTAAATGATATATTTCACTTGGAGTAATTTATTACATGGATAGAAACCTTATGTTGTTTTAACTAAGGATTCATCATGTATATATTATATTGTGTATAAGACTAGTTGTTGCTTTTGTATAAGAACAAATGAGTCGACAACAACAAAATCTAATTGAGAGAGTTTAGATTATTGTTAATATAGATGTTTACTAATTATAAAGCGTAATGTTGTATAAGTACAAATGATGCTAGAGGATTATTTATACTAGTTATAGTAGAATTTTATCATTTATGATAAATCGCTAACTAGCTATGCTCAACATAGAGCATTGTTGCATTACACATTAAAGAATGAGAATACTTTACACTTTTAGAAACGTAGAAGATGATCGTCAAGATGTCGTTGATTTCTAATACCTCATGCAAGGTAAGACGACATCTCCATACTATAACTCTTGCAATAGTATGAGCATATGAGATAAGACACTCATCTTATATTTCAAATCACTCACTATATGTGATATTTGAAACAAGTATTCGAAAGTTTACTTAGATGACTATTTTGTTTTTCTTGTAAAAGAAAGGATGATAATGTTGGAAACATTAGGCTTCAACTTACTAAATTAGTCTTATGCATATCTGTTTTAGTATTTGGATAATTGGGATTGAAAGACAATTTTTACTTTATGATGAATAAAGATACTTGGTATTTATTATTCATTCATATAATAATTGTTATCCTATATTTGCATGTTTAATCCTTGAATAATTTTATTATTCTAAATATGTCCATTGTCGGTTAACAATATGGGAATATTGTTATGTAAGGCAAATGCGAGTGTTGGTTATAATTCTAACGAGAATTGGATTGTTCCCGCCAAACTCATATGTATTCACTAGAGATGCATATTGATTCCCCAACTTTCAAACATTTACTTTTGGATCCGTGTCATAAGTAAAATATTGAAAATGGTTTGTTATCTTCATCCTTAGACTTGAGATGCAAGCAAGTTCATTATATGTGGATATCATTTTTTGTAAGTATACGCAAAACGCTATCCGAACAAGGTAGTTATAAAGGCTATATTTTGAGTGATGTGAGCAAGCATCCACAACACTTGTAGTCAATAAAGGATTTGTTACTCCACTTGATATGTGCGAAAAATACCATGGCGCCTCTCCATTTAATCGATAATTGTTTGGCTAAACCCAAAGAGTAATGCAAGAAGATTCTTGATTACATTTGGTATATCCGAATTAAAATCTATAACGAGATTCTAAATGGTTAAACTATATGGAATGATTTAAGATCCATTATCCATGGTTTAACGGTATCTATAACGAAGGATGATTAGAGCAAGACATTGAATGACCATGCTCGAGAAACTTTTACGAAACTATTCTCTCGGACACTTTTAGTTAAAAGTGAGTAAGAGCGTTGCTAGGCGTTTCCGTCGTTAGTTTTGTGTGCCATTCGACACTCCAACTCCCAAGTGGGAGTTGTTGGTTCTGGGAGTTAAAACACACGTAAACGACTAGAAGTGTGTGAGCCTATTGAGGCACACACGTTAAACACGAAAGTACGTTATTTGTTTAAATGCTCATGTATTGACCCGAACTTTGACCCGCTAAACTAGACCCAATTGTACCCTTAACATAAGCCCATTGGCGGTCCAATGAGGCGTTTTGGATGGGTTTTGGGGCTAGTAGTATTATGAAAGAATATGGTATGTAGGGTAACTTGTGGGACAAGTTGAAGCCCATATAAGCTAGGGTTGTAGAGGCTATTTAAAGACCTTAATTAACCTAGCTTATTCATGTACGTTTTTTTGACACACCATAGTTCTCTAATAACTTCGACACATATCAAATCCTAAAGTCAGACGACACACTAGCAGTAGCTTGACTCTTAAATATATTCGCTTATAATATTGTCATGCATATTAGTATCCATGCGTATCATATTATATAAGATCCATGCAATGATATTATGCACTATATGAATATTATATACATGCATGCTTTATGTACCTTGTATATGATATTTATACTGTATGATTATTATATAAGTATAAACCCTTACTAGGGTCAGTATTGGATATAGGACAACACGTGATGTTCGGTTCTAGGGATTTGTTTGTTCTCGGATATAAGCAACGGTAGTTTGTTTTGGGTTTTGTTTGAGGGTTTGAGCATATACAAGGATTGTTTGGTTAAATGTTGCACGACTAGCTTTATCGGGCGTATTCGTGTTAAAGTGTTTGTGTGAGCACTCGTAGAAGTATCTAATTTAGATACTTAGTTTCTTGTTCGTCTTATAGCGTGCAATTGACATCGAGGGTTAATTTTCTATTTACCTTTTAATTATTATTGTTTATTATTACGTGTTAACCTAATTGCGATTAGTAGATCTTTATCCGCTGCGTACTCGTAGAGGTTATTGGTTAACTGAGTTCTAAAATCCCAACAGGTGTTAGTTCTAAACTTTCCTATAATTGTACCATCAATGTTCAAGTAATTCACATGCTTGTGAATGGCGTGTATCAAGATCAGAGATTGCAATAAGTTTGTTCTTCTTATGAAAACATTTAACGTACGTAAACGTCAATTTCTGTACGATCTGATGTATGTGATATATATAGATAATGCATCAATTATCAAAAGTTTGTACGACAAGAGTCATTCTTAAAGCCACATAATTCGTAGTTTAATGACTTAATCGGATATGCCGCCATAGTATTGCATCTTGTTTTGGTTGCACTATAATATGTTTTCTATCATGTCTCTTTTGTTGTTCCGTTTACTTAGTTATCAACTATGTGTTAGTTAACATTTAAGTAACATGACTACTAACAAGAGTTTATACAATTACATGTTAGTTAAACAGTTAAGCACAATAATTCTTTTTCAACGCTTAACTCTTATTAGATATATTTCAAAGAATTATACCCAAACGTTTTGAAATAAAACTTGAGATTGAATGACAATATAAGTATGGTGATCTCCTCACTTAACTTAAACACTAAACCAAAGTTAAGTGTTTAAGTAAGAACAACTATGCTAAACCAATAAAGATAAACTCTAGAACTTAGTTCTATTTGGAGAAAAAAGAACTCTTGAAAGTGTTGCAAACTTTTAATACAAGAGATGTCTTTTTCATTCACTACGACAATCCATTTATAGACAAAGACAATATGGATGTCAGTGAGATAAAAGGTGTGTGTCAACATTTGATAAGCTAAAGAACATTTTGTATTTTAGCTTCTATTTCTTGTATGCTACCAGACATTTTTTTGGTTGAACAGTGTTGACAACACTTTTTACCAACCATAGTACTCTTTGACTTTTAATAAGTTTTTTTTTTTTTTTTTTTTTTTTTAAATTATCTTCTCAAAGAGGTTTCCCCATTCGTCAAGATCTTAGTTACTCATAAGAGTCAACTAAGTCTTGATGGATGAGGAGATCTTTCAAAGAGTCAGTGTGTTATTGTCATCACAAACCGACTCTATCATCCCGATTTTGGTTCTTGTCTTCACATTCTAAGATCCGCCTTAGGCGGTGATGACTCTTTATCTTCGACTCTCAAGAACTTCTTGATGATGACTTCCTTATGTATTGTAATACATCAGGCACTTGTTGTATTCACTTAGGATATTTATCATTCAAATCTATAGTAAGGGACTTTGGGGCTGAATTAACACTTTCTTTTGATGTTTCTCAATGATTGTTTCTATTTTTGCTTGCCAAACAATGGCTATGATGGTTTCTAAAAGGCTAACCCATCCTTATATTTATATTGACCTTGCTGAGTTGCAACACTTGACGTCTGAATGCTAATTCTTTTTTTGGAGCATTTACTCTTTGATTAGTGTAGCCTAATTGTCTCATGCCTGTCCTTTTGAACTTGCAGTGTCTTGGATTACAATATTTCTTGTTTATAAATAATATTTTGATCTATTAAAATACACCCTTCCAAATGAATATCGTGGGTATGTTCGCAACACTAGTCGAAACCGGTAGGTGTAGTTGTAAGTGATAGCATATTGTTGTAAGTTATAACTAGGCTGGTAACTGTAACGATAGGTACAAGTAGTAGTTTTTCTTTGTTTTATAAAAGTGTTTGGTGATCGAAGTAGTTGTAGCTATAATTAAATATAGCAAAAGGACACATGTCCTTACTTTGCGAGGATAAGATGTTAGTACAAATATTAAAGTTAATTTTTGTAAGATAACATGCTTGTAATAATCATATGCGCATCATAGGCCTTGTGACCTAGTGTTACCCATATTATGTGCCTCTGTTTTCTAATCAAATCGTTGTTGGTTCAAGTCATTACTAGGATATGTGGATAAATTTGTAGTGTATATATAATGAGATATTTAGTTGCCATAAAAAAATAATCAACCTTCACTAACCAAAAAAAACTATTTAATAAGAAGAAGCTTATTTCTTAAAAGTAAAAGTTTCTAGCTCTAAAACGCTTCAAAATTCTCCTTGCCAAACAGGCCGATGTCTACATTACTTAGTGTGCACATCTAGTAATTGTAAAATACGATGAGCTAATATCAGCAGACTGGTGAGTTAGTTGATAAGCTAATGGAAGAGGTGTGTTAATTCTATCATTGACGACTTGACGTGTGATCATACCAGATGTCGTCATTACCTCAAGACAGTAAATCAGTAAGCTTGTGCCTAAATGACAATGCTATAGTCGATAGACTAATGGTTTTATGCATGATCGTCTTTTAAAAATAATGTTAGGAACACACTTTATTTTGCCTAGTTTCCCAGTTTTGAATCTCACCGGATTAGATGCATACCAATCAATTAATAGTAATATATCACCAAGCTAGTTTTCTCTTGTCGTAGGAAAAATCCTCTCGTAAGAAAACTTAACACTTTCACATTACTGCTTAGTATGATCAAACCATAAATGACATCTGATACTTGATTACATATGTAAATACACTTGTAAAACAGAAAGCAGAAGACAAAGACAAAATTACGAGAATTTTACTTTCTTACATAGTAAACAGAAAACATAAGATACTTGACATTACACACTTATATTAAACATATATGCATCATATAAACACCTAGGCCACACAGCCACATTATACGCATTATGTTGTTGACCAACGCTTGGAGTAGATATATAGATATTTAAACACCACAGAAGTCTTTGAGGATGTTTTGTGATTTCCTTCCATTTTCGGTCACATAGAAATTAAGGAGGTCAATATGATCAAATGGCTTAAATTGTAGAGGGTGGTCATTGTCCACAAACTCGTCGGGTATTTGCACCTTCTTACTTAAGAAAGAAAACAATGCAATAGTATATCTTGTTTCTTTCCCCTGCTTGTCCATGGTGACCTTGTGGTTCGGTGAAAGCACCCTGTTGTTACTCCAGGCCTGCGAAACCACAAAAGTTCATTTTGTGTATTTTTAGTAAGTTTAAGTTAACTCGTCTGAATTTCAAAATTTTGACATGTTCATTTAGCACGTGTATACATGTGAGTTTCATTAAGGGGGCCTATAATCAATGATGGGACATTACGTTGAAATTCTGTAATTTTAAGTTAGCTCTAATTTTACTAAGTGAAGTTTAAGATTGTGACCAGCAACAATAGAATAGTACACCACATGCATCTTAATCACCTTGCAAGCATCGCCTGCCATGACCACAAAGGAAGAAGCAGGGAATTGGACAGAAATCCATTCTTCATCTCTTGATCTTATTTCCAAGCCTGAAACTTGATTCTGATGAAGAATGGTCAAGAAGCTTTTATCTGTATGAGAAGGAAAGGCCATTGTGGTCTCGTTCGTCTCAGGTGCTCTATATTTCAGATACCGAAGAAGGTAGGTTGTAGATTCGATATGAGATGCACTTTGTTTCTCAACACCGTAGCTTTCAAACAACATCCTTACCACTGTATGGTCTAATTCTGCCACAGCCCTTGAAAATGACATTGATGTTTCACTACATAATAGAAGGAGAATGGTAGAAGTTAGAAATGTACATTTTGACTAGATTGAGGCACATACCACTTACCAGAATGACCGGTTTCCGTCTGGCCACATGATGTCTGTGAAACTTTGAGCACCTTCAAGATCTGTGGCATAGTCAATCCCCAAGCCTTCGTGAAGTGGAACAATGGGCATCTGTCCTACATATCCATGGTAAGGCTTTTCAACAATGTTTTTAATCTTGGTTTCAGTTGGGAGATCAAACAATTCTTCTGCAGCTCGGAACACGGAATCTTGAAGCTTGGAGGAAACTCCATCATATAGTGCAATGAAACAGCCATGGTTTTCGAGGGCAACCCTGATATCGTTACATGTGGAAGACCAGACACTTGTACCGGGCTTTAGGTTGTCATTTGTAAAGTCTACTACAAGAAGTTTAGGTAAGATAAGAGAGCCCATAGTTTACTTTATTGAACTTTGATTATGATCTGAAATGGTGTTGGATACTCTATATTTATACCCGTAAAGTCTAGTAGTATAACAAAGAAGGACACATAAAAACACATATGTTTAACGGTCCCATGTTTGGCAATGTGACCTCTATGTGGTTTCACAATTCATTTGCCCAAGAAAGGCATGAGTTTGTTTGACAGGTAACAAGTTTTTGAAACCATATCATCAAGTATGCATGTCATGCTCATAACCAAAATTAGAAATAGAAGTTTAAGATCTTCCTAATAGTTATTTTTTTGCTTACTTGAAAGCATAATCTAACCTTTTACTTAAGAGAAAATTCCCTAGGCCAAAAACTCAACCATGGTCCATTTTGTGGTCACTTTCATGTCCCCTTTCTCATTTTGGTCATGCTCGACTGCTCAACTCCACTAGATTTCTGCCACGTGTCTACCCACTTGTACCTTTTATTAAAATTTCGTGGCCCACCAAATCTGCACCAAATATTAGTTACTGTACACCCCTTTTGTCTTTTAATAAAAGTCAACGCCGATCGACAAGGCCGACTTGTTGTCATTCAACTTAGTCAAGATTTTTGCATGGGAAATGTAAAAAGAAGGTTGGGAAAGGACACACAATCTTTTGCTTAGATTGTGTGTCCTTTAATTTTAAATTATTTTTACTTTTGTTTTTATTTTTAATTTTGTTTTGATAAAAAAAAAAAAAAAACAAAAAACACACACAAACACAATCACACTTCGATCCGTGTTTCGATCATCGGCGTTTCAACCGGTTCCTTTTACACTTATCAAACACAACCCAGAAACACACCTTAGTGCTCGATCCGTGCTCGATCATGGCTGCTAGACAAGTAAGTGTTTTTGTTTTATGTTTTTGTTTATTATTTTGATTATTTTGTGTTTAGGGTTTGCTTATTCTAGGGTTTGCTTATTACGGGTTTGATTTGGTTTTAAATTGCTAGTTTATGGTCACTACTGCTTATTTCGTCATTTGTTAAAAATATATTGTGGGTGAATGTTTGAGCAAAGATTATTAAGGTTTTTAGGTCACTACTGCTTATTTCGTTTGTGCTTATTACGGTTTTGATTTTGTTTGTTAGGCTTTTTTAAGGTTTTTTAAGGTTTAGTTTTAGACTTCTTTTTAAGTTTTAGAAGTTCATATATTTTTAAGGAAAACTTATCTTAAAAGAACAAGCATAATCAAAAGATCATATTTCTAAACACAATAGATTTTTACATTGGTATGAATTTCCATCTAAAAAACATCATACATTTTTTTTGGGGTTTGCTTTTGCCCTTTGTAATCTGCTTATTTGTAATGTCTTAATGTCTTAATTGTAAATATAAATTTTCCTTTTTTTTTTATAGGTGTATTCTGCCAAGGTTAGTACGAGAACGAAGTTGCATTTCCTGAAAACAATAAAGCAAAAGTTGAGCTCGAACCCAGATTATGGTGAGCGTCTTAACCTTTTTAAGAGCACAGTTTTTGGCCAATGGTTAAACTTAAAATCCTATGACCATGTAAATCACTTGCTGTATTATTTACTGCAACATCAACGACAAGTGGAAAATCATGATATAAATACTCCACTGTATTTCGATATTGGGCAAAAAATTTTACAATTTGGTCGGCAGGAAATGTGCTTGATATCAGGATTTCGATTTGGTGACATTTCCATGGGTCATTTAAAGGCGTGAATCGCTTTTGCTAAGCGCATGTTACTTTTTCTTAAAGAAAGGCGACATGTCAAAATAACTTGCATAAAGACCGAGCAACTTTTACTGATTATCAATGATCCCTACGAGTTTTCTGAGCTTTCGAATGATGATGTTGTATGCCTTTGCCTTTTGATAATTTTAGAGAACATTTTCATGGGCAAACAGGAAAGAACTGTCATTCCCGATGAGATTATATGTTTAGTAGATGACTTGTATGCTTGGAATTCATTTCCATGGGGCGAGTATATTTGGGTTGAGTTTCACCACAGGGTATACAATGTGGTTTTGAAGGTTAGAGATGACACTTGTCGAAATTGCTACCAAGGAAAAGAATACACCGCCACATATACTCTTTGTGGATTTGTGTTTGCTCTCAAGGTTAGTATAATTATGATAATGAGTATTTAAATAGTTTGGCACTAATAAGTCGATGTTTATAACTTTGTATTGTATAATTTTTGCAGATTGGCTTTGGAAACCCTCCCAATTCTACAAACTGGTGGTTTAAAGATGATAGTGTGATCCCTAGAGCACTTGCATGGGATGATGGGCAGAAGTTTGATAAGACGATTATGATTTTCTTTTCTCTGGTAATCAGATTGTTCGCCTCCTGCCTACAGGTGATAATATACGCTTTTACAAGAATTCAATAGGATTATTATATTGTATCCTATATGGGTTGTTGGATAATAATTTTTTATACACAGATGTTGAGAAAAATAAGCTTTGGTGGATTTCAAGTATAGACTACATCAGAAAGTTTCAACCACCAGGGTCTTTGAATGATGAACCACATAGTCCAGCCTACGATAGACCACATACTCCAGCCCACAATACCACAACAGATAGTACATCAGCTCAACGGGTGAAGATGGAAGTACGCAAAAGATCTTCTCTTGTGCGTAATGAAGTTCATCGATCGACACATATCCGTACAGAGGTGCGTAGGTATGTGGATGAAGTCATGCCTCATATTGATGCACAGATCCATCTAGCGTAAGCCTTGCTGGTCAAGTGTATAGTATGCAACAGATTCATGGACTTCGTGAAATGCTCAAACAATTGAAGCCAGATGTTGTTAGTGAATTGCCGAATATGGATGACATGCCTCCTAGATCAACCCTAGTATCTCAGATGGCTAGTATGCAAAAGCAGATTTTACAACTGAAAAAGTTTATCCCGAATTTCAAGATCGATGGTGTTAGCGGCGATTGGTGATCCATCCGACTTTTTGCAAAGATCGTCCGTTGAAAAGGTTTTATTACTTTTTAACCCTTTGACACATTTATTTCTTTTTTTGTATATGTTTTATATAAAATTGTTGGTGGTTGACTTGTGAGTAACACATTAGGATAGGTATTTATGTCATTAGTACACTAGCATTTATGACACTAGTGAGAGTGTAGTATTTAAAGACTTCTTTAGTTAATTATTATCACACTACTTGTTACTCAACTCATTTCCACCTCCCTATTATTTCACTTAAGTTCTAATTTCCTTTATTGTAAGCAAATGTCCGACAACATACCTTTTGAAATTAAATGCAAATCATTAACAAACTTCTGTCAAATCTTTACTCGCTTTAGAACCGTTTCAAAGACATGGAAGTCTGTTATTGATAGCGCCAACTTCGTTGTCGGTTTCGGTGTTCGCCCGTGTCAGCCGTGTTCATTCCTTGTAGGGTATAAGAAGGATTTTGTTGAGACAAAATTTATATGTTTTATTGACCAAAATGACAATTTGTCCCAACAACGTAGCTTTCTCCCAATTCTTCCTAACGTAATTCGCCATACAAATCTAATATATTTGAATCTTATCCCAATTGGCAACTCTCACGGATTGATATGTTTTTCGATGCTTTTAAGATGGTCGTTCTTTGAACCCATCAATAAGAAAATCGATTGCTATAGTACTCCTTTTTGGTCAAGTCAATATGAGTCTCATAAAGTTGCGGTGGGTTTTGGTGTGAATCTCGACACTTTTGACCCTACCATTCTAAGGATTTCCTATCCGGTTCATGGACATGGACCGTTAAATGTTTTAGTATTTACATTGAGCTCCCAGCGATGGACAAAATTAGAAAACGAACATCTTCCTCGTCAATCAATCCAACTTAAACGGTCAAGTCGTGGTTATTGGTAATTTTATATATTGGGCGGCTTCGAAAGGATTTTGGTGTTGATGGTGTTACTCTCATAAACGTTATATGATTGTGTCCTTTGATTTGGTTAAGTATAAATTTTTGTCATAGATATACCGACGACTTACAAGCTCGGCTACCCATACCTTTCTATATTTCAAACCCAAGAGAGTCTCTTGTTATTTTTGGGAACATGATAGGGATGAGTGGCACACATTCGTATATGGGAGCTAATGTTGGGTCCTTTTAACCAACTACAATCCGTTAAAACACTATTTAACATTTTACTCCCGCTTATTAAAATTACTTGGATTTACGAATAGCGGATATCCGGTTTTGAAGTCGATAAGCCCTATCAAATGGATCACACACTTGAAGTCTTCCAAGTTTGGTCACAAGAACTTATTAATCTTGGTGTCGAAGCGGATGCGTGGTCCTTATTCATGAGCTCCTTCAACGAATCACTTCTTCGCTTACTCATCCCATTGTTTCGTATATTAGTATATCGATAGACTTTAGTATGGTTGTTAGATAGTTGTTCTGTGTTAAGATAGTTGTTTGTAAGACTGTGTTGTTTGTAAGTTTCTGTAAGTGTTATGTATAATAGAACTAATTTAACTTTTCTGCTTTTTTCTTTGTGTGTTTTTGTTTTTGTTTGTTTTTTGTTTCTTTATTTAGTCACCTTAATTAGTAAACCAATTATTTAACATTACTGTATTTTACAGACATCATCTAAAAATGAAGAGAATATGGATGTGCATCGTGATTCAAAGGTTTGTTGTTTACAATAGTATTTGTATCATATAATATATGGTTTACGTATGTTGATTGCTTTCAAGAATAGTAATATTTTTTTTCTTTTTTGTAGTCAACTGGCATGAATTTTACCGATGTTGGAGATTTGCAGGAAGATTTGTCCACACAAGAGGTTCAAGAAGTAATAGGCAACCTCTTTGGCTCACCTCCAACAGATTGTCAGGTAGTATATAACATGTTATTTTGTTTATTTTATGAGTTAATGCATACCTAAGACTTGCCCTTTTTTACACGCTCGTTTTATCAGGACGATAAACAATTTGAGGTTGCGAAGGATGAGCAACATGTCCCGATGAAGGAAAACAATTCATCGATACGCTGAATAGATTAATCAATTCAAATTTTAACCAACTCAAATCACGCAATGTTAAGCGGGATCTTCATGTGATGAATGATGATCAACATGTTCCAATGAAGGAAGAAGTGATAAATGATCAACAATACCCGAGTCTCCTTTTAATGCGGTAAATATAGTCGAGCAGTTAATTTAATCATTTTATAAACCAATACGCACATTCAATCAAGTTTAACTCTTTTTCAAGACTTGTTGTTTTTGATGATGAGCAACATGTGCCCGTGATGAATGATGAGGAGGCACGAGACGAGACCCGATCAAGATGTTCGATGAAGGTACGAGACCCCGATCAAGATGTTGGGATGAAGGAGCTAAAGAGTGAGCAAAAGTTAAAGTCTGGTATCAGTGAGGTAATATACGATAAACATGTAATCTAATTAAAATATAATTGTCATGGACATTCATGCAATTCGACTGTTATTCCTTTCAGTCCGGTAAACCCATTCCAGTTCAGGTAGGAGACATTGAGGAAGATGTTCCTATGAACTGCATGATGAATGAGCAAATGTTAGAGTCCGATTTCAGTCCGGTAAATACACGCTAAACATGTAATCTAATTAAATTTTAACCGTCATGGACATTCATGCAATTCGACTTTTATTCTTTTTCGTAATTACCACATTAATGTCTTTGGTTTTAAGAATTTCAACCTCTTGAAAATAAGGTCACAATCAGACGAGTCCCTTTTCAACGGAAAAGAAGTTGAGCAAGGTGTTCCATTCCCCATATATGCAAAGAATGTAAACTACTACAAGAGTTTTAAGAAAGCGTCAAAAGAGACATGTTAAACTTGATATTCCCAAGGTCATTGGACCTAATGGGAAAGAAATATCACTCCGACCTTGGAAAGAGGTATTCAGTATCATATTTTTGTTCTTAATGTTAATTGCAATTATTTAGGTTATTTGTTTTAATTTATTATTAAATGTTTTGCATATGACAATGCGAGTCTCAAATGTAATGCTAACTCTACAAAGTATAGAGCCTTTTTCCACCCAATCATACAGTTGTGGATTGACAGTCAAAGAAGATTAAGAAAGAGGATGACCAACAGTTATTTCGCTTCCCATGGGGCAGCGGAGGTACGACTGCTAATCTTCAATTCTGGCTATGATTATTGGGCAGGGACGCCAAGAGCGCCGGTTGGCTATGTGATTCGGTATGTAATTATTACAACTCAATAATATATGTGTAGAGATATCATGTTGATCATAGGTAATGCTTTTTTTATCTATTTTTAAATGACAAAGATATTGGATTATGGGTTGATTTAATGATGCATTTTAGACCGCAAATGTTGATTGGGTCATGGTTAGCCCATTCTTTTGCTCCCGGATCATTGACGGTGAATGCCGTATATACTATCTTGACGGGTGACCGATGGTATCCCGTGGTTTCGTGAAGGTGTTGAAAAGGTGATGGTATCCCGTGGTTTCGTGAAGGTGTTGAAAAGGTGTGTATTTTAGTTCTCGATTTTTGTATGAAATTTACTACTTTTGTTTGGGATTTGCTTGTAGTTAACAAATAAGAATTAAGACTTAAAGTTGTTGTAAAAAGTTACGATGTAAATTGGTAAAAAGCTCTTATAGATTGGTTATCTTTACTACTTTTGTAGGTGTTTTTCCCATTTGTCAACCCGATGTACACCGTGCTCGGGTGAATTCTCTATTAGCACCGGTGTTATAACGTTGACGATAGCCTTGGGAGCAAAGGTGTTGAAGACCGTCCCTGGTGGATAAATATGATGCGACGTTTTCAAACTCAACTACCGATTTATCTGGAAGAGAGTGAGGTGATGGCGAGGAAGAATATAGATCCCAATTCCTACTCCGTTTCCTTTCGGTATGCAGAAAATGTCCCTATACAAGGTGGGAGGTATGGGGATTGTGGTGTTTGGGTCATTATATTTCTATACATGTTGGCTAATTACATTCCACTCAACTTCAAAGACACAGTTCAAGCTGCACTGGCATATCGTGAGCATTTGTCCGAATTTTTATGGAAATACAAGATTCCAGTTCCTAAATCTTAAATGAATGGCCTGCTAAACATTTTAATTAGTGTGGCTTTCTGGTGAAAACTTCAAACATTTGGCTGTGGCATTTGTGCATTTGTGTAACTGGTGAAACTTAAAACATCCTGTATCTTGTAGGCATTGGTGAAACATCTCATTCCCTATGTATCTTGTAGATTATCTAAACAGTTCTATTATGCATGTGTAATGGTTCAACAATTGTGTTGAAAACTTTATTTTTTTCTTCTTATTTGGATACATTACGTGTGGCGTTTACTCCTTTATAAAACATTGAACAAGATCAAGATTATGTGTTTTGGTAGATCTTTATCAAGTTCTAAACTTTTAAGTGCAATGGTTAAAATTTGAATGTTGAAACTAGGGAATAAGATCTTGTATACAGTCGACTAGTAAGTCGCTCGACCACTCGACTAGTAGTTGGGCAGATGGTATATTTAATGTGATAGGGTAGATGATAATCACATATAAATATGACCCCATAGCATAGGGAATTCTCATCCAAAATTGTCTCAAACTTTTTAGTTGTCAAACTCGCCACCACCAAATGGATTCGCCACCAAATGATGAATGGGAACAACTACTTGATATATATGACTCGATCTCCGACTATCCGCTACGACTCGTAACATGGTCTCATATGGAAGCCCTAATGTTGATAAGTTTGTTAGGAAAATACCGGTCCTGCAGTAAAATTGGATATTCGGGGGTGGATGATGGTTTGATGATGACACAGGAGTATATTAGGAAAGTTGTTTATGATGAGGGCGAGGATTACGATTTTAAAAGTGGGCCATGGGTTTGTGCGGTTGAGTTTATGCAAGTTGATGGCGGGATATTGGTTGGTTGTTTTGCTGATATCAAAAATTTTGCAAGAAAGGGAAAGTTGAGAAGGTTGTTGGGATAATTAAGTCATGTACTCCGAATGTGTTGGGTGATCTAACAGTAACATTGAAAGACGTTTCAGTGTTTAATCTCGGTTCAATTCATCACAAAGTCTTTACGGATGAGAAGCTTGTAAAGGCGATTCTTGTTAATGCTTTGATACTACAAAATGTTTCAGTATTTTCTCCCAATGAATCTAGCCATTATCTTAACATTACAATAAAAAATTTGGTTAAGGTTTTCCCCAAGGATACACTTCTTGAAGATAGCAGTGGTGCTGGTGTTAGTGGAAGTTTAACTTGTGTTTAAGCAGTGGTGTTAGTGCTTTATTTATTTTAATTTTACTGTACTTGTTTTAATGTTCTATCTTTTATCGATTTCCTAATGTAATTCGTACGATTTAATGTTTTAATGTTTATCGATCATCGAATTTAATTTGCATCTTTAGTGTATTTTACTTTATGTCACTCAATTACAATGGAAAACGTACACCGTCGGTTGAGCATTTGACGGTCGAGCGCCGTCGGTTGAGCGTTGACATTTTAAATGTGAATTAATGTTGTATATTAAATTTTAACTAAACACACCTAACTACATTTACTCCTAATTAAATACTCTAACTACCATTTCATATTTATTAAACACATTAAACACACCTAATTATTTTCTTTTCCAAAGCAAAAAGTACCGATGGTCGAGCAATTTCAATGAGCCGCCGCCAATCGAGCGCCGCCAATGAAAGTTGAATTTTTAAAGTGAATTAATATAGGGTAGGTAGTATTAATGGTGTATATTTAATGTGATGTACTCCTAATTAAATACTCCTAACTACCATTTCACATTTATTAAACACTCATAATTATTTTCTTTTCCAATGCAAAAGGTACCGATGGTCGAGTAGCCCCCAGTCGAGCGCCGTCGGTAGAGCATTAAATTTTTAAATATGAATTAATATAGGGTAGGTGGGTTTTAATGTGGTGCATTCATTAAACACACCTAAATAAATATTAAATTATATTCATTTTTCCAAGATAACATTTTCTTTTCCAATGCAATGAATTTCTCGCCAATACTTCCCACCCAAACTTCCTGCCAAATACTTCCCGCCAAATACTTCCTGCCCAAACTTCCCAAACTTCCCGCCAGTATTTCCCGCCAAATATTTTCCGCCAAAATAATACTATATATACATATACAAATGTATTTCTCCATTTTTTTTTATATAAAAAGATATACAACGAAATTCAAAAGAACAAACATACAAACTGTTATCATGAAGATGGCTGAATATGAAGCTTTTCCGTGTCCTTGTGGAGAAGGAAATGTAGTTTTGCGACAATCACATCAACGTCACAGCCTTGGCCAACTATACTATTCATGTCCTTTATCGAAGGTGAACAATTATAAGTGTTTGTTATTTGTGTAATATATTAAGTATATGTTCTTAAAAATAATTTTGTCTATTCTTTAACAGCCTGGGACAGAAGATCATGGATGTAAATTTTTTTTATGGAAAGAGGAACGTATCCGTCTACTTATCGGTTCTCCGGAAGTTTCATCGCCTTCAACTTATATGACAGGATCCTCCACACCACCAAGATATTCTCCAGGAACCTCAAAACCAATTTCTGGAAATGCAGGTTGCTCAAATTGCAAGTTGTTGACTAATAAGATAAAAGTATTGGAGGCAACAATAGAAATGATGAATGATCCAGCAAACCACACATATCAATCAACTGCACTACTTCACGAGCTTTATAATGATTTGGGAAAATTACAGATCGAGTAGTTTGTATGGTTTAATATAGTAATATTATGTTTTATCGCTTTGTAATATTATGTTTTATCGCTTTGTAATATAATTTGTACGCTTTTAATTTCTTATCGCTTTGTAAGTATTTTACCTTTTTAAATGTTTATCGCTGCGTCAAAAATAACCAAGATAATAATGTAAAGAAAAAAAAATGAAAAAAAAACCGAAAAAAACACCTATATATATTAAATCTTCACTAAATAAAGTATCTAACTACCATATTTAATGTGATGTACTTCTAATTAAATACTCTAACTACCATTTCATATTTATTAAACACACCTAATTATTTTCTTTTCCAATTAAACACACCTAATTATTTTCTTTCCAACGCAAAAGTATCGTGTGGAGCAGCAATTTCAATGAATTCGCCAATGAAATGCTGAATTTTTATTGTGAATTAATTTAGGGTAGGTAGTATTAATGGTGTATATTTAATGTGATGTACTCCTAATTAAATACTCTAACCACCATTTCATATTTATTAAACACATTTATTAAACACACCTAATCATTTTTTTTTCCAACAGCAAAAGTACCGGTGGTCAGTGCCCTCGGTCGGGTCAATTGAATTGAATTTTTATTGTGAATTAATTTAGGGTAGGTAGTATTAATGGTGTATATTTAATGTGATGTACTTCTAATTAAATACTCTAACTACCATTTCATATTTATTAAACACATTTATTAAACACACCTAATTATTTTCTTTTCCAAAGCAAAAAGTACCGGTGGTCGAGCAGCCCCCAGTCGAGCGCCGTCAGTCGAGCGTTGAATTTTTTAAAGTTAATATTGTATATATAAATTGCCTTTTATTTCCATTGGAATATATAGTCAATCAATAAATATGAGTATTTCTGATAATAAATTCCGTGTATATCTTGTTTTTGAAGATGGATCCAGTTACGGTGTTTCACTAAGCAAAGATATTACATACGATGGGTTAGTTTCATTCGTTGAAAAAAAGTTTAAACTTAAAACGCACGCTTTAAGTTTTTCTTACAAAATGCCACACGGGCGGTCCACATAGTTGATGATGACGATGTAGCATTTTTCGTTAATGAAGTCTCAGAGACCAAGGTCGCCTTACCGAAACTTTTAATTAAAATGGTTGTCAAAAACGTAAAGGTAAATCCATGCTCTTCCAACTCTTTAGATTTCGACCTTAATGATTCATTATTTCATGATGATTTTGAACCATATGCTTTTACAATAATTCACAAATACCACAAAATGAATTTATCAATACGCCTCTATCAAAAATGAACCTTTGATATTGATTATCAAATACAACAAAATGGATTTGTCAATACGTCCAATCTACCAAAAAATGAACCTTTTGATAATTTTGGGCCTACATTTCCTTCAAATGATCAATTCGTACATAAATGGGAAACAAATACATTCGAGTATATGCCTTGTCCACCCGATCCCCCGATGCCTAATATCAAGATCCCGAATAACATAAGATACAACAACAATAGCTCTTGTATCCTTTATAAGGGTAAGGAATTTGATAACAAAGACTTATGCATGTATGAAATTGGTAAAAAAGCTCTTACAGATGGGTATGAATTTAAGGTTAGAAAATCTGATAAAAGAAGGTACGATGTAATTTGTAAGAATAAAGATTGCGAATGGAAAATAGTGTCGTCTAAGATGAAAAATAGTGTTAAATGGCAATTAGGCAAAGTTTACGATGTCCACACTTGTCCCAAAACACAAATTTTTCCTAATCACTGTAATGCAACAAAAATTTTTGGGACGTTTACTCGCTCCGAAATTGAGAGATACGAGTCGAATCTACACTCCAAAGGACATACAAGAAGATATTGCTCAAGAATTCAAAATAGACATTTCTTATAAAAAAGCATGGGGTGGAAAAAACCGAGCATTGGAGATGCTCAGTGGTGATCCTACGGAATCGTTTGACCAATTGCCGTATTATTGTCATAATCTAAAGTTGGCAAATGATGGTACGGTGACTCATATTGACACCGATAATGAAGGACACTTTAAGATGTGTTTTATCGCCTTTGGTGTTGCGGTAAGTATGTGTATATTGTTTATGCGTTAAAGCACAGTTTTTATATATATTTGTGGTATTCTATTAATGTACAACTAATATTTTGTAAAATCAAACAGATTCAAAGTTTCTTAAACCACTTGCGACCATTGCTAATAATTGATGGAGCACATCTTAAAGGGAAGTACCTTGGAACAAATTTGCTTGCCGTTGGAATGGATGGTAATAATCAAATTGTACCAATTGCTACGGTGTTTCTCAAGGTGAGACGGGGAATCGTGGTCATGGTTTTGTCAAAGTTGAAAGAATGCATAGGGAAGTTCCAGATTGGCTATCATATCGATAGACATTATGCAATTGGACTAGCGTGTAAAATAGTCTTCCCAAATTCATTTCATGGGTATTGTTGTAGGCATCTACTGATGAATTGCGGTTTAAACAATAGTAGAAAGCTCAGGAGTTTGTATTGGAAGACATGCAAAGCTTACACTAAGGAGGATTTTCATGCGGCACTTTCTGCTATTGATGCATTTAGACCAGGTGTTGAGAAGAAACTTCGTGAAGCTGGCTTTGAGAGATGGTCTAGGGCATACTGTCCTGCTAGACGGTACAACTATATGACGTCCAACAGTGCAGAGTCGGTAAATTCACTTACAAGAGATGTCAGAAAAGTACCGATTACAATGCTAATGGAGTGGTATCGAGAGCTTTTACAAAAGTGGTATTGTGATAAACGAGAAAAATATGAAGGTAAAGATTATTTTTAGTAAGTATTTATTTATTTATTTATTTTATATATATTTTTTTTAAATTATACCGGCATTTGCTTTTTAGATGCACCCGTGAGGGAACTTAGTGATTGGTCTGCTGCAAAAGTAAAAGATAGAATGTTAAAAAGCGCAACTTGGATTGTAAGAGGCATTGAAGCAACAAAACTTTATCAGGTGGATGATGGTCGAAGACAACATATAGTGAATCTAACCAATGGGATATGTAGTTGTTGTAAATGGCAATTTTCAGGTTTACCGTGTGGTCATGCGTTAGCGGTTGCTAGATTTCTTAAATTGTCGGATTGTAATCATTTGGCTTGGGATTGGTTTAAGAAAACCACGCTCAAAGCTACATACCAAGGATTGGTTTATCCTATAGGGGAACCCTCGAGTTGGGAGAAACCTCATGGCCTGCAAAAAGTGAAGCCACCTAGAGCAGTTAAGACCCAATCGGGAAGACCAAAAAACAAAGATCGTATAAAATCTCAAGGAGAGGAACCAAGCCCTGTAAGATGCTCAAGGTGCCACATTGTTGGACACACGCGACGATCATGCATGGAACCATTACCAAAGAAAAAGGTCATATATTGAATAATATTTGCATTGAAATGTATAATCTAGTTAACTATCCAAATCTATAATCTTGTTAACTTTGATTTAAATTTACAGGAATACGTGGGAAGCTCAAGTAGCGGACAACCGTCAAAGGCGTTTCAATATCATCCGGATTTGTCTGATAACGAAACCGAACATAATTTGTCTGATAACGAAACCTCTGTTGGTACAGCTGATGACGATGAAATGGATTGGAGCATGGAACCATACAACTTGGATGAACCATAATTGATGAAAAGTAGTGACAATACTATGTATGTTTTGAATCCGGACTGCTACCTTGCTACTGAATGAAATGTTTTGTTGTAATAAACTATGTACGAAAAACATTCAGGACTGCTACTTTGCAACTGAAATTAAATGTTATGTTTTTATGAACTAAGTATGTTGTGATTCTGGACTTTTATTAGTAAAAAGCATGGTAAGGAAGGAAACTATGAACCTGCATTCACTAGAAATAAAAGTGGGTATACATAAACCCAAAAGTTATCCAGGAGGAAATACAAAATGTTTGGGTATACATAACCCGCAACTACATGCTACTTAACAGACAATTCCATCCCCATTAGTGGTTACAAAGTGGGTATACATAAACCCAAAGTTATCCGGAGGAAATACAAAAATGTTGGGTAAACATAACCCGCCATCAAGTCGTTTTCGGTGATTCCATCAACTGTTATTATTTACAAATTGTTTTCCAAGATCACATACAAATGTTTACTTTGTCCGGACAATCAACCAGACAATCAACCAAATGTTTAGACAATGAATTGTTTTGTGGAACACGCCTTACAAGATTCAAGCAACATGTATCTTATGCTTGAAATAAAACTTGAGCATCCTCTCGCGATATGCTAAGGCGGTTTGAATGGGATTTTCAACATCCAACAGCTTTCCATTTCCTAACCTGTAAACGTATAAAAAGTTAACAAAGGAAAACTATATAACAAAAATCAAATAATTTTACAATGATGAAAAGACAAAAAGCCTATACTGGCAACCCATCTACCATACAATCAAACAAATAAAGACTAATTTTTGCACATAATAGTGAGGCTCGGATCTAATGGTTCAATAGTTTCAAAAACATCATGATATAACCGCCATGGTCGCAATAGTATAAAATATAGAATTGCCACGCCAAGACACGGAAAATCACATCATTTGATTGATATCATCACAACCTCTATCAAAGTAAGACACTTATGTTATAAAAGCAAGCAAGTGGAGAGCAACTTAGTACTTTGGCGTCCACTGAAATCCCATTGCCATGTCTCACGAAATGGCTACAAAGATTTGCACCAAACCTATTGCTATGACGGTGACATAGGAATGGGTTTTCGAGGAAGCTCAAAGTACCAAGGTGTGCCGAATAAATAATTATCGATTCTACAAAAGTTAACAAAGGAAAACTATATAACAAAAATCAAATAATTTTACAATGATGAAAAGACAAAAAGCCTATCAGCAACCCATCTACCATACAATCAAACAAATTTTGACTAATTTTTGCACATAATAATGAGGCTCAGATCAGATAAATCAATAGTTTCAAAACATCAAGATATAACCGCCATGGTCGCAATAGTATAAAATATAGAATTGCCACGCCAAGACACGGAAAATCACATCATTTGATTGATTTATTAAGATATATCATCACAACCTCTATCAAAGTAAGACACTTATGAACAAAATAGAGTTTATACATGTAAAGGAGATGGTCAAAAAGTTAAATGTCAATATGTTATAAGCAAGCAAGTGGAGATACTTAGTACTTTGAGCGTCCACTGAAATCCCATTGCCATGTCTCACGAAATGGTCGCAAAGATTTGCACCAAACCTATTGCTATGACGGTGACATAGGAATGGATTTTCGAGGAAGCTCAAAGTACCAAGGTGTGCCGAATAAATAATTATCGATTCTACAAAAGTGTATGTGTTGAATGGGATAATGAAGGAGTGTGGCATGTCATGAGCAATACACACTATATCATTATCGCAATCAACACACCTCATTATCATGGTGCATCTTTTAACGATGTATATGGGTTCCATTTCTTAGTCACACGAAGTTCCCTAAAACCATTGGTGTGCTTGATATTGATCACATTTTTCGGCACAAAAGAACCAAAAATTGGGATCAAGATCAAGCACACAAACGGTGTTGGGAACTCGGTCAAACTAACAACGGAACCCATCTACATCGTTAGAAAGATGGGCCTTGATAATTGAGGTTTTCAAGGTGAAGTTCAATGTAGCAAGCGGTGTATGGACACATTACTTTGTAGATGGGTGGTTTAAGTTCGTAAAAAGTTTTTAATCAAAAGAAACATAGTTAACCCTTTCGAGATCCCCATTGGTCCTTTTGTCGTTTCAACTCCCTATGTGCAATTGCTCGCACTGTGCAAATTGCTAGATTGTTGAAAAACAAAAGGAACATTATGGGACCTCGTAAGGGTTAATTATGTTTTTAAGATCATAAAAAGTTTTTTATCAAAAAAACATAGTTAACCTTCGAGTCCCCTCATCGGTCCTTTTGTCGTTTCAACTCCTTTGTGCTATAGCCCGCACTGTGCAAATTGCTAGATTGTTGAAAAACAAAAGGAACAATATGGGAACTCAAAAGGTTAATTATGTTTTTAAGATCATAAAAAGTTTTTTCCTCCAAAAGAAGCATAGATAACCCTTCGAGTCCCCTACGTGCCTTTTGTCGTTTAACTCGCTTTGAGCAAAGGCACGCACCAGCGATTTGCTAGATTGTTGAAAAACAAAAGACATCGCATGGGAACTCAAAAGGTTAATTCGCTTTTTAAGATCATAAAAAGAATTTTCCTCAAAAGAAGCATAGTTAACCCTTTCGAGTCCCCTACGATGCCTTTTGTCGTTTCAACTCCCAGCGATTTGCTAGATTGTTGAAAAACAAAAGGCACTATATGGGAATTCGAAGGGTTAATTATGTTTTTAAGATCATAAAAAACAATTTCGTCAAAAAGAAGCATAGTTAACCTTTCTGAATTCCCCTACAATACCTTTTGTCGTTTCAACTCCCTTTGAGCAAAGGCCTGCACCAGGCGATTTGCTAGATTGTTGAAAAAACAAAAGGCACTGTATGGGATTTTAGAATGGGTAACTATGTTGAAATTCCACACTCATCCCCAAAGTAATGTGTGCACCTTGTTACATTCAACTTCTAATTGAAACACTTTTATAGATTCCACACGTATAACATATTGATCCTTAACTTTCTTAACTAACTCCTTAACATATATAAACAATAATTATTTGCTAAGTTTCACATTTAGCAACAGTCTACAAGCAGTATTGTGATATGCATTAGCAAGGCTCAGATATGTAAAACAAACATCAGGATATTAACCGCCATGGCTGCAAAATAATCCTATAAAATTGCCATGCCAAGATATGGTAAATCACATCATTTGATTCATCAAAATAATTTAAAATTAAAGTACACACAATCTAAGCAAAAGATTGTGTGTCCTTTCCCAAGCTTCTTTTTACATTTCCAATGCAAAAAGTACTGACTAAGTTGAGCAGCCGCAAGTCGAGCGGTGTAAAGTGACTTAGATTTGGTTCAGATTTGGTGGGCCATTGTACTTTTTCTAAAAAGGTACAGAGGGGTGGAAAATTCGCTCGATTGAGCAGTTGAGCAGTTGAGCTGTCGAGCAGTTGAGCAAAACAGGAAAAGGCACAAAAAAATGACAACACATGAAAGTGACCATGTAAAGGACCATGTTTGAGTTTTTGGCCTATTAAGGAATTTTCAGATCCGTAAGGACCATGGGTTCGCGGTAAGTAGATATGCATTAGCAAGGCTCGATCAGTAAAACAACATCGGATGTAACCACACATGGTCGCAAAATCATGCTATAAAATTGCCATGCCAAGATATGGTAAATCACATCATTTGTATCATCAAATAAGAAAGTTCGTCATCACAGCCTCTTACATATTACATCACTGTTGCCAGTCAAAAGTCTTTTTTTAGTCTATTTAAAATGATAACATCTACAAATTAGGTATTGTAGATCAGGAATATTTTGTCATTCATCAATTGTTTGCATGTGATTTTTAGATTTTCAAATGTCAGTTTTGCCAATAATATAGGTTAGGAATCAACTGTCAATGAAAACCAAATAATATAGGTCAGGATTCAAGTGTCATATAGTGCCAAACAGTATTGATTCTGTGACAACCATCTAAAGTGAACCCACAAAAACAGTAGTGTATATACTATTATTGTTTTGATACAGATGAGGCTACAAATTTTTCAACATCAAATTATTGAATATTTTGTTCATTTACATGTGCAAAAGATAGGCACTAGACATCCTTTGGTTTTGCTATTTAAGACAATATAGTTGGAGGCTCATCTTCACAAATTATTTCCTAACTTGGGATAAATCATTTAATAAAATAGAATGTCAAGACAGCCAATGTGTGATCGCCTCAGAACCGAGGCTAATTCCAACAACTGGTCAGAGATATTAGCTCTGTACTGCAATAAAGCTTCAATTGAAGACCTTCAAATGGCTCAACAAATGAATTTGCTTTGTGGACGATTGGTTGGTATTACACGCCAAAGGCATAGACTCATTCGTGAGCTAGAAACTATTGGAAATAACTATGCGCAAAAACGCAAAGTATCTAATGAGGTACAAAGAGAGATGATATGAAGGTTCGTGAGATGAGGATAATGGCGGTGAATTGAATTGAGCTTAATGCTCGTAATAACGATGTCTTTGTTCAGAGGCTTAAAGGCTTGTTGGAGTTATAAGTATCGACCTATGTGTGATTTACGTCTGTGGTTTCATGGGAACTATTGTGTGTGTGTTTAATTTTAGTACTAGTGTTTTTGTAATATTTGTAAGCTATCCATTTCAATAAAACTGACCGTTTATGTTATATAAAGACTCAAATGTGAAAATAATTTTAAAAACTTGAATAATATAAACATCACTAGAATAAACTGAGATGTCAATAGCCACATATGTTTAATGATAAAATATGTGGACTGTGTTTAGCTACTAAAGAGGGTACACAATGTGAACTATTAGCATGTGACTGCCTTTTGTAGGTGTGGTTTTTCCTATTTAAGAGTGGACACACTTAATTCTGTTGGAAAATTTAGTGCACTTGTGGGATTAGTTCACACCTTGTTATGGGTTAGGAGGTACGGAGTGTACACCCATAAGGTCCATGAACACCACGACTCTTGTAGTGGTTTGTATTGGTAGTGCTAGTAGAAAGTATTGCTTGTGGAAAGTACCGCTTGTGAAAAGTCTCGCTTGTGGTTTTCATCGACAGGCGTGTTTCCACCGATAAGCGGTGTTTCCATCGATAAGTGTTTCCAATCGCTTATGTTTCACCGAAGCTTGTGGATTCCACTAAAGCAAAGGTATCCACCGATAGCACTATGAAAGTCTCGCTTGTAACGGTTTTGACCTATTCAAGTGGCGGTTTAACCGCTTAATGACCACGCTTAATTGGTCATGTAACCACTAATGGCTATAATGGGGATAATTATGAGGCTATTAATGGGCTGATTAATACTCATAATTCCATTTGATTAGCTTAGAGTAAACTCCTATAAATAGGAGATCTGATTATGCATGAAGCACACACAGAAAACGATTAACACTTATAAGCGCAAGGGTTATTGATTTGTGCCTAATTCAATAACATACATTTGGTCTTATCCCAAGTAGATATTCGTGTAACCCTGCATTAGGGTCGAATAGTTTACTTTGGAAAGTGATCACACGATTCCAAGTGATGTCCAGTAACCACCAAGTGGTATTTGTTCTTCACGACCGTTTGTTTGTTTCTCACTGAATAGTTGCACATTCTGTGAAGTTGATTATCTAACCCTGCTCGGGATTTAAACTACAACAATCAAAGTAAACTATTTTTGTGATAATCAATGGCAACCGCGTGATGAACACATGGCTTCAAACTTTGCTAAGTCGGATAAGTTTGAAGGGTGGACTTTAGGAGGTGGCAAAGAAGATGCACTTCTTGCTGTCAAGCATGAGTGTGGTCTATGTCTGACTACTCCTATTCTCGATGATGGGGATGATGCTACGGTTGAGCGTATCGGGAGGAGGAGCAAGTGGGAGAATGATGACTATATAGGCGTAGGTCTTATTCAATGGTATGTCTCGATTCTTTGTTTGATATTTATCGAACTTTGAATCTTCCAAAGAACTGGATTCCTTGGATGCCAAATATATGGCGGAGGATGCGTCAAGTAAGAAGTTTCTTGTAAGTAATTTCACAAATTACAAAATGACTGATTCAAGACCAGTCATGGAACAATACAATGAACTTCTTGGAATACTTGGAAGGTTTACACAACACAATATGCACATGGATGAGGCTATTCAAGTCTCTTGTGTTATTGATAAACTTCCTCCTTCTTGGAAAGATTTCAAGCATACCTTGAAACATAAGAAAGATGAATTAACTCGGTTGAGTTGGGCATATCATCTGCGTATTGAGGAATCTCTCAAGGTGCGGGATAATGACAAGCCAAAGATTAGCAATGCTTGGTGCATCTGTTGTCAATATGGTGGAGCATAACAACTCCACTGTGTACAATGATAACAAAGGCAAACGCAAATATCATGATAACACAAAGGCATATCTTAACAAGAAGGCAACCCTACTTGTTGGAAATGTGGCAAGACCGGTCACATTAAAAGGGACCGCAAAGGTGTTAAAATTGGTGGTAAAGCCAATGGATCGTGCACTAATGGTTCAGGGAGTGGTGGTTCACCAACTCACCGAAAGGTCGTAATATGTTTAATAAGTCTTTTCGATTTATTATGTTACATATGTATCTGAATCTTTTATGTGCGAGGATGATGATGTTGCGTGGTGGGTTGACTGTGCAACAGTTCATGTGTGTAAAGATAGAAGTCGGTTCAAGACTTATGAGTCACCGAATGATGGTTCTATTCTTCACATGGGAAATGAGTCAACGCCTTGGTGCATGGTGGTGGTTGTGTAGATCTTAAGTTTAGTTCGGAAAGATTGTAACTTTGTTTGATGTTATTCATGTTCCCGATATCGGGAAGAACTTGGTTTCAAGTAGTATTTTGAATAATCATGGTTATAAACAAGTTATTGAGTCTCGAAAAATTTGTGCTTTCTAAGCATGGTGTTTTTATTGGTTTTGGTTATTTATGTAATCAAATGTTGGGCTTATGTTACCACCGATAGTGTTATTTCACTTTTGTGACCACATATGACCAGACCGACTCTACCCTTTGGCATGCTAGACTTGGCCATGTTCACTATAAAAGGATGCAAGATATGTCTAGGGATGGTTTAATCCCGCTTTTGACATGGACACCGAAAAGTGTAAAACTTGCATGTTGACCAAGATAACCAAGAAACCCTTTCGTGGTGTTAGTCGTGAGACTAAGATCTTGGAGCTTATTCACAGTGACCATGTGATTTGCATACCACTCCTTCTTTGGGGAATAAGAAGTACTTTGTGACATTTATTGATGATGCTTCTAGATTTTGTTATGTCTATCTGTTACATACCAAGGATGAAGCATTAGATAAATTCAAAGTGTTTAAAAGCGAAGTTGAATTACAACTGGGTCTTTGATCAAAAGATTAAGGACCGATAGGGAGGTGAGTACATGGATAATCTGTATTTTCGATTCGTTGGTATAATCCATGAAACGATCGCCCTTATACTCCTCGAAGAAATGGTATTTACGAAAGGAAGAACATGGTGTCAAGGAGATAGTTAATTCCATGTTGTCCTATTCAGATCGAGTCAGGGTTCGGGGTGAAGCTATGTTAACGACTTGCTATTTATTAAATAGGGTTCCCAAACAAAAGGAACAAGGTTACCCTTATGAACTCGGACTAAAAGGAAACCCAACTGAATTATCTCAAGGTTTGGGGTTGTAGGTGTTGTAAGACTCACGATCCAAAGCTAAAGACTTTAGGTGAAAGAGGCATTGACCGCATCTTTGTTGGATATGATGAGCATTCCAAGTCTTTTAGGTTCTATGTTATTGTGTGACAATTCGTATTTTCAGGTCATATTTCAAAACATTATTCATGCTTCATCATTTATCGTTTATCGTAAACTAGGTTTACGAGTATCAAATTCGCGTAACCTTAATGGTTTAGCTGTGAATTCATGATCATATCATCAAGGACATTTCATATAGACTAAGTTTAGTCTACATTTCATTAACATCATTGTCATCATATTAGTTCATGCATGGTTTTGCATTTTACATTAAACGTATAATTTTCATATTAAATAAACGTTATCGCGTAATTAATTATTTTGAACAATTGATCCGTTACTTCCAAAAAAAATTTCCCGATATATTTTTATACTCATATTAAGTTTATAAAATAATATTATGAGTTTACCCAGTGTTTTAAATTTATTTTGTATATAAATTGTTATATTTATATAATTACGACGGTTTTCTTAAATATTACACGATTATTATTATTTCACTCAAATTTTGCAAGAAATGTATTTTTATAATTTTATGACCTAAATATATTTTATCTTGACCCGTGAAAATTTATTTTAACTAACGCTACCTTATATACTCAAATGTGACTACAACTTATCATTTATCTTCATTTAATCATACTTAAACATTACATTATACATTAAAAAAAATTAATAAAGGTGAATGACTAACCTCCCTTGTCGACAAGGAGGGTGAGTCATTGGGTGATTCATGTAAACTTACAAATATCTACAAGTGTATGTATAATATTAATAAACCAAACACAATTTACTTCATTTGCAAAAATAAAAGATCAAACTCTTGCTCTCTTTTCTCTCTAAATCTGGCAGCCACAAGACAAGAAGGAAGATCATCACAATAATTTTTCAAGACAAAGTTATTTAACACTCTAGTATCACTCTTTGTATAGGTTTTGCAATAAAAACCTAGGGTGATTAGGAAAATCCTTTGTTCTCATAAACCTCATCAAGTTACTAGTAAGCATTCATATTCATCATAATATTTCATATTCATTGTTATGGTCATTTCATTTTTATTTGAGAAAACATGCAAGTCTCATGAGGTTTATACCACTTTTTCATTGATTTTAAGAGTTATGTATATATAATTCATCCTATAATTACTCCTTGTTATATATTAGTTTTGGTGATGTCTAGGAACCCATGACACCCTAAGAAGGTGTATGGTAGGATTAGAATAGCTTTGGAGTTGTTTTGAATGGGTTAGGATAGGTTTGGCGAGAAAAACTCATTTCGACAAGTTTGCAAAGGGTCTGTCCTTATTTTCAAAATCTGGAAAATCAGACAGTAGGTAAAAATTTTGGCCTAGATATTTAGAAAATATACTTTAAAAGCGAAACCGTGGCGCTTGAACGGATTAAAACGGAGCTATAACGAAGAAGTTAGGAATTTTCAAGTTGGCGACGAAAACTATAAAATTTCGAAATTTCAAAGAAGCATTGATTATTTTGTACGAGTCAAAAATGAAGCTTGGGCGTTGTAAATTATGTTGACTTGTCAAAAATATGTTAGTATACTTTGATACAAAGCTAAGGACCTTTAAAACGTAGAAAACGGATTTGTAACGACTAAATTATACACGTTTTCACAAAGTTGCCGTAACTTTATTATATAAGAAAAACTAAATTATTTCTAATAGGCAAGTTTTACGGCAAAACAAAGAGACCAAGTTGAAGGTTGTTTTTAACATTGATTTAGAACTTTTTATAAAGTGATGTCTTCTAGTAAAAGTGAGATCGCCAAGTATATTTTCCAAAATGTCCGACTGTTTGTTTAGCGGAGTTGTAATGAATTAATTACGGTCGCTTAAACTTTGCCGAAAACCATCCTTAAACTATATTTTGGGACATAAGTACCATACTTAACCTCTATTTTTCTTTATGTTCGAGACCTCTAGGATGAAAACTTAAACACTAAAACTTCGAGATAATCATACGAGCTTCCCAAAACCGTTGAGTTCGTTTCCTAACGCTCGATGTGAACCATTTTTACGACTAGTTTTTAGAGACCGTTTTGTCACTTTCAGGAAATTTCAACGACATTATTTTACTACGAAAAGTTATAATTTCATAATAAATCATTAAATGACTATCGTAAGATATCATTTCAACGTAAATACTTTTAAAGTATTTTATAACATGACGAGATGTCATAAACATATATTTCGACGATAAATTCTATTTTCAAAAGCGCATAAGTGGTATAGATTACATGTGGATTGCATGCGACATTGTTTCATGATTTACATTAGAACATATCATTCATAATAGGTCACGGTCGAGGTTGCTCCTCATTTCAAGATTGCCATTACATCATCATTATCATTGCAACATGTGAGTTTTCATAGCCCCGATTTATTCAAGTTTATACTTTATTTCAAACCTACGGGAGAATACATTGCACATCATTTTTATTACGATGCCAAGTATATTCAAATTCATTACATTGCTTAAGTTACCTCATTGCGATTAAATGTCCCATTTCATAATCATGAACCGTTAATTTCATAGAAGCGAGGTGAGTGGATAGATCTATCGAGGTGACACCTCCATCCGGGTTGGCGGATTCCAACCGGACGGATGCATTTCATTTCTTTATCATTATTGAGTTGTTTGGCAAAACACTCTATTGGGGCGAACATCGGTCAAGCTTGTGTCATGGACTTATAGCAATTGTATCATTTTGTGACGACATTGTCATACATAATTTATACTTGTGGTAGTCGTATTAAACATTTACATAAACTCTATGAACTCACTCAACCATTGTGTTGACACTTTAGCAATGTATTTTCGTGTAACTAAGGCATTCACTTCATGGCATGCATGTGGACATATCATAGAGTCGCGGTGACGACGCGCCTCACATGGGATTTATATACTTTAAAAACATCGTTTGACTTGTACCAAACTTACTTTCGCACATAGTAACTTTCATTTGGGACCTATCTTTGTAACTCGAATGTTTTATTAAATCAAGCGATGTATTTTCCAAATGACACTTTAGGTCGCTCAATATAATCGTGATTGTGATGCTATGACAATCAATCCCAGAATTCCATTCACGCAAATGTGTAATTGGGGTGTGATGATTGGCATCGAGCTTGATTATAGAGAACTAGGTTGCATCATTGACCTAGACTATAACTACATCATCATAGCATCTCATCATTTCATCATAAGTGCATATTCACTTTACATGCGGTTTATACGTTACATATTTCGAGTTATTTACTTTCATTTCAAACCGATTGTCACATGGATGCCTTTAAATACCCATTCCATTATCCTTTCTTTAGATTCTAACGTGGAGAATGCCTTGTCATTTCCTATCACAATTTTAATATCAGCTGATTCATCACCGATAATGTCGAATGCCGAGACAAAACCTCTAAGTAGGGCGAAGTCACTCTCACTCCTCTGTTTCACCACTAACATGTCGAGTTACACGTTATTCACACATTAAGTCACTAAACCATCGTACATTTGAAGCATTTACGACATCTCATAACCTATCTTTTTGGAATCCATCATTCATTTTTGAAAGATAACCTTAAATTTATTATCTCATATCACATCCCTTTAGAGCGTTTATTTTTTTTTATCATAGGACCTTGCTACGTCTTATTTTTCCTCTTATTTTGAAGAGTTATGGCGCCGAAGAGAGCTCCACCAGCTATGACACAAGCCGCTATCCAAAAGTATATAGAGGATAGTATAGCTAGGGCACTAGAGAAAGAACGGCAACAAGATGGCTGCCTGCTGCTTTGCATTGTCGAGACCATGGTACGCCATCAAGCTACTAGACTTCTACTACTACAGGAGCTGCAGGAGGTTCTGGAGTTCAAAATGGTACATACATGGACTTTAAGAGCGGTGATCCCCCAAAGTTCGGAGGCACAGAAGGAGCCATTACTATGATCCGTTGGTTGGAAAAGATCGAGTCATTATTTCTTCTATGCGATTGCCCAGATGACTGCAAGGTGAAATTCGCTACTAGTACACTCTTGGATGAGGCAAGGTTATGGTGGAATTATTATGCACAGCCTATTGGTATGGAAAACGCTTACAAGCTCTCATGGGATCAATTCAAGAGGTTGTTGACTAAGAAGTATTGTCCACAATCGAGGTGAAGAAATTGGAGATGGAATTTCTTGGGTTAGTGACCGTTGGTTATGACATCGAGACCTACATCGGAAGGTTTCAAGAGTTGGTCGCTTTATGTCCATCTATGGTTTTGGACAATGAGAAACTCATGAAAGGTTTCATTGGAGGACTTCAAAATGCATTCAAGGAGATGTAACCTCTTTCGATTCACAAACAATTGAAGAGACCATCAAGGTAACTCAAATACTCATGGCTCAAGTTGTGAAGAGGGAAAACTTTATCGACAATAACAACAACAATAACAACCGCGACAACCAAGCTAACAACAAAAAAGGAAAGGGAAAATGACCGGGAGGTTATAACAACAACAACCAAAGCCGTAACACTAACCATCACCAACAATGAATAGAAGACAAGAAGTCGCGTGGTTTATGTTCTTCGCACCAACAAAGGAAAGAACTTATATCGAAACTTACCACGATGCCACCAATGCACGCTACATCATGATGGTCCATGTGGTATATGCTTTAGCTTTCAAAAGTGGGACACCTTGCTAAGGACCGCAAAGGAAAAGGATATGTTGGAACTCAACCACTATGTAATCGATGTAAGTATCATCACTCGGTCTTTGCCTTGTTAAGTGCTACAAGTGCCAAAATTAGGACACCTCGCGTGGATTGTAGAGTAAGCTATAATTACATGTTTCGGATGTGGGGAGCAAGGACACTATCGTAACCAATGTCACCGGAACCAAGGTTAACAAGTTGAAGGAACTCATGGGAAAACATATATATTAGAAGGAGGAGAAGCTCATCCGGTATCAACAACGAAAAGAGAAGAAGATTAGAAATTAATGTCTTATTTTCCTTATGTATTATGTCGTACTAAGTTTATGTCTTCCATCGTATCCAAATCTTTATAACTTAAGATGTACTACTTTTGATAAACCACTCGTTGTAAAATATTCTCATCTATCGTACTTTATTTTCTTTCGATTTGTTATCACTTACGAGAATTTTACTTCCTTCTACTTTAAATGCCATTTTAACGACACGGTTTAAATCTATGTAAACATTGAGAGTTATAACAACTAAACCGAACATCACATTATCGTTCCTTAATTATACATAGCCTAGCTAACTATGTCTAATTCTGGAGGGATCATGTTATGTTGGGAGCAGTTATTTATAAATCTTAGTGCAAGCAAAATTATCACATATTCCAAAGTCAAAGTGTTACTCATGGAAGATTCATCCAATATTTTCTTTACTATGATGTTTTATACACTCTTAATCATCGATAACCGTAACGACACCTCTTCATGTCTTCTCTCCTCGTTATTCATCACAAACTCAAAATTCGATAGACCAGCGTGAACCCAATTCGTGGGTGAATTCCTTTTTGTTAGCGAATGTAACAATTCGATTTTCGGTCATATTTCAAAACATTATTCATGCTTCATCATTTATCGTTTATCGTAAACTAGGTTTACGAGTATCAAATCAGCGTAACCTTAATGGTTTAGCCGTGAATTCATGATCATATCATCAAGGACATTTCATATAGACTAAGTTTAGTCTACATTTCATTAACATCATTGTCATCATATTAGTTCATGCATGGTTTTGCATTTTACATTAAACGATAATTTTCATATTAAATAAACGTTATCGCGTAATTAATTATTTTGAACAATTGATCCGTTACTTCCAAAAATTATCCCGATATATTTTTATACTCATATTAAGTTTATAAAATAATATTATGAGTTTACCGGTGTTTTAAATTTATTTTGTATATAAATTGTTATATTTATATAATTACGACGGTTTTCTTAAATATTACACGATTATTATTATTTCACTCAAATTTTGCAAGAAATGTATTTTTAATTTTATGACCTAAATATATTTTATCTTGACCCGTGAAAATTTATTTTAACTAACGCTACCTTATATACTCAAATGTGACTACAACTTATCATTTATCTTCATTTAATCATACTTAAACATTACATTATACATTAAAAAAAAATTAATAAAGGTGAATGACTAACCTCCCTTGTCGACAAGGGAGGGTGAGTCATTTGGGTGATTCATGTAAACTTACAAATATCTACAAGTGTATGTATAATATTAATAAACCAAACACAATTTACTTCATTTGCAAAAATAAAAGATCAAACTCTTGCTCTCTTTTCTCTCTAAATCTGGCAGCCACAAGACAAGAAGGAAGATCATCACAATAATTTTTCAAGACAAAGTTATTTAACACTCTAGTATCACTCTTTGTATAGGTTTTGCAATAAAAACCTAGGGTGATTAGGAAAATCCTTTGTTCTCATAAACCTCATCAAGTTACTAGTAAGCATTCATATTCATCATAATATTTCATATTCATTGTTATGGTCATTTCATTTTTATTTGAGAAAACATGCAAGTCTCATGAGGTTTATACCACTTTTTCATTGATTTTAAGAGTTATGTATATATAAGTCATCCTATAATTACTCCTTGTTATATATTAGTTTTGGTGATGTCTAGGAACCCATGACACCCTAAGAAGGTGTATGGTAGGATTAGAATAGCTTCGGAGTTGTTTTGAATGGGTTAGGATAGGTTTGGCGCGAGAAAAACTCATTTCGACAAGTTTGCAAAAGGGTCTGTCCTTATTTTCAAAATCTGGAAAATCCGACAGTAGGTAAAAATTTTTGGCCTAGATATTTAGAAAATATACTTTAAAACAAAACCGTGGCCGCTTGAACGGATTAAAACGGAGCTATAACGAAGAAGTTAGGAATTTTTCAAGTTGGCGACGAAAACTATAAAATTTCTGGAAATTTCAGCAAGCATTGATTATTTTGTACGAGTCAAAAATATGTTAGTATACTTTGATACAAAGCTAAGGACCTTTAAAACGTAGAAAACGGATTTGTAACGACTAAATTATACACGTTTTCACAAAGTTGCCGTAACTTTATTATATAAGAAAAACTAAATTATTTCTAATAGGCAAGTTTTACTAACAAAACAAAGAGACCAAGTTGAAGGTTGTTTTTAACATTGATTTAGAACTTTTATAAAGTGATGTCTTCTAGTAAAAGTGAGATCGCCAAGTATATTTTCCAAAATGTCCGACTGTTTGTTTAGCGGAGTTGTAATGAATTAATTACAGTCGCTTAAACTTTGCCGAAAACCATCCTTAAACTATATTTTGGGACATAAGTACCATACTTAACCTCTATTTTTCTTTATGTTCGAGACCTCTAGGATGAAAACTTAAACACTAAAACTTCGAGATAATCATACGAGCTTCCCAAAACCGTTGAGTTCGTTTCCTAACGCTCGATGTGCACCATTTTTACGACTAGTTTTTAGAGACCGTTTTGTCACTTTCAGGAAATTTCAACGACATTATTTTACTACGAAAAGTTATAATTTCATAATAAATCATTAAATGACTATCGTAAGATATCATTTCAACGTAAATACTTTTAAAGTATTTTATAACATGACGAGATGTCATAAACATATATTTCGACGATAAATTCTATTTTCAAAAGCGTACAAGTGGTATAGATTACATGTGGATTTGCATGCACGACATTGTTTCATGATTTACATTAGAACATATCATTCATAATAGGTCACGGTCAGAGGTTGCTCCTCATTTCAGTATTGCCATTACATCATCATTATCATTGCAACAGGTGAGTTTTCATAGCCCCAATTTATTCAAGTTTATACTTTATTTCAAACCTATGGGGGAGAAAACATTGCACATCATTTTTATTACGATGCCAAGTATATTCAAATTCATTACATTGCTTAAGTTACCTCATTGCCGATTAAATGTCCCCATTTCATAATCATGAACCGTTAATTTCATAGAAGCGAGGGTGAGTGGATAGATCTATCGAGGTGACACCTCCATCCGGGTTGGCGGATTCCAACCGGACGGATGCATTTCATTTCTTTATCATTATTGAGTTTTTGGCAAAACACTCTATTGGGCGAACATCGGTCAAGCTTTGTGTCATGGACTTATAGCAATTGTATCATTTTGTGACGACATTGTCATACATAATTTATACTTGTGGTAGTCGTATTAAACATTTACATAAACTCTATGAACTCACTCAACCATTGTGTTGACACTTTTAGCAATTTATTTTCAGGTAACTAAGGCATTCACTTCATGGCATGCATGTGGACATATCATAGAGTCGCGGTGACGACGCGTCTCACATGGGATTTATATACTTTAAAAACATCGTTTGACTTGTACCAAACTTACTTTTCGCACATAGTAACTTTCATTTGGGACCTATCTTTGTAACTCTGAATGTTTTTATTAAATCAAGCGATGTATTTTCCAAACGACACTTTAGGTCGTTCAATATAACTGTGATTGTGATGCTATGACAATCAATCCCGAGAATTCCATTCACCGCAAAGCAGTAATTTGGGGTGTGACATATTGAACCTAATGAACATGTTTGATTAACTCAATAATTGAATCAAGGGATGCGATTTTGATGAGAATTGATTCTCATCGGTCCCTAGACCAAGTCGAGGATTCCTAATGGAACTCATGACACGGTGTATCGAGGTACGATGATGAACCATCGGTGGTCCCTGATAAGGTTGTGGTACAACAACTGAAAGTCTTGAGGAAGAGCAAAAGGGTCGGGACTCCAAAGTCATTTGGACTGAGTTTCAACTATACTTAGTTGAAGGAACTAGGGATGAGGTCTCGACCAATACTCCTATTGCTTCATTGTTGAGGATGATCCCAAGACATTTGAAGATGCAATGAAGTCCCGTGATATTGCTACGGATAGAAGCAATAAATGATGAGATGGATTCCATCATGGGCAACAACACTTGGTGTTGGTTGATCTACCACCAAGTTGCAAACCTTTGGGTTGCAAATGGATTTTCAAAAGGAAAATGAAGGTAGATGGAACTATTGAAAAGTTCAAGGCTAGACTAGTCATTCGTGGCTTTAAACAAAAGTCGGGAATAGACTATTTTGATACTTATGCCCCGTGGCTCGTATCGATTACCATAAGGCTGGCGATTGCTATGGCATCTATTCACAATCGGTTATTCATCGGATGGATGTGAAAATAACTTTCTTGAATGGTGAATTGGAAGAGGAGGTTTATATGAACCAACCTCGGGGCTTCATCATGCGGAAATGAAAACAAGGTGTGTAAACCGATTAAGTCTCTTTATGAACTTAAGCGGGCACCTAAGCAATGACATCAAAAATTGATGAAGTGGTTTTGTCTAGTGGTTATGTTCTTAACCAAGTCGACAAATGTGTATATAGCAAATATGATGAATCGGTAAAGGAGTCATCATTTGTCTATATGTTGATGACATGTTGATCTTTGGCACTAACCAAAATCAAGTTGACCGACAAAGGAATTTTTGTCATCAAGGTTCTCCATGAAGGACATGGGGGAGGCGATGTTATCCTTGGTATAAGGATTAAACATGAAAGTAATAGAATTTCTATCTCTCGGTCTCATTATATTGAGAAGGTCTTGAGGAAATTCAATTACTTTGATTGTACTCCGTGAGTACACCTATGGATACTGTGAGAAGTCGATGCCTAATCATGGCAAGGCAGTATCTCAACTTGAGTATTCTAGGGTAATTGGCTGCTCGATGTATGCCATGACTTGTACAAGGCCGATATTGGTTTTGCGGTGGGAAAATTGAGCGGTATACTAGTAATCCTAGTGCTCATCAACGGCAGCGATTCGAGGGTATCTTGAAGTATTTGAAGAGAACTATGGATTATAGTCTCTCATATATTGGTTACCCATCGTTGTTGGAAGGTTACACGATGCAAGTTGGATCGATAACATCTTGAAGATAATTCGTCTACCGGTGGTGGGTATTCCTACTTGGTGGAGGTGCAATTTCTTGGGCATCCAAAAGCAAACTTGCATCACCGGTTCAACAATGGAATCGAATTTGTGGCTCTAGCAACTGGTAAAGAAGTCGAATGGTTGAAAAACTTGCTTCTTGAGATTCCATTGTGGCCTAAACCTATAGCACCTATTTCTATCCGATGTGATAGTGCATCTACATTGGCTAAGGCTTATAGCCGGATGTACAATGGTAAGTCTAGACACTTGGGTGTCGGACATAGCATAATTCGTGAGCTTATCATGAATGGGGTGGTATCTATAGAGTTTGTGAGATCTCAATGAACTTAGGCGATAACTTGATGAAGGGTTTGGCTAGAGACTTGGTTATAAAGTCTGCTAAAGGGATGGGTTTAAGTCCAACTTAGTCTCAGAATGCTAGGACACCCAACTCCTCACAGGGAAACTTGGGGCCGAGTTCAATGTGGAAAGTCGAACATTCGATGGATGGAGCACATGTTTATGTACATCCCAAGGTTGTGCTCGAACCTCTTTGAAAGGAGGATGAAGTCTTTACTTAATGGTTAATGTTCTTTGAAAAGTGCTTGGCGGGAGCATGAATAAAGAGGAACCACCTATGTAAATGTTGAAGTTTTGCCGCTCAGAAGCTTTGGACTTTTAGCTTTTGCAACATTTATGAATTTGGATATGGACATGGCTTGTATAGTGTCGGGAGCTTTTAAGTGTTTGAAAACTTGTGTGTATTTTATCTTGGTATTCAAATGGGTTGAAGGGTTCAATTCTTAGAACACCCCGATTCTCGAATATTTGAACGTGTAATTTACTAAGATGGAAATTCAATCCTCGTGACATTTTCGTTTATGCACATGTTTTGCTTGATGTTTATTTTTCATGCAAAGGAAGTGAACTAAATTTGGGGAGGATTGTTGGAAAATTTAGTGCACTTGTGGGATTAGTTCACACCTTGTTATGGGTTAGGAGGCACGAGTGTACACCCATAAGGTCCATGAACACCACGACTCTTGTAGTGGTTTGTATTGGTAGTGCTAGTAGAAACCGCTTGTGGAAAGTCGCTTGTGGTTTCCAGCGATAGGCGGTGTTTCCATCGAAGCATGTTTCCACCGATAGCGGTGTTTCCACCGCTTATGTTTCACTGAAGCTTGTGGATTCCATCAAGCAGTGTATCCACCGATAGCACTATGAAATCAATCGATGAAAGTTCGCTTGTAACGGTTTTGACCTATTCAAGTGGCGTTTCAAGCGCTTAATGACCATGTTTAATTGGTCATGTAACCACTAACGGCTATAATGGGGATAATTATGAGGCTATTAATGGGCCGATTAATACTCATAATTCCATTTGATTAGCTTAGAGTAAACTCCTATAAATAGGAGATTTGATTATGCATGAAGCACACACAGAAAACGATTAACACTTATAAGCACAAGGGTTATTGATTTGTGCCTAATTCAATAACATACATTTGGTCTTATCCCAAGTAGATATTCGTGTAACCCAGGCATTAGGGTCGAATAGTTTACTTTGGAAAGTGATCACACGATTCCAAGTGATATCCGGTAACCACCAAGTGGTATTTGTTACTACTGACCGTTTGTTTGTTTCTGCTGAACAGTTGCACATTTCTGCTGAAGTTGATTATCTAACCCTGTTCTGGGAGTTAAACTACAACAAATTCAGCATTAACCTACTTCACTTTATTCTAAATATGTCAAATGCTAAAAAAGTTACATTCAAGCATAATGTTGATGATAGGAATGGTCAATCAAGGCACTAAGAGATGATATTTCCTAAGATTGAAGAGAGATATGGCCCAATTCTTGAACCAAGGGACCAATTACCATTAAAATTCTAGAAGACCTAAGACAACAAGTTTCTGAGATTGAACAAGTAGAAGGTGGTAAACCACGTGGTAGTGTTAACACCAAGGTACCACCTTGCAAGAAAGGCAAGTCACCAATAATGATATACCAAACCAACAAGGATCTATTTCTAATGGGCCGTAATTGTCTAGGATATTTTCAAATAAAGGTTGTGGCATTACCTTGCCCAATATAGGTTTGTGTCGTCGGTTGTGCTAACGTGTCTGTTCTCTAAAAGATAGTTATTTGTATAATATCCTAATTAAGTAACGCTTCAAATAAAGGTTTGAGAAAATTCACTAAATAGGCCAAAAACTCAACCATGGTCCTTTACATGGTCACTTTCATGTGCCCTTTCCCATAAGAGTGTATCCAACAACCAAATGACACAATCAAACACATTTTGACTATTTTTTTGTACATAATAGTGAGGCTCAGATCTGTATAAATCAATAGTTTCAAAAACATCAGGATATAACCGCCATGGCTGCAATAGTATAAAATATAGAATTGCCACGCCAAGACACGGAAAATCACATCATTAGCATGATTTATTAAGATACTTATCATCACAGCCTCTTGAACACAAATGTCGCTTCATATATTCTATGAAAATAGTTCTACTAAAATAAGACACTTGTGAACAAAATAGAGTTTATACATATCAAAATAAGCAAGTTACCAAAGGAACACTATAGACATGTGATGTAGGTCAGGAATCAAGTGTCATTCAAAACAACTAGCATGTGAGATATTTTGGGGTAATACTATTAGTATTTAATAGAGGGGTAATGCTATACTATTTTCACATTTTTAGTTCATAAAAAAAACAAAAAAACAAAACAAAAACAAACAAACAAACAAACATAATGGCGAGACGTCTTAGGTGTGCTGAGCTGCAACAATCTTCAAATACCGTTGAGTGGGATGAAATGATGATTTTCTATTGCCGCGTAAATCACTAGATTATTTTAAGCTATCGAGAGAGATCAATGGGTTACGCATGAAGGTGTGCCTTTCTGAGTTCATGAGATGGGTTCTTCAATGTGAGTTGGAGACCGTGGTTGGGAAGACTATGCCTCGAAGACATCGAGTTTCTCAAGGAGCTTCAAGCAAAGGATGACATGAAAATGAGGAGTTGGAGGTTTGGCAAAGGAGATAGAGTATAGGTGTCTTGAGATTGATGAGTTTATCGACAAGCTAAAGGGTAAGGTGCCGTTTGAGACTAATATTGGAGCAGGCTATGCCTAAGTTGATTGGGATGTGCAAGTGTCACGGGTGGCCGATTGCATATAGTGTCACGGATGTAACCGGTCACCGTGACACTTGCACATCCCAATCAACTTAAAGATAGTGTTTGTGTTTGTGTTTTCCAATTAACTAAGTATTCACCTAGCATAAGTTTGTGTTTATCCACTTGTATCAGTAAAGATGGTGTTTGTTGTAATAAATGGTTATCCTACGACCAAACTAAAAATGTCTAGATTTGTCTCTTAAGTAAGAAACAAATTGATATATTATAAGCTATTATCGCAATATTAAATGACTAACTCGAATAAGAAGATGTATAGCCACACACCACAATCATCGAACAAACCACCCTACTGGGAACATTTTTAGCGTGCTTGAGCGTAATCCTATAGGACTTAGGATCGATTCCTCCGATCAAAGACCCTACTTCTTTTAGGACTTGGAAGCCTTGTCTCTAAAGTATTCCTCATATCCGATAAAAGGACGCGATTCATTATCAAGCACAACGCCACTATCATAGAATGTGACATTACCAGTCTGGATGTGAAACACAGCAAGAGACCAATGAACCTCAGGTTCATTTATTGGGATAAAAACGCGTTCAACATCAGCCCAACCAAGAAAGTATTTTTCTTTGTTGGCGTAGAACACAGGCAATGATCCTCCTCGCATCAATAGTGGCAGAAAAAAGCAACTAACCATTGACCAATCCATATCATCTGGTCTAGTATGCCACATGTAACTGATCCACAGATCAATGTGCTGTAAGAACAATAAACAAAAAAAAAAACAAAATACAAATATAATCAGTAATTTATATAAAATTGAGATTTTCATTTACTCTACCTGCAAATCGATTTCAAGTGTGTTTTATACAAGACATATAGAGTTTATATAATCGTGTTGAATGGGATAATGTAGTGTGGCCTGTCATGAACAATACACACTATATCATTATCGCAAACAACACGTCTCAATTATCATAGCAGATATACATAAGGATGTAGATGGGTTTCATTGCCTAATTTGAATGTGTGCTTGATCTTTATCACAAGTTTTGGCTCTTACAAGAACGGAAGATGGTTGTCGAGTTTATATAATATTTTCTAGACAACGAGCTTCCGTTCTTGAAAGAGCCAAAACTGTGATAAAATCAACACACAAATTGTACTAGGGACGGGGTTCAAATTATGCAATGGAACCCATCTAGATAATTAGATAGACCCCGCCATGATAATTGAGAAAGTATCGATGTTTCATTTAACAATATGCGCTTTTTCGTATAAAATTTACTTGATATCGATTATCGACTCTGAACAATCAAAACCAAAATATTATATAATTCTGAGTAAAGTATATAAAAGATATATTTACTTTACCTCATCAAGCATCCATCCTTTGCGCTTATCGTCAAGGCCAATTATAGCATCCCAAAAATAACGATCCACAGTTATTTCAGCACACCAAGGAAACTTACAATTCCGCCACCCATCCATACACAGAAACCACTCAATTTCGTATCCAAGGAAAATTCGATCGGTGTTTTGAAATGGTCGATCAAGAACCTATAGACAAAACAAAATAAACATAAGTGACCATTATAAAATGATTACAATTATATATAAAAACCTGACAGATTTAAAAACATTGTACCTCGATCCAAGGTCTGACTAATTTTAACCTTTCAACCATAATAGGATCAAGAAGATTCCTTCGATTTCTCAATTCATCAACACTAGGAACTTTTATAGTTTTTGGGGCTTGCACAAAAAGCGACCTAATAACATCTTCAAACCTCCTCTTCTTTGTTCCACAACGCTCGAGCAATTTTCATGTGAGATGACTTCATGTGAGATTGGGACATTCTCAACCTCTTTTCCTAGGCTCTTCCATAGGATGAAAACACCATCCTTCGTGGTGATTTGTCAAAATCTTCTGTGATGATGGAATATTAAGCTATTGGGAATCAAACAACTTCATAAAATCATTAACTTCACCGCAATACTAAAGAAGAACAAGGCCTCGTCAATGAAATGCCACAATTGCATTATCATTAGAACTTAGAACCTATAATGTGTCAATGAAAAGTTGACACATTATCAAGAATACATAGAATCTACAAGCAAATTTACCTTTTCAACACCGGATGGGATAACTTTGTCTTGTTGTTCGGTTTATAAGTATAAAGCGCACACAAAAGAATCTACCACGTATTAGTAGAGCAGTCTAAAAGATATACACAAAGAATATACCACATATTATAGGACCGAAAATGCAAATTTACAAGTATAATACTGATTTAATTACCTTTTCATAAGTCTAGTTGTTGACTTTCTCCTCCTGTTCTCTTTTAGAAGTGTAAAACTGCATACCAAATTTGTTTACCAAATATTATTAAACAAAAATTAATTAAATTACAAGTACATTTATAAAATGAATAAATAGCCTTCTCATAAGTATCTTTGTTGACTTGGTCTCTTCTTTTTGAAATGATCTGCAAATGAAAGTAATTTGGAACAAAACATGCCTATTAGTGTATACCAAGATAACTGTTTAAAAAGAAAATATATTGGACAAAAATCACAAAGGTAAAACATTAACCTCAACTATAGTGTCACACCCCCAAATTACCTGTTTTGCAGCGGAATGGAATACCTGGGGGATGACTGTCATAGCATCACAGTTACAGTTATAATGAACGACCTAAAGTGTCGTTTGAAAAATACATCTTTTGATATAATAAAACATTCAGAGTTTACAAAAGATAGGTCCCAAAAAGATAGTAATCGTTTGCGGAAATAAGTTTGTTACAATCTAAACGATGTTTTAAAGTGCATAAAATCCATGTGAGACGCGTCGTCACCACGACTTTATGATATGTCCACATGCATGCCATGAAGTGAATGCCTTAGATACCTGAAAATACATTGCTAAAAGTGTCAACACAAAGGTTGAGTGAGTTCATAGAGTTTATGAAAATGTTTTATACGACTACCACAAGTATAGGCCATGTATGACAAATATATCACATAAAAATGTTACAATTGCTATAAGCACATGACACCGAAGCTAGACTGATGAAGATGTTCGCCCTAACAGAGTGTTTTCCCAAACAACTCAAGTAATGATATTAAATGAAATGCATCCATTTGACCAGTTGGGAACACCAACCCGGATGGAGGAGTCACCCTCAATAGATCTATTCACCCACCCTCGCTTCTTCCGAAATTAACGATTCATGATTATGAAATGGGGACATTCAATTGACAATGAGATAACTTAAGCAATGTAATGAATTTGATATACTTGGTATCGTCATAAATGATGTGCAATGTATTCTCCCCCGTAGGTTTGAAATAATGTATAAACTTGAATAAAACGGGGCTATGAAAACTCACTTGATACAATGATATGATGGCAAAAGTGGATACACTGAAATGTGGCGCAATCTCTAACCGCGACCTATTATGAATGATATGATCTATAATAAGTCATGATGTAATGTTATGCATGCAAACTCATATGATATCCATACCACTTGTGCATTTTTGAAAATAAAGTTTATCGTCAAAATATGAGTTTATAACGTATTGACAAGTTATAAATTACTTTATAAGTATTTACGTTGAAATGATATCCTACGATAGTCATTTAGTGATTTATTAAGAAATTATAGTTTTTCGTCGCAAAACAATATAATTTGACAATTCATGAAAGTGACTAAATGGTCTCGAAAAGCTAGTCGTAAAATAGTGAATATCGAGTGTTAGGAAACAAACTCAATGGTTTTGGAAAGCTTGCCACATTATCTCAAAGTCTTAGCTTTTAAATTTTTATCATAGAGGTCTCGATCATGGAGAAAAATATAGATGAAGTAGGGTACTTGGACTAAAAATATTGTTTAAGGTTAGTTTTCGGCAAAGTTTGAGTGACCGTATTTTATTCGTTACAACTCCGTTTGACGGTTGAACATTTTGGAAAATAGGCTAGGCGAACTTACTTTTACTTGAAGACATCGTTTTCTCAAAACTATCTTATCGATATGAAAAATGACTCCAAACATGGTCACTAGCGATGACCACTTTGGTCTAGTAAAAATATACAAGTGTTATACTTGTGAAAATTAGTTACGATATCCTTATTTAAAATGTGTATAACTTAGTCGTTATAAGTTCGTTTTCTACGTCTTGTATATCCTTGGTTTCATGTCAAAGTATACTAATATATTTTTGGCAAATCGACTCATTTACACAATGTTTAAAACTCATTTTTGCCCTTTAAATAACTCTTGCAGCTTGCATTTTCTGAAAATATAGTTTTTGCCGCTAAACTTGAAAATAGCGTATCTCCTTCGTTATAAATCCGTTTTAACCCGTTCGAGCGACCACGGTTTCGTTTTAAAGTATATTTTCTGGAAATATAACCCAAAATACTTCATGACCTTCTGAATTTTCCAGATTTTGCAAAAACGATCAGACCACAATCTAAAGTTGTCGAAAATGATTTTTCTTGCGTAATACTTGTTTCAATCACTTCAAATCAACACCAAATCTATTCTAAACCTACCGTACACCTTCTTAGGGTGTCATGGGTTCCTAAACATCATCACCAATGATATGTTTCAAGGGATTAATTATAGGATGATTATAACTTATAATATGTAATAAAACAATTAAAGTGTTATGAATCACATAATACTTGCATGATTTGTACTAAAATGATAAAATAACTCAAGAATGATTATGAATGATTAGAAAAGATCATGAAAACTTACTAGTTATATGATAAGGTTTAAGTAACTAGGTTTCCTAAATACTCCTAGGTTTTATTGCAAAACCTTAAAAGAAGTATACTAGTGTTTATATGAGCACTTGATCCTTGAAAATCTTTTGATTTCTCTTGTTTCTATGCCTTGGCCGAATTTTAGAGATGGAAATGAGAGAGCTCTTGTAAAATTTTCACCTTTGTAAAGTGTTTGTATGTTTTTAGTTAAGATAATATCTTGTATATGCAAATATCTAGTCTAGTATGCATATGTGTACACTTTGGTGTAATAAATAATTAATGATATGGTGACTAGGGGGGGGGGAATGTAACGCCCCGACCCGACAAGGGTAAAGGAATCACAAATAATGGTGTCATATCAAAGCAAACATAAATATCCAAAAGAAGTCTTAGCATAAATACTGAAATAATTCAAGTCAACATGACTTCAATACATAGGTCCCAGCGGAAAAATAAACTCCAAATAAAATATCTGAAATAGTAAGTCTTAAATGGCATCATAAGATCAAAGCTAAATATCTCTAAGGTAAGTCCAACAAGACTCATCCCAAAGCAAAACCAGCTCAATGCTTAGATACCGCGGAAGAAAAGAAATGCGGTGAGCTTCAAAAGCCGGTGAGCAGATATACAAGCAAAGCGAATACTAAACGAAACCAAATACGGAATATAGTGAGCGAAAGATAGTAAAATCATAATCATTTCCAAAGTATAAATCGAATTATCGAATAAGTTTTATAGTTAACTACCTCGAGCCGAAACAAATATCAAATTATAATCATAACCATATTCATACTCACACAAGGCCACATTTGTAGGGAGACCTACGAGTTATGAAGGGCGTGCATGCACGCAAACATCAATCATCGATAACATATAACATATAACATATAACGGATAATGATATAGGATGCATCCATCGCCTGAGATGATATTGGTCATATAATATAACTTGAGCTCATAACAGATAACATATAAGGGACGTGGCGAACATCACTCTCGCCCTGAGTCATGTCAAAGTGCATTATTGACACGTACATGGAACCCCATGACTAGTTAATATTCGGCTCGGGTGTCAAACTATCTTAGGTCAAATCAGAATGTCAAAACTGACACAGATCATATTTTATCAGAAGATTAATCATATTTTCAAAATCAACGTTTTCATATCATATAGTTCAAAAGATCGAGTCAAAATGGTACATACATGGACTTTAAGAGCGGTGATCCCCCAAAGTTCGGAGGCACGGAAGGAGCCATTACTATGATCCGTTGGTTGGAAAAGATCGAGTCATTATTTCTTCTATGCGATTGCCCAGATGACTGCAAGGTGAAATTCGCTACTAGTACACTCTTGGATGAGGCAAGGTTATGGTGGAATTATTATGCACGACCTATTGGTATGGAAAACGCACAAGCTCTCATGGGATCAATTCAAGAGGTTGTTGACTAAGAAGTATTGTCCGACATCGAGGTGAAGAAATTGGAGATGGAATTTCTTGGGTTAGTGACCGTTGGTTATGACATCGAGACCTACATCGAAGGTTTCAAGAGTTGGTGCTTTATGTCCATCTATGGTTTTGGACAATGAGAAACTACTTGAAGGTTTCATTGGAGGACTTCAAAATGCATTCAAGGAGATGTAACCTCTTTCGATTCACAAACAATTGAAGAGACCATCAAGGTAACTCAAATACTCATGGCTCAAGTTGTGAAGAGGAAAACTTTATCGACAATAACAACAACAATAACAACGCGACAACCAAGCTAACAACAAAAAAGGAAAGGGAAAATGACCGGGGAGGTTATAACAACAACAACCAAAGCCGTAACACTAACCATCACCAACAACAAAATAGAAGACAAGAAGCCGCTGTGGTTTATGTTCTTTGCACCAACAAAGGAAAGAACTTATATCGAAACTTACCACGATGCCACCAATGCACGCTACATCATGATGGTCCATGTGGTATATGCTTTAGCTTTCAAAAAGTGGGACACCTTGCTAAGGACTGCAAAGGAAAAGGATATGTTGGAACTCAACCACTATGTAATCGATGTAAGTATCATCACTCGGGTCTTTGCCTTGTTAAGTGCTACAAGTGCCAAAAATTAGGACACCTCGCCAGGGATTGTAGAGGTAAAGCTATAATTACATGTTTCAGATGTGGGGAGCAAGGACACTATCAGAACCAATGTCACCGGAACCAAGGTTAACAAGTTGAAGGAACTCATGGGAAAACATATATATTAGAAGGAGGAGAAGCTCATCCAGGTATCAACAACGCGAAAGACTGAAGAAGATTAGAAATTAACAATCTTATTTTCCTTATGTATTATGTCGTACTAAGTTTATGTCTTCCATCGTATCCAAATCTTTATAACTTAAGATGTACTACTTTTGATAAACCACTCGTTGTAAAATATTCTCATCTATCGTACTTTATTTTCTTTCGATTTGTTATCACTTACGAGAATTTTACTTCCTTCTACTTTAAATGCCATTTTAACGACACGGTTTAAATCTATGTAAACATTGAGAGTTATAACAACTAAACCGAACATCACATTATCGTTCCTTAATTATACATAGCCTAGCTAACTATGTCTAATTCGGAGGATCATGTTATGTTGGGGCGATTATTTATAAATCTTAGTGCAAGCAAAATTATCACATATTCCAAAGTCAAAGTGTTACTCATGGAGATTCATCCAATATTTTCTTTACTATGATGTTTTATACACTCTCAATCATCGATAACCGTGAACGACACCTCTTCATGTCTCTCTCCTCGTTATTCATCACAAACTCAAAATTCGATAGACCAGCGCGAACTGAATTCGTGGATGAATTCCTTTTTGTTGGGCGAATGTGACAATTCGTATTTTGGTCATATTTCAAAACATTATTCATGCTTCATCATTTATCGTTTATCGTAAACTAGGTTTCTGAGTATCAAGTCGCGTAACCTTAATGGTTTATTTGTGAATTCATGATCATATCATCAAGGACATTTCATATAGACTAAGTTTAGTCTACATTTCATTAACATCATTGTCATCATATTAGTTCATGCATGGTTTGCATTTTACATTAAGCGTATAATTTTCATATTAAATAAGCGTTATCGCGTAATTAATTATTTTGAACAATTGATCCGTTACTTCCAAAATTATCCCGATATATTTTATACTCATATTAAGTTTATAAAATAATATTATGAGTTTACCCGATGTTTTAAATTTATTTTGTATATAAATTGTTATATTTATATAATTACGACGGTTTTCTTAAATATTACACGATTATTATTATTTCACTCAAATTTTGCAAGAAATGTATTTTTTAATTTTTATGACCTAAATATATTTTATCTTGACCCGTGAAAATTTATTTTTAACTACCGCTACCTTATATACTCAAATGTGACTACAACTTATCATTTATCTTCATTTAATCATACTTAAACATTACATTATACATTAAAAAAAAATTAATAAAGGTGAATGACTAACCTCCCTTGTCGACAAGGGAGGGTGAGTCATTTGGGTGATTCATGTAAACTTACAAATATCTACAAGTGTATGTATAATATTAATAAACCAAACACAATTTACTTCATTTGCAAAAATAAAAGATCAAACTCTTGCTCTCTTTTCTCTCTAAAACCGGCAGCCACAAGACAAGAAGGAAGATCATCACAATAATTTTTCAAGACAAAGTTATTTAACACTCTAGTATCACTCTTTGTATAGGTTTTGCAATAAAAACCTAGGGTGATTAGGAAAATCCTTTGTTCTCATAAACCTCATCAAGTTACTAGTAAGCATTCATATTCATCATAATATTTCATATTCATTGTTATGGTCATTTCATTTTATTTGAGAAAACATGCAAGTCTCATGAGGTTTATACCACTTTTCATTGATTTTAAGAGTTATGTATATATAAGTCATCCTATAATTACTCCTTGTTATATATTAGTTTTGGTGATGTCTAGGAACCCATGACACCCTAAGAAGGTGTATGGTAGGATTAGAATAGCCGGAGTTGTTTTGAATGGGTTAGGATAGGTTTGGGCGAGAAAAACTCATTTCGACAAGTTTGCAAAAGGGTCTGTCCTTATTTTCAAAATCTGGAAAATCCGACAAGAGGTAAAAATTTTGGCCTAGATATTTAGAAGATATACTTTAAAAGCGAAACCGTGGTCGCTTGAGCGGATTAAAGCAGACTATAACGAAGAAGTTAGGAATTTTTCAAGTTGGCGACGAAAACTATAAAATTTGGAAATTTCAAGAAGCATTGATTATTTTATACGAGTCAAAAATATGTTAGTATACTTTGATACAAAGCTAAGGACCTTTAAAAGCGTGAAAACGGTTTGTAACGACTAAATTATACACGTTTCACAAAGTTGCCGTAACTTTATTATATAAGAAAAACTAAATTATTTCTAATAGGCAAGTTTTACGGCAAAACAAAGAGACCAAGTTGAAGGTTGTTTTTAACATTGATTTAGAACTTTTTATAAAGTGATGTCTTCTAGTAAAAGTGAGATCGCCAAGTATATTTTCCAAAATGTCCGACTGTTTGTTTAGCGGAGTTGTAATGAATTAATTACGATCGCTTAAACTTTGCGAAAACCATCCTTAAACTATATTTTGGGACATAAGTACCATACTTAACCTCTATTTTTCTTTATGTTCGAGACCTCTAGGATGAAAACTTAAACACTAAAACTTGAGATAATCATACGAGCTTCCCAAAACCGTTGAGTTCGTTTCCTAACATTCGATGTGCACCATTTTACGACTAGTTTTAGAGACCGTTTTGTCACTTTCGTGAAATTTCAACGACATTATTTTACTACGAAAGTTATAATTTCATAATAAATCATTAAATGACTATCGTAAGATATCATTTCAACGTAAATACTTTTAAAGTATTTTATAACATGACGAGATGTCATAAACATATATTTCGACGATAAATTCTATTTTCAAAAGCGTACAAGTGGTATAGATTACATGTGGATTTGCATGCGACATTGTTTCATGATTTACATTAGAACATATCATTCATAATAGGTCACGGTCGAGGTTGCTCCTCATTTCAAGATTGCCATTACATCATCATTATCATTGCAACGGTGAGTTTTCATAGCCCCAATTTATTCAAGTTTATACTTTATTTCAAACCTACGGGAGAATACATTGCACATCATTTTATTACGATGCCAAGTATATTCAAATTCATTACATTGCTTAAGTTACCTCATTGCCAGTTAAATGTCCCCATTTCATAATCATGAACCGTTAATTTCATAGAAGCGAGGGTGAGTGGATAGATCTATCGAGGGTGACACCTCCATCCGGGTTGGCGGATTCCAACCGGACGGATGCATTTCATTTCTTTATCATTATTGAGTTGTTTGGCAAAACACTCTATTGGGGCGAACATCAGTCAAGCTTCGGTGTCATGGACTTATAGCAATTGTATCATTTTTGTGACGACATTGTCATACATAATTTATACTTGTGGTAGTCGTATTAAACATTTACATAAACTCTATGAACTCACTCAACCATTGTGTTGACACTTTTAGCAATGTATTTTCAGGTAACTAAGGCATTCACTTCATGGCATGCATGTGGACATATCATAGAGTCGCGGTGACGACGCGTCTCACATGGGATTTATATACTTTAAAAACATCGTTTGACTTGTACCAAACTTACTTTTCGCACATAGTAACTTTCATTTGGGACCTATCTTTGTAACTCGAATGTTTTTATTAAATCAGCGATGTATTTTCCAAACGACACTTTAGGTCGTTCAATATAACTGTGATTGTGATGCTATGATGATCAATCCCGAGAATTCCATTCACGCAAAAAGCAGTAATTTGGGGTGTGACATATTGAACCTAATGAACATGTTTCGCTTAACTCAATAATTGAATCAAGGGATGCGATTTTGATGAGAATTGATTCTCATCATCCCTAGACCAAGTCGGAGGATTCCTAATGGAACTCATGACCGGTGTATCGAGGTACCGATGATGAACCATCGGTGGTCCCTGATAAGGTTGTGGTACAACAACTTTGAACTGTCTTGAGGAAGAGCAAAAGGTCGGGACTCCAAAGTCATTTGGACTCGAGTTTCAACTATACTTAGTTGAAGGAACTAGGATGAGGTCTCGACCAATACTCCTATTGCTTCATTGTTGAGGATGATCCCAAGACATTTGAAGATGCAATGAAGTCCCGGGATATTGCTACGGATAGAAGCAATAAATGATGAGATGGATTCCATCATGGGCAACAACACTTGGGTGTTGGTTGATCTACCACCAAGTTGCAAACCTTTGGGTTGCAAATGGATTTTCAAAAGGAAAATGAAGGTAGATGGAACTATTGAAAAGTTCAAGGCTAGACTAGTCATTCGGGGCTTTAAACAAAAGTCGAATAGACTATTTTGATACTTATGCCCCGTGGCTCGTATCGATACCATAAGGCTAGCGATTGCTATGGCATCTATTCACAATCGGTTATTCATCGGATGGATGTGAAAACAACTTTCTTGAATGGTGAATTGGAAGAGGAGGTTTATATGAACCAACCTCGTGGCTTCATCATGCTCGAAATGAAAACAAGGTGTGTAAACCGATTAAGTCTCTTTATGAACTTAAGCAGCACCTAAGCAATGACATCAAAAATTGATGAAGTGGTTTTGTCTAGTGGTTATGTTCTTAACCAAGGCGACAAATGTGTATATAGCAAATATGATGAATCTGTAAAGGAGTCATCATTTGTCTATATGTTGATGACATGTTGATCTTTGGCACTAACCAAAATCAAGTTGACGACAAAGGAATTTTTGTCATCAAGGTTCTCCATGAAGGACATGGGGAGGTGATGTTATCCTTGGTATAAGGATTAAACATGAAAGTAATAGAATTTCTATCTCTCGGTCTCATTATATTGAGAAGGTCTTGAGGAAATTCAATTACTTTGATTGTACTCGTGAGTACACCTATGGATACTTGTGAGAAGTTGATGCCTAATCATGGCAAGGTCAGTATCTCAACTTGAGTATTCTAGGGTAATTGGGTGCTGATGTATGCCATGACTTGTACAAGGCCCGATATTGGTTTTGCGGTGGGAAAATTGAGCGGTATACTAGTAATCCTAGTGCTCATCATCGGCAAGCGATTCGAGGGAATCTTGAAGTATTTGAAGAGAACTATGGATTATAGTCTCATATATCGTTACCCATCGTTGTTGGAAGGTTACACCGATGCAAGTTGGATCGATAACATGAAGATAATTCGTCTACCGGTGGGTGGGTATTCCTACTTGGTGGAGGTGCAATTTCTTGGGCATCCAAAAGCAAACTTGCATCACCGGTTCAACAATGGAATCTGAATTTGTGGCTCTAGCATTTCTGGTAAAGAAGTGAATGGTTGAAAAACTTGCTTCTTGAGATTCCATTGTGGCCTAAACCTATAGCACCTATTTCTATCCGATGTGATAGTGCATCTACATTGGCTAAGGCTTATAGCGGATGTACAATGGTAAGTCTAGACACTTAGGTGTCGGACATAGCATAATTCGTGAGCTTATCATGAATGGGGTGGTATCTATAGAGTTTGTGAGATCTCATGAACTTAGGCGATCACTTGATGAAGGGTTTGGCTAGAGACTTGGTTATAAAGTCGCTAAAGGGATGGGTTTAAGTCCAACTTAGTCTCTGAATGCTAGGACACCCAACTCCTCACGGGAAACTTGGGAGCCGAGTTCAATGTGGAAAGTCGAACATTCGGTGGATTGGAGCACATGTTTATGTACATCCCAAGGTTGTGCTCGAACTGCTTTGAAAGGAGGATGAAGTCTTTACTTCTTAATGGTTAATGTTCTTTGAAAAGTGCTTGGCGGGAGCATGAATAAAGAGGAACCACCTATGTAAATGTTGAAGTTTTGCCGCTTGAAGCTTTGGACTTTAGCTTTTGCAACATTTATGAATTTGGATATGGACACATGGCTTGTATAGTGTCGGGAGCTTTTAAGTGTTTGAAAACTTGTGTGTATTTTATCTTGGTATTCAAATGGGTTGAAGGGTTCAATTCTTAGAACACCACGATTCTCGAATATTTGAGCGTGTAATTTACTAAGATGGAAATTCAATCCTCGGGACATTTTCGTTTATGCACATGTTTTGCTTGATGTTTATTTTTCATGCAAAGGAAGTGAACTAAATTTGGGAGGATTGTTGGAAAATTTAGTGCACTTGTGGGATTAGTTCACACCTTGTTATGGGTTAGAGGAGTGCAGTGTACACCCATAAGGTCCATGAACACCCCGACTCTTGTAGTGGTTTGTATTGGAAGTGCTAGTAGAAAGTCTTGCTTGTGGAAAATCGCTTGTGGTTTCCAGCGATGGCGATGTTTCCACCGATAAGCGATGTTTCCAACGATAAGCGGTGTTTCCACGAAGCTTATGTTTCCACTGAAGCTTGTGGATTCCATCAAGCGATGTATCCACCGATAGCACTATGAAATCTTGATGAAAGTCTCGCTTGTAGCGGTTTTGACCTATTCAAGTGGCGGTTTCAATCGCTTAATGACCATGTTTAATTGGTCATGTAACCACTAACGGCTATAATGGGGATAATTATGAGGCTATTAATGGGCCGATTAATACTCATAATTCCATTTGATTAGCTTAGAGTAAACTCCTATAAATAGGAGATTTGATTATGCATGAAGCACACACAGAAAACGATTAACACTTATAAGCACAAGGGTTATTGATTTGTGCCTAATTCAATAACATACATTTGGTCTTATCCCAAGTAGATATTCGTGTAACCTGCATTAGGGTCGAATAGTTTACTTTGGAAAGTGATCACACGATTCAAGTGATATCGGTAACCACCAAGTGGTATTTGTTACTCTTGACCGTTTGTTTGTTTCTGGCGAGCAGTTGCACATTTCTGCTGAAGTTGATTATCTAACCCTGTTCTGGGAGTTAAACTACAACAAATTCAACATTAACCTACTTCACTTTATTCTAAATATGTCAAATGCTAAAAAAGTTACATTCAAGCATAATGTTGATGATAGGGAATGGTCAATCAAGGCACTAAGAGAGATGATATTTCCTAAGATTGAAGAGAGATATGGCCCAACTGCTGAACCAAGGGACCAATTACCAGCTAAAATTCTAGAAGACCTAAGACAACAAGTTTACAGCACTGAACAAGTAGAAGGTGGTAAACCACGTGGTAGTGTTAACACCAAGGTACCACCTTGCAAGAAAGGCAAGTCAGCCAATAATGATATACCAAACCAACAAGGATCTGTTTCTAATGGGCCGTAATTGTCTAGGATATTTTCAAATAAAGGTTGTGGCATTACCTTGCCCAATATAGGTTTGTGTCGTCGGTTGTGCTAACGTGTCTGTTCTCTAAAAGATAGTTATTTGTATAATATCCTAATTAAGTAACGCTCAAATAAAGGTTGGAGAAAATTCACTAAATAGGCCAAAACTCAACCATGGTCCTTTACATGGTCACTTTCATATGCCCTTTCCCATAAGAGTGTATCCAACAACCAAATGACACAATCAAACACATTTTGACTATTTTTTGTACATAATAGTGAGGCTCAGATCTGTATAAATCAATAGTTTCAAAAACATCGAGGATAACCGCCATGGTGCAATAGTATAAAATATAGAATTGCCACGCCAAGACACGGAAAATCACATCATTAGCATGATTTATTAAGATACTTATCATCACAGCCTCTTGAACACAAATGTCGCTTCATATATTCTATGAAAATAGTTCTACTAAAATAAGACACTTGTGAACAAAATAGAGTTTATACATATCAAAATAAGCAAGTTACCAAAGGAACATTATAGACATGTGATGTAGGTCAGGAATCAAGTGTCATTCAAAACCACTAGCATGTGAGATATTTTGGGGTAATACTATTAGTATTTAATAGAGGGGTAATGCTATACTATTTTCACATTTTTAGTTCATAAAAAAAACAAAAAAACAAAACAAAAAAAAAACAAAACAAAAACAAACAAACATAATGGCGAGACGTCTTAGGTGTGCTGAGCTGCAACAATCTTCAAATACCGTTGAGTGGGATGAAATGATGATTTTCTATTGCCGACAGAAATCACTAGATTATTTTAAGCTATCGAGAGAGATCAATGGGTTCTGCATGAAGGTGTCTGCTACAGTTCATGAGATGGGTTCTTTCAGTGACGAGTTGGAGACCGTGGTTGGGAAGACTATGCCTCAGAAGACATCAGAGTTTCTCAAGGAGCTTCAAGCAAAGGATGACATGAAAATGAGGGAGTTGGAGGTTTTGGCAAAGGAGATAGAGTATAGGTGTACTGAGATTGATGAGTTTATCGACAAGCTAAAGGGTAAGGTGCCGTTTTGAGACTAATATTGGAACGGGCTATGCCTAAGTTGATTGGGATGTGCAAGTGTCACGGGTGGCCGATTGCATATAGTGTCACGGATGTAACCGGTCACTCGTGACACTTGCACATCCCAATCAACTTAAAGATAGTGTTTGTGTTTGTGTTTTTCCAGTTAACTAAGTATTCACCTAGCATAAGTTTGTGTTTATCCACTTGTACTGTAAAGATGGTGTTTGTTGTAATAAATGGTTATCCTACAGCCAAACTAAAAAAATGTCTAGATTTGTCTCTTAAGTAAGAAACAAATTGATATATTATAAGCTATTAATCTGCAATATTAAATGACTAACCTGAATAAGAAGATGTATAGCCACACACCACAATCATCGAACAAACCACCCTACTTGGGAACATTTTTAGCGTGCTTGAACGTAATCCTATAGGACTTAGGATCGATTCCCTTCTGATCAAAGACCCCTACTTCTTTTAGGACTTCGGGAAGCCTTGTCTCTAAAGTATTCCTCATATCCAGATAAAAAGGACTCGATTCATTATCAAGCACAACGCCACTATCATAGAATGTGACATTACCAGTCTGGATGTGAAACACAGCAAGAGACCAATGAACCTCAGGTTCATTTATTGGGATAAAAACGCGTTCAACATCAGCCCAACCAAGAAAGTATTTTCTTTGTTGGCGTAGAACCTGAGCAATGATCCTCCTCGCATCAATAGTGGCGGAAAAAAGCAACCAACCATTGACCAATCCATATCATCCGGTCTAGTATGCCACATGTAATCGATCCACGATCAATGTCTTTGTAAGAACAATAAACAAAAAAAAAACAAAATACAAATATAATCGATAATTTATATAAAATTGAGATTTTCATTTACTCTACACTGCAAATCGATTTCAAGTGTGTTTTATACAAGACATATAGAGTTTATATAATCGTGTTGAATGGGATAATGTAGTGTGGCCTGTCATGAACAATACACACTATATCATTATCGCAAACAACACGTCTCAATTATCATAGCAGATATACATAAGGATGTAGATGGGTTTCATTGCCTAATTTGAATGTGTGCTTGATCTTTATCACAAGTTTTGGCTCTTACAAGAACGAAAGATGGTTGTCGAGTTTATATAATATTTTCTAGACAACGAGCTTCCGTTCTTGAAAGAGCCAAAACTTGTGATAAAGATCAAGCACACAAATTGTACTAGGGACGGGGTTCAAATTATGCAATGGAACCCATCTAGATAATTAGATAGACCCCGCCATGATAATTGAGAAAGTATGATGTTTCATTTAACAATATGCGTTTTCTCGTATAAAATTTACTTGATATCGATTATCATTCATGCACAATCAAAACCAAAATATTATATAATTCGAGTAAAGTATATAAAGATATATTTACTTTACCTCATCAAGCATCCATCCTTTGCGCTTATCGTCAAGGCCAATTATAGCATCCCAAAAATAACGATCCACGCTTATTTCAAAGACACCAAGGAAACTTACAATTCCGCCACCCATCCATACACGTAAACCACTCAATTTCGTATCCAAAGAAAATTCGATCGGTGTTTTGAAATGGTCGATCAAGAACCTATAGACAAAACAAAATAAACATAAGTGACCATTATAAAATGATTACAATTATATATAAAAACCCCGATGATTTAAAACATTGTACCTCGATCCAAGGTCCGACTAATTTTAACCTTTCAACCATAATAGGATCAAGAAGATTCCTTGATTTCTCAATTCATCAACACTAGGAACTTTTATAGTTTTTGGGGCTTGCACAAAAAGCGACCTAATAACATCTTCAAACCTCCTCTTCTTTGTTCCACAACGCTCCAGAGCAATTTTCATGTGAGATGACTTCATGTGAGATTGGGACATTCTCAACCTCTTTTCCCTAGGCTCTTCCATAGGATGAAAAACACCATCCTTCTGTGGTGATTTGTCAAAATCTTCCTGTGATGATGGAATATTAAGCTATTGGGAATCAAACAACTTCATAAAATCATTAACTTCACTGCAATACTCGTCAGCAAGAACAAGGCCCTGTCAATGAAATGCCACAATTGCATTATCATTAGAACTTAGAACCTATAATGTGTCAACTGAAAAGTTGACACATTATCAAGAATACATAGAATCTACAAGCAAATTTACCTTTTCAACACCGGATGGGATAACTTTGTCTTGTTGTTCGGGTTTATAAGTATAAAACTGCACACAAAAGAATCTACCACGTATTAGTAGACAGTCCTAAAAGATATACACAAAGAATATACCACATATTATAGGACCGAAAATGCAAATTTACAAGTATAATACTGATTTAATTACCTTTTCATAAGTCTAGTTGTTGACTTTCTCCTCCTGTTCTCTTTTAGAAGTGTAAAACTGCATACCAAATTTGTTTACCAAATATTATTAAACAAAAATTAATTAAATTACAAGTACATTTATAAAATGAATAAATAGCCTCTCATAAGTATCTTTGTTGACTTGGTCTCTTCTTTTGAAATGATCGCAAATGAAAGTAATTTGGAACAAAACATGCCTATTAGTGTATACCAAGATAAGCTTAAAAAGAAAATATATTGGACAAAAATCACAAAGGTAAAACATTAACCTCAACTATAGTGTCACACCCCAAATTACATTTTGCGGTGGAATGGAATACGGGGATGACCGTCATAGCATCACGATTCTGAGTTATAATGAGCGACCTAAAGTGTCGTTTGAAAAATACATCTTTTGATATAATAAAACATTCGAGTTTACAAAAGATAGGTCCCAAAAGATAGTAATCGTTTGCGAAATAAGTTTGTTACAATCTAGCGATGTTTTAAAGTGCATAAAATCCATGTGAGACGCGTCGTCACCACGACTTTATGATATGTCCACATGCATGCCATGAAGTGAATGCCTTAGATACCTGAAAATACATTGCTAAAAGTGTCAACACAAAGGTTGAGTGAGTTCATAGAGTTTATGAAAATGTTTTATACGACTACCACAAGTATAGGCCATGTATGACAAATATATCACATAACAAATGTTACAATTGCTATAAGCACATGACATCAAGCTAGGATGATGAAGGTGTTCGCCCTAACAGAGTGTTTTCCCAAACAACTCAAGTAATGATATTAAATGAAATGCATCCATTTGACCAGTTGGGAACACCAACCCGGATGGAGGAGTCACCCTCAATAGATCTATTCACCCACCCTCGCTTCTTCCGAAATTAACGATTCATGATTATGAAATGGGGACATTCAATTGACAATGAGATAACTTAAGCAATGTAATGAATTTGATATACTTGGTATCGTCATAAATGATGTGCAATGTATTCTCCCCCGTAGGTTTGAAATAATGTATAAACTTGAATAAAACGGGGCTATGAAAACTCACTTGATACAATGATATGATGGCAAAGTGGATACACTGAAATGTGGCGCAATCTCTAACCGCGACCTATTATGAATGATATGATCTATAATAAGTCATGATGTAATGTTATGCATGCAAACTCATATGATATCCATACCACTTGTGCATTTTTGAAAATAAAGTTTATCGTCAAAATATGAGTTTATAACGTATTGACAAGTTATAAATTACTTTATAAGTATTTACGTTGAAATGATATCCTACGATAGTCATTTAGTGATTTATTAAGAAATTATAGTTTTTCGTCGCAAAACAATATAATTTGACAATTCATGAAAGTGACTAAATGGTCTCGAAAAGCTAGTCGTAAAATAGTGAATATCGAGTGTTAGGAAACAAACTCAATGGTTTTGGAAAGCTTGCCACATTATCTCAAAGTCTTAGCTTTTAAATTTTTATCATAGAGGTCTCGATCATGGAGAAAAATATAGATGAAGTAGGGTACTTGGACTAAAAATATTGTTTAAGGTTAGTTTTCGGCAAAGTTTGAGTGACCGTATTTTATTCGTTACAACTCCGTTTGACGAACGGTTGAACATTTTGGAAAATAGGCTAGGCGAACTTACTTTTACTTGAAGACATCGTTTTCTCAAAACTATCTTATCGATATGAAAAATGACTCCAAACATGGTCACTAGCGATGACCACTTTGGTCTAGTAAAAATATACAAGTGTTATACTTGTGAAAATTAGTTACGATATCCTTATTTAAAATGTGTATAACTTAGTCGTTATAAGTTCGTTTTCTACGTCTTGTATATCCTTGGTTTCGTGTCAAAGTATACTAATATATTTTTGGCAAATCGACTCATTTACACAATGTTTAAAACTCATTTTTGCCCTTTAAATAACTCTTGCAGCTTGCATTTTCTGAAAATATAGTTTTTGCCGCTAAACTTGAAAATAGCGTATCTCCTTCGTTATAAATCCGTTTTAACCCGTTCGAGCGACCACGGTTTCGTTTTAAAGTATATTTTCTGGAAATATAACCCAAAATACTTCATGACCTGCTGAATTTTCCAGATTTTGCAAAAACGATCAGACCACAATCTAAAGTTGTCGAAAATGATTTTTCTTGCGTAATACTTGTTTCAATCACTTCAAATCAACACCAAATCTATTCTAAACCTACCGTACACCTTCTTAGGGTGTCATGGGTTCCTAAACATCATCACCAATGATATGTTTCAAGGGATTAATTATAGGATGATTATAACTTATAATATGTAATAAAAACAATTAAAAGTGTTATGAATCACATAATACTTGCATGATTTGTACTAAAATGATAAAAATAACTCAAGAATGATTATGAATGATTAGAAAAGATCATGAAAAACTTACTAGTTATATGATGAGGTTTAAGTAACTAGGTTTCCTAAATACTCCTAGGTTTTTATTGCAAAACCTTAAAAAGAAGTATACTAGTGTTTATATGAGCACTTGATCCTTGAAAATCTTTTGATTTCTCTTGTTTCTATGCCTTGGCCGAATTTTAGAGATGGAAATGAGAGAGCTCTTGTAAAATTTTCACCTTTGTAAAGTGTTTGTATGTTTTTAGTTAAGATAATATCTTGTATATGCAAATATCTAGTCTAGTATGCATATGTGTACACTTAGGTGTAATAAATAATTAATGATATGGTGACTAGGGGGAATGTAGCGCCCGACCGACAAAGGTAAAGGAATCACAAATAATGGTGTCATATCAAAGCAAACATAAATATCCAAAAGAAGTCTTAGCATAAATCTTGAAATAATTCAAGTCAACATGACTTCAATACATAGGTCAGTGGAAAATAAACTCCAAATAAAATATAAAATAGTAAGTCTTAAATGGCATCATAAGATCAAAGCTAAATATCTCTAAGGTAAGTCCACTCAAAGACTCATCCCAAAGCAAAACCAGCCCAATGCTTAGATACACCAGCGGAAGAAAAGAAATGCGGGTGAGCTTCAAAAGCCCGGTGAGCATGATATACAAGCAAAGCGAATACTAAACGAAACCAAATACGGAATATAGTGAACGAAAGATAGTAAAATCATAATCATTTCCAAAGTATAAATCAGAATTATCGAATAAGTTTTATAGTTAACTACCTCGAGCCCAGAAACAAATATCAAATTATAATCATAACCATATTCATACTCACACAAGGCCACATTTGTAGGGGAGACCTACCAGAGTTATGAAGGACATGCATGCACGCAAACATCAATCATCGATAACATATAACATATAACATATAACATATAATGATATAGGATGCATCCATACGCCTACGTACGAGATATTGGTCATATAATATAACTTGAGCTCATAACAGATAACATATAAGGGACGTGGCGAACATCACTCATCGCCCTAGAGTCATGTCGAAGTGCATTCTTCGACACGTACATGGAACCCCATGACTAGTTAATATTCGCCGGGTGTCAAACTATCTTAGGTCAAATCGAATGTCAAACCGACACGGATCATATTTTATCGAAGATTAATCATATTTTCAAAATCAACGTTTTCATATCATATAGTTCAAAATCGGATGTTTTATAATTCAAATCGAGTTCAAATAAGCAGCAGCTCAAACAAAGCAGAATGGGGTTCATAGCAAAGGCTTAGGAAACCCTAATATAAAAGCTAACGAAAAGAAAACGTTATAAGGAACCTTCTTTGAAAAGGTCGAATATCATGCACTTTATTCCAAAGCAAATGACCAAAAGCGTAAATCGGAAAGCAAAGGATTACTCCTTCTTCACGGAACCTATACACATTAACGGTCGTATATGTTATTTATGATTCCATAATTGTCGAAATGATCTTTTAATATTTGGTGTTTATACTTAGTGTATTCATGATCTTAATACTTTAGAGTTTTATAATTAAATGAGACTTAAGTGTTTTATAATTAATATCAAGATTAAGGTTCATTATGTCATTTATTAAAGTTTAGGGCTAAATGTGAAAATAGTTTAAGCGTCATAACTCACACATGAAATAACAATTAATATACTTAGCTTCAAACCCTAATCGACTCTCATTTATGTTCTAGGGTTTCTCATTCTTTTAATATCATATTAATGTGCATTTACTTTATATGTTACGTCATTTAATGACTCATTACTCTTGTTTATTTACTCAACACATTCATGTCTTAACCATCGTTACTTATATATATGTTATCGTCAACTTTTATTCACATGCACGTTTATGATTTCATGTGACAACACAAGTTACTTATTACTCGGATTAATTACACATCTACGCACACATGCACAATAGTTTTGAATAGATATGACCACGTACTACGTTTACATATCGACAAGCTCACTTGACTTATAAAACACACGCATGATAAACGGTTCACAAACCAATTAGGGTTCGGTTCACATGGTTCGGTTCACACTTCAAACTAGGGTTTAGGTTTACATGACCTTTACTTATTAAACACAAGTTCAAAACTCTTATATGGTTCGGTTTATATGTATAGGGTTCGGCTAATAGGTTTTACGCAAACCCTAGCTCTCTACGTACTTTACTTAATCAAGTTTACATGTTTATACCTTGGCCGAATTAATTACAAGTGGTTCGGTTCTTATGCTCAACATATATCTATGATCCGATTCAATAATAAGTATTACATACATGTTCTCTTAACAAGGTTCAATTCATTATGGTTTGTTCTTGTTTCATACGGTTCGGCCACAAAAGAAAAACATAACTCGACCAAAATAACATGATACAATATATATTAACGTAAGGTGTAACGAAAGAAGACGAAAACATGTTATACCTTAGCTCGTTGAACAAAACTCGCAACACCAAGGGTGTTTGTTACTCGGCGAATGGAACAAAAAGAAAAGAGAGGCAACAAAACTAGGGTTCCAAATTATGTTAATGTGTTTGTATATATAGCTAGTAACATTTTTGGTTAGGGCTTTGAGTGGTGTGTATGGGCTTGGCCTCTTGGGTCCAACCGAAACAAAACAAACGCCCACTTGGGCTCTCTTGGCTCTCGGTGGCGGAAAGCGAGCCCAAGTGGTTTCCCAAATAACGAAAACAAGGTCCAACAAATCGGCCCAACACTTTAGCGAGACGTTTAAATCTTCGTCGTACAAAATCGATCACGTACACATATTAGTTAAGTTTTAATTATTCATAAGTTAACTTTTAACTTTGTTAAATGATTATAAACGTATTTTACGTATTTTATAAATTTCGATTTCAAGGGTATTTTAGTCTTTATCTATGTTTTAGATTTTCAGGTTTTACAACTCTTCCCCTCTAAAAGAAGAATTTTCGTCCTCGAAAATTGAAATGAAAGCAACGAAACGAAATGAGAACATACCAAACTATTCAAAGAAATGAGGATAACTAGCTCGATCGACTCCTCGGTTTCCCAAGTAGCCTCACGTTCCGGTGATTTTTCCAAAGAATCTTAACGAACGGAATGACTTTATTTCTCATGACTCTTTCTTGTCTTTCAAAAATAGCTTCCGGTTCTTGAGATAAAGACATATCGGATGAATTTGATCAAACGGATAAAGCAACGTGTAACGGATGATAGTTGTATCCCCTTAGGGTGATACATGGAAAACGTCATGAACATGCGATAAGCGAGGCGGAAGTGCTAACCGATCGAAACTTCTCCTATCGTTCGAATTTCAAACGGACCGATAAATCGAGGTGAGCTTGCCTTGATTCCAAAACGTTTCACACCTCTAAACGGCGAAACTTTCAAAAATACACGATCTCCAACCCGAAATTCTAAATCACGACGATGCTTGTCGGCATAACTTTTCTGACGAGACCTAGCTTCCTTAAACCTTTCTCTAGCAACGGCTACTTTCTCATTAGTGATCTCAATCATTTCTGGACCTTCAATTAAGCGTTCACCTACTTCATCCCAACAAGTAGGTGCTCTACATTTTCTCCCATAAAGAAGTTCAAACGGTCTTTTTAATGCTAGCATGCCAACCGTTGTTGTATGCAAACTCTACTAAACACAAATATTCATCCGGTTGCCAGGTCCATTCCAAAGCACAAGCCCTTAGCATGTCCTCTAAGGTCCGAATAGTCCTCTCGATCGACCATCCGTTTGAGGATGAATTGTCGTACTAAAATTAAGTCAGTACCCCAAGCTTTTGCAAACCTTTCGAAACGAAGTAAAGCGGATCCCTATCGGACACAATAGATGTCGGAGTACCATGAAGTCTAACGATCTCTTGTGAAAAATTTCCGCCAATCTACCAATACCATAATCCTTTCGATTGGTAAGAAATGAGCGATTTGGTTAGTCGATCAACAACTACCCAAATCGCATCATGTTTCTTCCGAGTAAGAGGTAGTCCGGTCACAAAATCCATAGATATCTTATCCCACTTCCATGTCGGAATATCCAATGGTCATAACGGTCCACTAGCCCTTTGATGTTCAATCTTAACTGCCGACAAATCATACATTTTTCGACAAACGTCGCCACATCTTGCTTCATGCCATTCCACCGTAAATCTTGTTTCAAATCCCTATACATCTTGGTAGAACCGGGATGGATAGTGAAAGGAGAACTATGAGCTTGGTCATAACTTTCATGGCACCGGATCATTGGGAACACAAAGCCTATCTTCATACCATACAATTCCGTCATCATCAACCTTAAACTCCGTCTGCTACCTTCTTCAACATTTTGTGCCACGCCCACTCGCCATCATCTTTCGAGCTTCTTTAATTTGCGATAAGGTTCGACTCCACCTTCATACTAGCCCGGTATCCATCAAAACCTAAATGCATAGCTCAACATCCAAACTCTCTAAGTCACGAATAATCCTAGGTTCAATCTCAATACTTGCAAGAATGCACGATTTCGGCTAAGTCGTCACCAACTACATTAGCCTTACCGGATGGTCTGAATGTTGGTGTCATAATCCTTAAGAAGTTCTAACCATCTTCTTTGTCTCATGTTAAGTTCCTTACGGTGAAAATATACTTGAGACTCTTATGATCGATGAATATATCACACGTCTCTCCATACAAATAATGTCTCGGATCTTTAACGAACACCACCACTGCAGCCTAAATCAAGGTCATGAGTTGGGTAATTCTTCTCATAAGGTTTTAGCCGCCTTGAAGCATAAGCTATTACCTTTCCATGTTGCATCAAAACACGCCCAATCCTTTCTTAGATGCATCACTATAAATTTGAAATCCTCCGAACCGGATGGAAGAGTCAAAATAGGGCGGACACCAATCTCGTTTCAACTCTTCAAAACTCTTTTCTCGTTCATCCGTCCATACAAACTTTTCACCTTTTCTCATCGGTTGGGTTAGGGGCAAAGCTAAGCGAGAGAAACCTTCAACAAAACGTCGGTAGTAACCAAAGAAGTCCTAGGAAACTCCTAACCTCGATCCATCGTCGTAGGTCTTGGCCATTTAGTGATAGCCTCAACTTTAGATGGATCCATGGTGATACCATCGGCAGATACAATATGACCAAGGAAGCGACTTGTCTTAACCAAAACTCGCACTTGAAAATTTGGCGAACAACTTCTTCTTCCTCGAATCTCCAAAACTATCCGGAGATGTTCTTCATGCTCTTCTTGGTCTTAGAGTAAACCAAAATGTAAATCGATGAAAACGATAACGAACTTATCGAGGAACTCATGGAAAACACGATTCATTAGGTCCATAAACACCGCAGCGCATTTGTCAAACCAAAAGGCATAACGAGGAATTCATAATGACCATATCCAGTAAAAGCGGTCTTAGGAACATCTTGCTCCCTCACACGTAGTGGTGATAACCGGATCTCGATCAATTTTAGAAAAGAACTTAGCTCCTTGCGGTTGATCAAACAAATCATCAATACGTGGCGAGAGGATAACGGTTACGAATAATGTCTGATTGAGTTCACGGTGAGTCGATACATAGGCGCATGCTTCCATCCTTCTTCTTCACAAACAAACAGGTGCACCCATGGAGAAACACTAGGTTGAATAAATCCATTTTCTATCATCTCTTGCGGATGTTCCTTCAACTCCTTGGTTCTATAGGTGCCATACAATACGGAGCCTTGAAATCGGTTCAAAGACCAGAATTAACTCAATGCTAAACTCAACTTCTCTAGCGGGGAAGACCGGGGAGTTCATCGGAAAACGTCGGTGAATTCACAAACAACGAAAGATTTTCAATGTTAGGACTCTCTAAAGATGTGTCCTTGCGGATGCCGAAACCTTGGCACCCATGAGCAATCATGGTTCGTGCCTTCATAGCGAAATGAGCTTAACAGATTTGAGAGGTTGAGAACCAAAATAAACAAATTCAGATGTTTTATGTCTCCAAAGATCACGTTCTAGCATAGCGATCGATGGAAGCTCTATGGTAAGCCAACCAATCCATGCCTAGAATGATATCAAAGTCGACCATATCGAGAGGATACAGATTTGCAGAGCGAATACGATCATCAAAGCGAAGAGGGCACTTAACGTATTTATGATCAATGATCATGTGGTTTTCATAGGCGTAGAAATCGATAAGTGATTTGTTAACGGTTTGGGCTTCATATTAAGTTTCTTAGCAAATGTGATGATATAATGGAGTGTGTGGCACGGTATCAAATAAAGCGAAGGCGAATAATCATCAATGAAAAGAGTGCTGTAATGGTACACGAAGTGCGCTCCGTCGATTCCAAGTAGTAGCATAAACACGTCCAGTAGTAGGTGGCGGCTTGATGTAGTTTCCGGGAATCACGGGTTCTTCTTAGGGCAATCCTTGATCTTGTGAGCGGTGGAACCACAAGAGAAACATCCACCATGGCCTTGAAACACGGTCCGGATGAGCCTTTCCACAAGTAGTACAGATAGGTGGGGAGGCAAAACTTCACCGTCCTTCTTGACGGAAGATCTCAAGCACGACCACGATTTGATCCTCGAGATGACCGATCCTTGTTGTAACGCTGGTTATTGTTACCTTGATTCGACGATCATTTCCATTCCTACCAAGACTCTGCTATCCGACTCCTCGCCTGTGGCGCCTAGAGTCCACATTCCTTCACGACTAACCCACGATCATAACTCCTATCCACTTGACCCCTCGAATCGTAACTCCGCCGAATTCCCTTATAATCATTACTTTGAGTCCTACCTTGAATCCGATCACCATCGCGGTTACGCTTGTTGGAACCCGAAACCTCATGAAAGATCTCAATGTTACGGTGCGTCATTGCGGGCCGACACATTCTCATACTCAATATTAGCGATCGGTCCAACACCCACTTCTTGATCTCCACTTGAAGTGCTTAGCTTGGCGCCTACCATCTCCAAAGAATCGTTCCCACAAAACTTACCAAATTTCATAAACCTACTCATGTACTCATTGGAGTTCTCATGATCAAACCGGTAGATTGCACGATAATCCTCTCATACCTTTTCTTTCGAGATCGTGGAAGTAACGGTTATAGAAGATAGTCCGAAACTCGGTCCAGTACAAGTAACAAGAAAAGCATCTCCTCCTCTTGCTTGTTTGAGTGCCTTCCACCAATTCAAAGCATCACCTTCCAACTTAAATGCACCAAACGAGTCTTAAACTCGTCTCCACAACCCAATACTTCAAACACTTCTCAATATGAGTGATCGGTCCTCGGCCTCGGTGGGAGTAGCAAAGAAGTGCTAAGCGAAAGAGGCTTGAGCTTCAAACGCCGAGCCAAGTGTGAATGCCGGTGGGTTGATTACCTCCACCACTACCCAAGCACCGGTCGATTACGAATGTTGTTGATCACCGTGCCATCATCTCGGTGTAGTAAGACCGAGGAAAAGAGTGTTGAGAGCATTAGCAATCGCAGACATCAATGTTAGAGCATCATCGTCTCCATCCGCTACCGTTAGTACGAGTTCGAACCATCGAACGATATTCAAACGATTAGCAAAATGAACAAAGGTGAGATACGAAATGGAAGTACGCGAAGGAATCCTAAAGTCTACCCAATCCTCGCGGTCATAGCCTAAGCTCTAAGGGTCTCAAAACCTAGGCTCCATATGTCACAGTCCCGACTACAAGTCGAACACAGGCTCGATACCATAAATTGTAACGCCCGACCCGACAAGGGTAAAGGAATCACAAATAATGGTGTCATATCAAAGCAAACATAAATATCAAAAGAAGTCTTAGCATAAATCTTGAAATAATTCAAGTCAACATGACTTCAATACATAGGTCCCAATGAAAAATAAACTCCAAATAAAATATCCGAAATAGTAAGTCTTAAATGGCATCATAAGATCAAAGCTAAATATCTCTAAGGTAAGTCCACTCAAGACTCATCCCAAAGCAAAACCCAGCTCAATGCTTAGATACCGCCGGAAGAAAAGAAATGCGGTGAGCTTCAAAAGCCGGTGAGGAATGATATACAAGCAAAGCGAATACTAAACGAAACCAAATACGGAATATAGTGAGCGAAAGATAGTAAAATCATAATCATTTCCAAAGTATAAATCGAATTATCGAATAAGTTTTATAGTTAACTACCCGAGCCGAAACAAATATCAAATTATAATCATAACCATATTCATACTCACACAAGGCAACATTTGTAGGGAGACCTACGAGTTATGAAGGACGTGCATGCACGCAGCATCAATCATCGATAACATATAACATATAACATATAATGATAACAGATCTAGGATGCATCCATCGCCCTACGCATGATATTGGTCATATAATATAACTTGAGCTCATAACGAGATAACATATAAGGGCGTGGCGAGAACATCACTCTCGCCTAGAGTCATGTCAAGTGCATTATCGACACGGACATGGAACCCCGAGACTAGTTAATATTCGCCGGGTGTCAAACTATCTTAGGTCAAATCGTAATGTCAAACCGACACGGATCATATTTTATCGAAGATTAATCATATTTTCAAAATCAACGTTTTCATATCATATAGTTCAAAATCGGATGTTTTATAATTCCAAATCGAGTTCAAATAAGCAACACTCAAACAAACAGAATGGGGTTCATAGCAAAGGCTTAGGAAAACCTAATATAAAAGCTAACGAAAAGCGTTATAAGGAACCTTTCTTTGAAAAGGTCGAATATCTGTACCTTATTCCAAAGCAAACGACCAAAAGCGTAATCACGGAAAGCAAAGGATTACTCCTTCTTCACGTAACCTATACACATTAACGGTCGTACATGTTATTTATGATTCCATAATTGTCGAAATGATCTTTTAATATTTGGTGTTTATACTTAGTGTATTCGGTGATCTTAATACTTTAGAGTTTTATAATTAAATGAGACTTAAGTGTTTTATAATTAATATCAAGATTAAGGTTCATTATGTCATTTATTAAAGTTTAGGGCTAAATGTGAAAATAGTTTAAACGTCATAACTCACACATGAAATAACGAATTAATATACTTAGCTTCAAACCCTAATCGACTCTCATTTATGTTCTAGGGTTTTCTCATTCTTTAATATCATATTAATGTGCATTTACTTTATATGTTACGTCATTTAATGACTCATTACTCTTGTTTATTTACTCAACACATTCATGTCTTAACCATCGTTACTTATATATATGTTATCGTCAACTTTTATTCCCATGCACGTTTATGATTTCATGTGACAACACAAGTTACTTATTACTCGGATTAATTACACATCTACGCACACATGCACAATAGTTTTGAATAGATATGACCACGTACTACATTTACATATCGACAAGCTCACTAGACTTATAAAACACACGCATGATAAACGGTTCACAAACCAATTAGGGTTCGGTTCACATGGTTGGTTCACACTTCAAACTAGGGTTTAGGTTTACATGACCTTTACTTATTAAACACACGTTCAAAACTCTTATATGGTTCGGTTTATATGTATAGGGTTCGCTAATAGGTTTCATAAACCCTAGCTCTCACGTACTTTAGTTAATCAAGTTTACATGTTTATACCTTGGCGAATTAATTACAAGTGGTTCGGTTCTTATGCTCAACATATATCTATGATCCGATTCAATAATACGTATTACATACATGTTCTCTTAACAAGGTTCAATTCATTATGGTTTGTTCTTGTTTCATACGGTTCGGCCACAAAAGAAAAACACAACTCGACCAAAATAACATGATACAATATATATTAACGTAAGGTGTAACGAAAGAAGACGAGAAAACATGTTATACCTTAGCTCGTTGAACAAAACTCGCAACACCAAGGGTGTTTGTTACTCGGCCGAATGGAACAAAAAGAAAAGAGAGAGGCAACAAAACTAGGGTTCCAAATTATGTTAATGTGTTTGTATATATAGCTAGTAACATTTTTGGTTAGGGCTTTGAGTGGTGTGTATGGGCTTCGGCCTCTTGGGTCCAACCGAAACAAAACAAACGCCCACCTTGGGCTCTCTTGGCTCTCGGCTGGCAGAAGAAACGACCCCAAGTGGTTTCCCAAATAACGAAAACAAGGTCCAACAAATCGGCCCAACACTTTAGCGAGACGTTTAAATCTTCGTCATACAAAATCGATCACGTACACATATTAGTTAAGTTTTAATTATTCATAAGTTAACTTTTAACTTTGTTAAATGATTATAAACGTATTTTACGTATTTTATAAATTTCGATTTCAAGGGTATTTTAGTCTTTATCTATGTTTTAGATTTTCAGGTTTTATAGGAAAGGTCGGCCAAGGCTTTTTAGGAAAAAGGGTTTTGAGTTTTGATGAGTTAAATGCATTTTAATGTTAAGTATATTGTGTAATTTGTAAGTATAATTAGGTATTTAGTGTAGCGTTAGCTAGAAATAGATTTTAACGGAACAAAATAAAATATAACAAAGTCATAAAAATTATAAAAATACATTTCTCTCAAGAATTGAGTGAATAAATAATTATCGAGTTGAATTTACGAAAACCGTCGTAAATATATATATATAACGATTTATATACAAAATAAATTCAAAACATCGGGTAAACTAATAATATAATTTTTATAGTCTTAAAATGAGTATAAAATATATTAGGACAATTTTTGGAAGTGCCGGATCAATTATTCAAAATAAATGATCGTGCGATAGCGTTTATTTAATAAATAAATATACGTTAATGAAATATGCAACCCATGAATAAATTGATATGAAATGATGTTACTGATGATATGTAGACTAACTCTAGTCTATATGAAGTGTCCTCAATAATTTTTCATGAACAAGCAGCTAAACTCTCAAGGTTACGCGTATTTGATACTCGTAAACCTAGTTTACGAAAAATGATGAATAGTGACTCATGAATAGTGATTTTTCCGGAATGAATAGTGTTTCGTGAATAGTAAAATTTTGAAATACCTTTTCAAAATATCAAATCGACTTCAAAAACAATGAATAGTAAAATGATGAATAGTAACCAGTGAATAGTAAATTCCCGAGATGAATAGTGAAAATTTTAAAGTTTGAGAAATGACCTGAAATTACGAGTTGTCACATTCGCCCACCCAAAAAGGAATTCAGTCCCTGAATTCAATCCATGTTGGGTTCTACGGTGTTATTTGTGAAAAGGTAGGGATATTTGAGTCGCATCGGGTCTTCCCGCGTTTTCTGAATCGTACTATGCCTTTCGAAGGCGAGACTTTCAACATAACTCTGTTGCCAACTTGAAATTCTAATGGTTTGCGACTTATGGAACATATTTCCAATATTTTACGTCAGATATCGACGTAGCTTTTCTATCTATTTGTTGTTGCTTATGGCGATTCTTGATCTATACGACTTCTTTGGTGTTTCATGAATAAGTTATGGACTAATGAGTTAGACTTCTTGATTTTGGCCCGTGAATAAGTGATTGACACCTCAACCATAGAGTGCCTCAATTGGTGTAGTCAATATGTTCATGTGATAACTATTGTTGTAAGGGAACTTGTTCGATGAAGAATGATTTGCCTAATAATTTCCAGAAAATCATACATGCTTTGAGTATATCTTCTAATGTTTGAATTGTTCTCTCGCTCTGACCATCGAGCTGAGGATAATAGGCGGTACTCATGTCCCAGTAGGTTCCATAGGAATCTTGAAATGATTGTCAAGTCTAAGGTGAATCGGCTACCTTATATTAGGTATAATTGAAATTGATACTATGTGTCTCATGACAAATTCAAAATGTCAAGTCTTCAAAAGGACATTATTGAAAAGAATAGATTATGGGTATGATTGTGATTCCTCACGCTTCTAGTTCTAGCGAATGTCATGACTCAAGTCTTCCTTGCCTAAGGTGCTTAGTCTCCATTACTAAAATGTTTATTGTTTGATGGTGTCCCTCCTAATTCCTCTTATCGAAATGTTTCCACGCTCTATGTTGCCAAGTCACAAAACCTTAAATATTTAAGTGATGTAGTGTGGTGGTTGATTCTCAAAATTTGTTCCGATATTGAGTGCCTCTAAAATAGTTCATCACTGAGGTTGTTATCATGTTTGACAAAAACGTAGATATCGGCTCATACTATGTCGAAGAATGTTTGTTCTGATTTCACTTATAAATGGAGAGTCATTGATTGTCCAATATGTTCAGACCTGTTGCATCTCTCGATATGAAAGTGAGGTTATCTGTAATTTCTAGAGAACACAATGCCTTAGAGAAAGTTTATATCGACAACCTTAATTTATCTCAATTTTTCCTTTAAGGGAAACTCATTGTAGGGAAGTTCACATATTGTTGAGACCATGTTTAATGGAATGTTCTGCAGTCTTGGTTAGAAGACTTGGTTTATTTCTCCAGTGTTTCTTAGTGTGTATTCGCTTTGTACTAAATCTTGCACCTCGGTCTAGCTGGTACTATTGAAATGATAGAATTTGGCTTCAAGTCCAAAGAAGTGGTTCAGATTGTCTCGTGATGTCTTAGAATTTCTGTTGAGTTTTGAAACATCTTACTACATACTTCTAGTCCTTGTTGGTAGTCCTGAAATCCTTTCATTGTTTTCTTGTATTGAGGAATCCTCCTCATAGATGGTATAGAAAGTCTTTCCTAAAAAGGTCACTGGTAAAATTTCAACTTATCGGCTGAGTGAGTGATGAATGGCGTAGGTATCTATAGAGTGTTAACAAAAGAGATGTTTATGAGCAATTATCTGATTGCAAAGCTTTGCTTTTGAATGAAGATTTTTGTTTTAGGAAGTTTGAAATTTTCTTTAATGACATAATCTTTCCTGAATTATACATAGGTGATCAGGCTATGTATAATCGAGGACAAATGATGTGATGCTTGGTTTGTTGAAATGGTATTATGTTTCTCCGAAGTTTTAGATGGTATTCAACGTTTAGTTTTGTAAGATAATGGCTTAAACGATTTATCAGAGTAACATGAAAATCGTTTCGCGTAACGGTAGTAAATAGTTGATGGAATGACTGACAATCAATTTATAGGGTGGTAACAAAACAGTTTGTTATAGGACTTTGTGAAACAATTTTCCTAAGATGGTGGTAAAATAGCTTGAAATAAAATTATGTGAAATAATTTCATGAAGTGGCAGCAAAATAACTTGAAATAAGATTTGTTGAATGGTTTGTAGGATACATGGGAGAACCTCATAGAATGGTAATAGTCTCCTAATTGGTCAAGAATAAAGTTGCCCTAATCCCTAGTAAGATAGCGGTATATTGCTGCGAAATGATTGAAAATTGGGCGATTGGAATAGGGAATGAAATAAACAAAGATTGTGATTATCGTGGAGATAATAAAGGATAAAGATTACATTAGATAGAAAGGTACTTATTATCTCATTCTCGTTGATGGTCTAATCGTGTCTCAAGTGTAGAAGCAAGAGGATGTCTAGCAACCAACAACTCGAAACTCTCACCATCCTCAAACCTATAAGATGGTGTAGTGTCTATAGTCTTAGTGATAGATGGTAATGGTGTGTCAAATCATGCACGCTTCCCAAGCTGCAAGTCATATGTATGAGTAGTGTCTATGAGATGTGATGGTACGGATGGTGCTCTAGATAATAATGATGATAAAAATGATGATGATGATGATGGAAATCCTAATGGTGAGTTAGGAGATGATGGTGAATGAAATACTACTCTCTTTCATGATGTATCGTGACGTTTCAGAGGTAAAGGTAGAGTATGCACTATTAGACGACTAATAGTGGTATGAGTAGCTGATGGTGGTTGTATTACATGAGTAGCGGGTGATCTAAGAATGAGGGTAAGAGAATGTACTCTCTTCCTTGTAGTAAGCATCCTAATAGGTTCATTAGGACTAAGCCTATAAGTCCTACCAAATGGTATGATCTGTCCCGACTGAATGATAGAAACTGTCCTGATCCTACGGTGAATCAATGGTGATCGTGATGGTGTAGGTGCAACTTCGCCCTCCTCAAAGGGTTCAGTCTCCACATCGGATAATATGTGTGGTGAGTCTGGTGTAGAGCCAACTGATATTAAGGCCATAGTAGGGAATGACAAGGTATCCTCCATGTCAGAGTCTGATGTGAGTATGATGGGATGGGTATCTGAAGACATCAATGTGACAATCGATTTGAAATGAAAGTAAATAAGCTGCATAAAGTGCGTATGAAACCGCATGAAAAGTGAATATGCACTTATGATGAAATGATGAGATGTTATGATGATGTAGTTATAGTCTAGGGTCAATGATACAACCTAGTTCTCTATAACTGAAGCTCGATTCCAATCTGTCACACCCCAAATTACTGCTTTTGCAATGAATGGAATTACGGGGATGATTGCCACAGCATCACGCTATGATTATATTGAACGACCTAAAGTGTCGTTTGAAAATACATCGCTTGATATAATAAAACATTTAGAGTTTACAAACGATATGTCCCAAAAAGATAGTCATCATTTGCGGAAATAAGTTCGTTACAATCCAAACGATGTTTTAAAGTGCATAAAATCCATGTGAGACGCGTTGTCACCACGACTCTATGATATGTGCACATGTATGCCATGAAGTGAATGCCTTAGATACCGAAAATACATTGCTAAAAGTGTCAACACAAAGGTTGAGTGAGTTCATAGAGTTTATGAAAATGTTTTATACGACTACCACAAGTATAGGCCATGTATGACAAATATGTCACATAAAATGTTACAATTGCTATAAGCACATGACACAAGCTAGATCGATCATGATGTTCGCCCAACAGAGTGTTTTGCCAAACAACTCAAGTAATGATATTAAATGAAATGCATCCGTTTGACCATTGGGACCACCAACCCGGATGGAGGAGTTACCTCAATAGATCTATTCACTCACCCTCGCTTCTTCCGAATTAACGGTTCATGATTATGAAATGGGGACATTAAATTGGCAATGAGGTAACTTAAGCAATGTAATGAATTTGATATACTTGGTATCGTCATAAAATGATGTGCAATGTATTCTGCCCCGTAGGTTTGAAATAATGTATAAACTTGAATAAAACGGGGCTATGAAAACTCACTTGATACAATGATATGATGGCAAAAGTGGATACAGCGCAATCTCTAACCGCGACCTATTATGAATGATATGATCTATAATAAGTCATGATGTAATGTTATGCATGCAAACTCATATGATATCCATACCACTTGTGCATTTTTGAAATTAAAGTTTATCGTCAAAATATGAGTTTATAACGTATTGACAAGTTATAAATTACTTTATAAGTATTTACATTGAAATGATATCCTACGATAGTCATTTAGTGATTTATTAAGAAATTATAGTTTTTCGTCGCAAAACAATATAATTTGACAATTCATGAAAGTGACTAAATGGTCTCGAAAAGCTAGTCATAAAATAGTGAATATCGAGTGTTAGGAAACAAACTCAATGGTTTTGGAAAGCTTGCCACATTATCTCAAAGTCTTAGATTTTAAATGTTTATCATAGAGGTCTCGATCATGGAGAAAAATATAGATGAAGTAGGGTACTTGGACTAAAAATATTGTTTAAGGTTAGTTTTCGGCAAAGTTTGAGTGACCGTATTTTATTCGTTACAACTCCGTTTGACGAACGGTTGAACATTTTGGAAAATAGGCTAGGCGAACTTACTTTTACTTGAAGACATCGTTTTCTCGAAACTATCTTACCGGTATGAAAAATGACTCCAAACATGGTCACTAACGATGACCACTTTGGTCTAGTAAAAATATACAAGTGTTATACTTGTGAAAAATAGTTACGATATCCTTATTTAAAATGTGTATAACTTAGTCGTTATAAGTCCGTTTTCTACGTTTTATATATCCTTGGTTTCGTGTCAAAGTATACTAATATATTTTTGGCAAATCGACTCATTTAGACAATGTTTAAAACTCATTTTTGCCCTTTAATTAACTCTTGCAGCTTGCATTTTCTGAAAATATAGTTTTTGCCGCTAAACTTGAAAATAGCATATCTTCTTCGTTATAAATCCGCTTTAACCCGCTCAAGCGACCACGGTTTCGCTTTTAAAGTATATTTTCTGGAAATATAACCAAAATACTTCATGACCTGCTGAATTTTCCAGATTTTGCAAAAACGATCAGACCACAATCTAAAGTTGTCGAAAATGATTTTTCTTATGTAATACTTGTTTCAATCACTTCAAATCAACACCAAATCTATTCTAAACCTATCATACACCTTCTTAGGGTGTCATGGGTTCCTAAACATCATCACCAATGATATGTTTCATAGGATTAATTATAGGATGATTATAACTTATAATATGTAATAAAACAATTAAAAGTGGTATGAATCACATAATACTTGCATGATTTGTACTAAAATGATAAAAATAACTCAAGAATGATTATGAATGATTAGAAAAGATCATGAAAAACTTACTAGTTATATGATGAGGTTTAAGTAACTAGGTTTCCTAAATACTCCTAGGTTTTATTGCAAAACCTAAAGAAGTATACTAGTGTTTATATGAGCACTTGATCCTTGAAAATCTTTTGATTTCTCTTGTTTCTATGATCATGGCGAATGTTAGAGATGGAAATGAGAGAGCTCTTGCAAAATTTTCACCTTTGTAAAGTGTTTGTACGTTTTTAGTTAAGATAATATCTTGTATATGCAAATATCTAGTCTAGTATGCATATGTGTACACTTAGGTGTAATAAATAATTAATGATATGGTGACTAGGGGAAGGTCGGCCAAGGCTTTTGGGAAAAGGGTTTGAGTTTTGATGAGTTAAATGCATTTTAATGTTAAGTATATTGTGTAATTTGTAAGTATAATTAGGTATTTAGTGTAGCGTTAGCTAGAAATAGATTTTAACGGAACAAAATAAAATATAACGAAGTCATAAAATTATGAAAATACATTTTACAAGAATTGAGTGAATAAATAATTATCGAGTTGAATTTACTTAAAATCGTCAGAATATATATATATATATATATATATATATATATATATATATATATATATATATATATATATATATATATATATATATATATATATATATATATATATATATATATATATATATATATATATATATATATATATATATATATATATAATTTATGTACAAAATAAATTCAAAACATCGGTAAACTAATAATATAATTTTTATAGTCTTAAAATGAGTATAAAAATATATTAAGATTTTTGAAGTGCCGGATCAATTATTCAAAATAAATGATGCGATAGCGTTTATTTAATAAATAAATATCGTTAATGAAATATGCAACCCATGCATAAATTGATATGAAATGATATTGTCGATGATATGTAGACTAACTCTAGTCTATATGAAAATGATTTTTCATGAACACGCACTAAACTCTCAAGGTTACGCGTATTTGATACTTGTAAACCTAGTTTATGAAAATGATGAATAGTGACTCATGAATAGTGATTTTTCCGTGAATGAATAGTGTTTCGTGAATAGTTAAATTTTGAAATACCCTTTCAAAATATCAAATCGACTTCAAAACGATGAATAGTAAAATGATGAATAGTAACAAGTGAATAGTAAATTCGAGATGAATAGTGAAGTTTTCAAAGTTTGAGAAATGACCGAAATTACGAGTTGTCACATCGCCCACCCAAAAGTGTTCCATGTTGGGTTCCTGTTATTTGTGAAAAGGTGGGGATATTTGAGTATCGGGTCTTCCCAATTTCGAATCGTACTTAAAAGACTTTCAACATAACGATAACATACACGCTGCTCGGGGTCAAAGGAACTTCCTTTTTTGAGCAAGTTTTATAACACCCTAGGCAAGTGAACCTAATCGTTGTAGTGTAGTAATTAGGGTAAGCCTCGGGTATTGATATCATTCTCTGGGAATAGGAATGCTAGTAGGAGTTACTGCGCTAAGGTTAAGGTTGAGGAAGATTATTTTTATCTTTTTATATTTTATGAAAATGGAAAGGTAAAATTTCGAGTATTGGATTTGGGGGTTGGTATTTCACCGATTACTCTACTATTATCTAATTATCTAAACTAAGGTTGTGGGAGTCTATGTCTAATTAATGTGTACTCGTATGATGTTTAAAGATGTGTTTACTTAGTTACTATTACTTCCTAGTTATCTCCTATTGATGGTTGAGTGTCACGTCCTTATTCCTAGTTGCGTTGTGTTTCTAAAGTTGTAGGGTGTGCTTTTCTCCCTAACTCTTTGAACTTACCTAAGGGTCTTGTCTACAAACCCACTAGAGATTATAGACTCCTACACTAAGGTTATCTTTGGATGGTTTAGCCTACAATCACTAGTAATTATACTCTAAGGTTCAACAAAGATGAATCAAGCATTAAAACACAACGAATGACCTATCGCATTACTAGATCCAAAAACAACTAAGATAAAAAACAACCAATCAATATTCAATAATTAAGTTTCATACTTCCTAAGCAAACACACAAATAAATTAGCGGACATGGAGAACATGCAAGCATACACAAATAATCAAAGACATAATTGAATTAATGAAGCAAAGACTTATCTTGATGTAAGATAGGGTTAAAACCCTAAAATACTTGTCCAAGACACCTTATGTTCGGTTTTAGGTTTTACTCCACAAGTCTACCTCCTTAAAAGACGTAAAAATTGGATTCTATATATAGATTACAATTGCGACGGCGTCACCTTATGTTTAGTGACGCCGATCGCCGCCATTAGGGTTTCGTCTTGGCCACGTTAATCTTTGGAAAGCGTCACCTTAAGTTCGTGACGCCGTGCCTTCGCTTCTCGACGTCGTCTGGATTGCATCTAGGCCGCCCGAGGAGTAGTCTTCGACGCCTACTCTTTCACCACTAGACGCCGTCTCTTGAAAATACGAATTTCACTCCGAGTCGTCACATAATTTGGGACGGCATCGCTAATGTTTGGGACGCCACAGTTCATTTCAAAGAGCTTGAGTGTCTTGATCTTGACTTTGGCCATTTTCTTCATATATTCGCTCCTTTTCTTCCAAATAAGTGCCATTCCAGCATTTTGCCTTCACGAGACCTAAAAGTGAAAAGGAACGATATTAAGCAATAACGGATACAAAAGTGATCAAATAAGGACTTAAACGACCCCTCAAATGGTACCTTTTAAAACCTTATCAAATATCCCTACACTTGTTATTTGCTTGTCCTCAAGCAAATGTGTTTTTAGCCAATTAATTTATAAGTTAGGGGTCATGAAGCATTAATTTAAAACGGTCCACAACACATATAAGCCCCAAGAAAGTCATAACAAGCACGAAAATTATATACTAGCACCTCACATGGGGTGTTTGGATACTCTCATCTCTCTCGGTGTATAAATGAAATATAACAATATAGGAAATGGAAGATAAACACTCATTAACCGGTCCTAGTACATAGATTACCATAGGCTTGAGAATAGATCAAACCTCCATCGCTTTGGCTTAAGCACCTAGGAAAGACTATTTAAGAGGTCTTTAAAGGGTTGTAACGTTAGGCTTATGGTGGGAAATAAGGGTTTGGTGGGATAGGCTATTTAGTGGTGGTAAGTCAAAATCTCAATGTTAAATGCATATGAAGAATGGCGTTGCTAAGCCAAGACTTGACACTCTAAACTCTAAATAACTTTGAAATAAACAAACATAAATTTAAAGATAGATGTAGGATGGTAGCCCGTTTTTTTTTTTTTTTTTTTTTTTTTCATACACTTTTACTCTACCATCCTCTAAGATAACATCAAAATACTAGGATTTATAGGCATATCCCTACACTTGAGTTTTATTACTCTAACACTAATTTGACTCGAATTGAAAAGATCAAAACACTTGAGGTACATTATTACGTAAACAAAGGAATTTGAATTTAACGTTCCCTTCCGTCATTTCATAAACTTTAACTTTTCCCATGAATCCCAATCGTCCCAAAACTTATACAAAGGATATGACTCGACTTAGCAACTTATGCAAGCAACTAGATAATTGAACTAAGGGTTTAGGGTGATAACAAACATTTGCACTAAAAGTGAGTGCATAAGGGTAGGCTAAGGCGATTTGGGTGTATATTTGGGGTGGATTGTAAACAATGCTCTTCATTGATATTCGAAAACCGAAACATCACGAGAACCGCGAAAAGGATAGGCTCGAGGGGTTAACTAGGGTATCGTGTACTAAAAATGAGTACAACGCAAGGGTGTGGGAGAATTACTCAACCGATATGGAAGAAGTAATTATATTACGTGTATCAAACAAGGGTTATCCTAATGCCTCTTATCATTTAGTTATTCCTAACTACACAAGTGTAGCCTCACTTGCGATCTCGGAATGCATCACAAAACAAGTTCTAGAATCTAATATACTACCGGTTCACACTCTAAGCATTAAAGATGAATGCTTTAATTCCTACTAATCTAGGGGCGATCCTCACATTTTGAGGTGGAATTTGGGTGGTAAGGGTTTTGTGCTAGTCATATAACTTCCTATCCAGTGAGACGCTTTTGTTAAGACTAATGACCCACTCCTATATGTCATAAAAATTTTAAATTTGGTGCTAAAATTACCCTAACCAATATTTTCTCATGGTTTATTACATAATCACAATAGGACAAAGCAAATAATCAAGGATAAGCATAGTTTCAAAGTTCCGCTTTATTTTCCTCCTTACACTTAAACCGAACATTGTCCCCAATGTTCCCGAAAGTATCAAAGTTATGATAAAGAAGGTAATTTAAAGAGAAAGAAACTAATACTCCCCGATTAGCTCGGTAGGATCCGTGTAAAGTGGTGGTTAAACTCTTTCCAAGAAGAATTATGCGTGAAAAGCTCCTTCCAATCTTATGTAACTTCTTGACAAACTAAACATGCACACTTGAAGAAAATAACGAAACCTTCGCGTAAAATCGGCGGTAATAATATATAAGACTCGATTTAAACTAAGATATAATGCTTGTGGAATGGATGTTTGTAATTTCTAAGAAAATTAAGACCGAAAATTCCAAAATTTATAAGTAGCTTAGAAAACGAGAAAAAGTAATCGATGTTTTTACTCCCGACGCCGCGTCAAAGTTATCCCGTTACAAAAGCGGTCTGCGATTTTCGAAAAAATTCGGAAAATTTACATCTTTAGAATCTGGAAAATTTCGCAAAACATCCATTATGACTCGATACAAGCATTTGACTCGAACAAACAAACATAAATATCTTTTAATTAATTGTTATTCTCATGTTTACGTTTCTTTTAAAAACGTGTGTAATCCTCCCTACACTTATCCCTTATGTAAAATACCTTTATATGCAATTAAGACGAGGTTAAAAACAAAATAAAGCATTTTTACAAATTCAAACATGAGAATAAACAATAAATAAAAGATATACGACACACAAATGAAAATGAAAAACAAATACACATGGGTTGCCTCCCAAGAAGCGCTTGTTTTTGTTCGAGTCACGAGCCCGACTCTACCCTTATTTAACAGATAAAGGGAAGTTTTCCTACACTTAAGTTTAAGTGCGGGTGATAGTAGCAATACACACCCTTAGGGTGGAAATTTGCTACGTGGGGAAGGTGATGGGTGATTTATATGCTCAAAGGGTGTGCTCCATTCATTATAACCTTACCTAAGTCTATTGGTGTAGCGGTGAATCAAATCTCCTCCTAAAAATGGATCATCTTCTATCAACTTCAAAAGATTCTTAGTTAAGGATCCATCTTAACCTAATAAACCCGGTTTAAACCCATATTGTTTCTTGTTATCAACCATGAATGGGTGATATAAGTGTGTAAGGTCATGGGTTACTCCTATATTAGCTTCCACTCTACATGGCCTAGAATCTACCACCTTTATCAAGCAACTACCGGACTATCTATTTTGATGGCTGGATTGGGGCCTAATTCAATTCAAGATTCACATCTAAAGACGGAAAATTGGGTAAGGTTTTGGTTGAGGCTCGGTTCATCAAAATTAGAACTTCCCTAGGACTAAGAGAGAGGTCATGACAACAAGCATCTAAATCTACATTCTCTAGTGGCGTTTGGTCCAAAGGTTCTCTATCAATCGGGCTCCTATAGTCTCTTCTACTTCTTCCGGGTAAGTTATAGGTGATGTGTGTTCAAGTGATGGTAGGACTTGTGGGTTATCCGATGGGATTGATTTTCTACTCTATCCTCCATCTTATCAAGATCACCTATGTATTCATTTTGTCTTGTGGTAGCGCCTAACCATGACATGCACCTTGGTACCTCAACTCTAATCATCTCCTTCCTAAACAACCTTCCGACCCAAGTTTCCAAATTGAAAATAGGTCTAAAGATTCGCTTTTTGGGTCCCATGTTCCACTTCTAAATTGGGCGTGAATCTCAAAGGTTTCCATGCATTTGAACACCACGTCCCCAAATATCCCCATCCGCTACATAGTCAAGTCTCTTTTGGGTTTCGTGGGCGATACGAGTGTAAAAGAATTGTAGTGGATACAAGAAATCAATACCATGATAAAGGACTTTTGTAATAAATATTTAATTCGAGTCCACGCCTCGGAAAGGATTCATCATGATATTCTTTGGAACCTCAAGATCTCATTTGGAGTGGAAAGGGTAGATTATGTAGTGGGTTTCGTTGATTGGGTGGCAGTTTTGGCGATTCGTTCTCCATAATGGCTAACGGAATAGTTAATGAAAATGGTTACGAACAAAGGTCACGAAGAAGGGGATAGACTAAGAGAAAGCTAAAAATGAGAAAAAAATTTACTTGATAGGAATCAAGCAAAGAACCTAAACGAGGTGGACTACTAACTAGCTATTCTATTCCACAACAGCGGCGCCAAAACTTGATAACGCCACACGCCGTTCGGGGTCAAAGGAACTTCCTTTTCTTGAGCAAGTTTTATAACACCTAGGCGGTGAACCTAATCGTTGTAGTGTAGTAATTAGGGTAAGCCACGGTATTGATATCGTTCTCTGGGGAATAGGAATGCTAGTAGGAGTTACTACGCTAAGGTTAAGGTTGAGGAAGATTATTTTTATCTTTTATATTTTATGAAAATGGAAAGGTACAATTTCGGTATTGGATTTGGGGGTTGGTATTTCACCGATTACTCTACTATTATCTAATTATCTAAACTAAGGTTGTGGAGTCTATGTCTAATTAATGTGTGCTCGTATGATAGTTTAAAGATGTGTTTACTTAGTTTGTATTACTCCTTGATTATCTCCTATTGATGGTTGAGTGTCACGTCTTATTCCTAGTTGCGTTGTGTTTCTAAAGTTGTAGGGTATGCGTTTCTCCCAACTCTTTGAACTTACCAAAGGGTCTTGTCTACAAACCCACTAGAGATTATAGACTCCTACTCTAAGGCGCTCTTGGATGGTTTAGCCTACAATCACTCGTAATTATACTCTAAGGTTCACAAAGATGAATCAAGCATTAAGTACACAACGAATGACCTATCGCATTACTAGATCATAAAACAACTAAGATAAGAAACAACCAATCAATATTCAATAATTAAGTTTCATACTTCCCAAGCAAACACACAAATAAATTAGCCGGACATGGAGAACATGCAAGCATACACACAAATAATCAAAGACATAATTGAATTAATGAAGCAAAGACTTATCTTGATGTAAGATAGGGTTAAAACCCTAAAATCTGTACAAGACACCTTATGTTCGGTTTTAGGTTTTACTCCAAAGACTCTCCACCCAAAGACGAAAAATTCGGATTCTATATATAAGATTACAATTGCGACGGCGCCACCTTATGTTTAGTGACGCCGAGTCGTGTCGCCGCCATGTAGGGTTTCGTCTTGGCCACGTTAATCTTGACGGCGTCACCTTAAGTCCGTGACGCCGTCCTCTTGACTTCGGACGTCGTGCGGATTGCATCTAGGCCGCCCGAGTAGCGACGGCCTACTCTTTCACCACTAGACGCCGTCTCTTGAAAATCGAGTTTTGGGTTGCGCCCGTCACAATAATTTTGGGACGGCGCGCCAATAGCACCTTTTTGACGCCGCCGCCTTCTAACTTCAAAGCTGTGAGTGCCTCGATTTCGACTTTGGCCATTTTCTTCATATATTCGCCTTTTCGTCCAAATAAGTGCCATTCCAGATTTTGCCTTCACGAGACCTAAAAGTGAAAAGGAACGATATTAAGCAATAACAGATACAAAAGTGATCAAATAAGGACTTAAACGACCCCTCAAAATGGTACCTTTTAAAACCTTATCAATAACTCTGTTGCCAACTCGAAATTCTAATGGTTTGCGACTTATGGAACATATTTCCAATATTTTGCGTCGTATATCGACATAGCTTTTCTATCTATTTGTTGTTGCTTGTAACTGATTCTTGATCTATACGACTTCTTTGGTGTTTCATGAATAAGTTATGGACTAATGAGTTGGACTTCTTGATTTTGGTTCGTGAATAAGTGATTGACACCTCAACCATAGAGTGCCTCAATTGGTGCAGTCAATATGTTCATGTGATAACTATTGTTGTAAGGGAACTTGTTCGATGAAGAATGATTTGCCTAATAATTTCCAGAAAATCATACATGCTTTGAGTATATCTTCTAATGTTTGAATTGTTCTCTCGCTCTGACCATCGAGCTGAGGATAATAGGCGGTACTCATGTCTCAGTAGGTTCCATGGGAATCTTGAAATGATTGTCAGAAGTCTAAGGTGAATCGGCTACCTTATATTATGTAGACTAACTCTAGTCTATATGAAGTGTCCTCAATGATTTTTCATGAACACGCAGCTAAACCCTCAAGGTTACGCTTATTTGATACTCGTAAACCTAGTTTACGAAAAATGATGAATAGTTACTCATGAATAGTGATTTTTCTCCGGGAATGAATAGTGTTTCGTGAATAGTAAATTTTTGAAATACCCTTTCAAAATATCAAATCGACTTCAAAAACGATGAATAGTAAATGATGAATAGTAACCAATGAATAGTAAATTCCCGAGATGAATAGTGAAATTTTCAAAGTTTGAGAAATGACCTGAAATTACGAGTTGTCACATATAGTCTCAAGTTTCGATGTGCGAGCATCCAAAGACTTAAGAACAGCCTGAAGAGCAACAACATCTACCTCTTGATGAGTACTCTCCACTTCACAATCCTCTAGACCGGTTATTTGCTTAGGCGGCGTGCGTGCAGCCTTTACTTCGAAAATACTCTTTATAAAGTCCCCTTTACAACAAAGTGGCGCCTAGGGTATACCACCTAAAAATTGTAAACGTCAGATACCATCGCGACTCACCTCAACTCTAGTTGGGAAGGCAGGTGAAGTTTGGTGTAGAGCCCTAACAAAATATAGATATTAGTTTTACAAGGACCGGAAATATAATAAATAAACACTTGAACATTAGTTTTTACCTTAGCAAAAAGCTGGTCGAAATTATCAGATTTTCCAAAAGATTTGTGTTTAGACCATGCAAGTGCTCTTGGGATAACCCCTGGATCCTTGTTCCACCACTGATTACTTTTATCCGAAAGCTCTATAATCCATATCTTGAAAACAGTAAAACAAAACCCTTATAAGTTACAAGGTCTAGGAAGATAATAAATAAGCATTTAAATAAACATTAGGAAATTGTATTAGTACTAACCTTGAATGCACAAATGAATCCTGACAAGCAAAAGGTAGGAACATCCTTGGATTTTTTACAACCCAATGTTTGACTGTAACCCGGTCGATGCTCAGAAGAGACATTTCTGATTGACGCATACAACTGCCTCCAAACATGCTCTCCCCATGGAAATGCATTGAATTCATCAAGATCCTCAACCATCCTAAGCAACATATCATCAATGACAGCAGACAACTCTTTACCCATGAAAATAACCTCCAATGTTAGCAGCAGACAAACCCGTAAAGCATCTTCATCCGACAGATTTAAGAAAATATCTTCATCCTCAATAACCGATAAAAGATCAATGTTTTAACATAACGCCTATCTTATCCGAAAACGCGATCACGGAAGGGATATCACCACTTCTCCATTTCCTAAAGGTTAGCATACCAAATGTGAACCCAGTTAGCGACGTAATTCATGTCGACCAAAGGCAAAAGTATGTCCATTCACACAAGAAACCAATGGAAGATCATAGCTATCATCATATTGGCGGAGTTGTTTCAAGCATACAACGCACTGCCTCTTCCTCATTATCTAGATAAGTCGATCCACCAAGGTCCGAAACATGAGGCCTTGAACATTGTAACGACGCGTTGGTCTAACATCTTCGAAGTAACAAATAATGCAGTTTACTTCTTACAATAACTTTCGCATCATAGTCCTACAAAAAAGAAGTAATAACCGAATGAAAAAAATAAACAGTTGATCCGACTTGTGAAGCATATAACATTTAGACTTAAGATCACACACCAACATTTCAAAGGTTTTTACTGCTTATTGTTAGGTACTTACACACTTATATTTATCGGTTATAAATAGGCATATAAGCAGTAAAAACCATAATAAGCACTTAACAATAACAAGTAACGAATTAAATGGTAGATCGAGAAACATAAGAAACCTGAAAACCCTAAATCGTAATTACATAATCCATAGTAACACAAGAAAAACCCTAAAAACAATATCTCTACGCACTTAATTTGATAAAAAAAACTGAGAAATCCTGAAAAACAATTAAATAAACTCAAGAAACCTAATAAACATACAAATAAGCTGAAAAACCCTAAAAACAAAATATATATACGCACTTATTTTGATTAAAAACTGAGAAACCATGAAAACCCCTATAAATTAACATACAAATACCCTTGAAAACCCTAAATCGCAATTACATAATCCATAGTAACACAAAAAAACCCTAAAAACAAAATCTCTACGCACTTAATTTGATAAAAAACTGAGAAATCCTGAAAAACAATTAAATAAACTCAAGAAACCTAATGAACATACAAATAAGCTGAAAAACTCTAAAAACAAATTATATACGCACTTATTTTGATTAAAAACTGAGAAACCATGAAAACCCCTATAAATTAACATACAAAAGATAACGAAAAATAACTTACATAATCAGTTAAGCACTTAAGAATTAACAGCTTAATTACAAAAAATACCCACTTAAGCACTTAATAGCCACTCACCATATCTGAGAACAGGGGAAGCGATGATCAAGAAGTTATCAAGACTCGGCAGTGGTAGAAGAAGTTAACAAGACTTTCGGGGAGACGATAATCAAGAACACACAATCAAGAAGGCGATCATCTGTGTGTGTTAGTGTGTGTTTGTGTGTGTTTTTCTTATATTTTTTTGAAATAAAAAAAAGTTAAAAATCAATTTAAAATTAAAGTACACACAATCTAAGCAAAAGATTGTGTGTACTTTCCCATGCTTCTTTTTACGTTTCCCATGCAAAAGTAATCGACGGTTAGCACCCAGAAGTCGAGCGCCGTCAATGAAAGCAATCGACTTTATTAAAAGACAAAAGGAGTGTACAGTAACTAAGATTTGGTGCAGATTTGGTGGGCCAAGAATTTTTAATAAAAGGTACAAGTGGGTGGACACGTGACAGAAATCTAGTGGAGTTGAGCAGTCGATCATGACCAAAATGGGAAAGGGGACATGAAAGTGACCACAAAAGGGACTATGGTTGAGTTTTTGGCCTAGTTAGGGAATTTTCTCTTTACTTAATGCCAACACTCAGAGAACCTCCGCATGAGTGCCTAATTAGAGTCATGTATCGGATATTTTTAGGCTTTTTCATTTAAATAATCGCATCTATACTACATATAATAGAAAAACGGTCAAATCTTGAAAAGTGAAAAGTTGAAAGTCAAAAGTGAGAGAAATGTATTGTGTAACTAATACTATTATTAAAACACCCCATTACTTAAAAGAACAATAATGTATTCACATTATACAACTAATTAAAAGCATATCTACCAAATTAAAAACAACCAATTGAAACACCCCTTACTAAAAAGTACAATAAAATTTTCACAATATACAATTTAAAAAAGCTACAACATAATTCTAAATATAAAATAACACACTAATTAATGTTATTTTTAAAACACCCTATACTACATATAAGGGGGGTGGTAACCATGCCTAACAAAAAATTTCATACCTAATCACCCACCAATAATATCCTTCCATCTCATCTCATACCTAACAATAGATTTTTAGTGGCAACCATGTCTAACCCATACCTCATCTATCACCCACCAATAATAACCATGCCTAATTAATGCAAAGGATACATTTGGCTTCCACAAGATCCATGTAGAATCGGTGATGTATACCGATTTAGCACAATTACATGCCACACCGAATCATGCCGAATTGTTGGCTATGGTCATGCCGATCGGTATCGTGCATACCGAAGCCATGCCGATTAGCGTTGCCACCCCCTAATAGAAAAACGGTCAAATCTTGAAAAGTGAAAAGTTGAAAGTCAAAAGTGAGAGAAATGTATTGTGTAACTAATACTATTATTAAAACACCGCATTACTTAAAAGTACAATAATGTATTCACATTATACAACTAATTAAAAGCATACCTACCAAATTAAAAACAACCAATTAAAACACCCCTTACTAAAAAGTACAATAAAATTTTCACAATATACAATTTAAACAAGCTACAACATAATTCTAAATATAAAATAACACACTAATTAATGTTATTTTTAAAACACCCTAAAATGAAAAGTACATGTTATTATATACAAAACAAAAATTAATAAAGCACAAAAAGCTTCATACAAGCTAACAAGTTGATGGTACATATAGTTTTGAAAATCGGACCGGACCAACAGGTTCAACCAGAAACTGGTGTCGCCACCGGCTCGGCTAACCAATAACAGCCATCTGAAAACGAACTAGAGAGGACCCGTTGAAACCAATACTAACTAGTGAATCAGGTTTCATCGAGATCTATTTCTCCGGTTAATCGTCACAGGGTACCTGCCGCCGCAATGCGCGGGTACCCTGCTATACTATATATAAAGGAAAAACCAAAAAGTAAAAAGTGAACATTTGAAACTATTAATACATATCGAAAATTGGGTTGACCTGGGACGCTTCAAACCCGGTGGGTTGACCCTGTTTAATTTGACCCGTTTTGACCCAACATGTCGGGTTGACTCGGTTTAAATCGTCCTGTTTTTCTACGGGAACGGTTCAACCGGTTGAACCACCCGGTCGAACCGAGTTTCAAAACATTATGTTTACTCCCAAATCTTCAAACTTTTATTATTTTTCGCTTAGAACCCATAAACTTTTTTAACAAAAACGATCTCGTCGCTATATAAATATATATATATATATATAAGTTTTTCTTCAAAAACGATTATAATGTTTTACAATTAAGAGAAAATATGTGTCCGTTAGTGCACATTTAACTTTTTAATAGGCTAAATACGCTCATTTTAAAAAAATGGGGCTAAATGTGCACAAATCTTCTATAAAATAGCCAAAACTAGCAAATTTTTTTTATGTTGGGCTAATCGCATTCATGCTAATTTTGGTATTTGCGTTATTCTTAACAACGACACCATTAATATTATCCTTGTTAGTTTTTACGTGACAAGTAACGTGTGTTGTTAGTTTTTATCTTATAACTGATGTAATGTTTACTTTTGTTTTCATTAAATGTTTTATATGTTGTTTGATAGATGTTAAAATTTTGTTTAGACTTTAGTTATCAGATAAGACAACCGCTTGCAATTGCATTTTCATCTGATTCACGCTCTATTTTAAACGCTACACAAAACACTTACTATAATATCACAAATCATTAATTATCCGACGCTAAAACATTTGCAGTTAAACGCTTTCTCGCCATTGTTCATTATAAAACGCGGTATCGCCAGTTGTTCATTATATTTGCATATCATTATTTAGTGCAAGTGTGTCCACATATGCTAGTTTTACTTTATCTTTGTATTGTCTTAAATACTGAAAACGAATATATAATCTCACGATTAAACCATAACATTGATGCCTGACAGGTTCCAAGAAGACGATTAAGTATGCTTGTGATATACTACGTGTAAGAAAGAATTAACAATTGTGACAGGGTTGTTCTTCTTCCAAATCTATAATGAACCGTGAATTATTTATATACGAGTATATCAAATATATATCATGATGGCTTTATAAATTTCGTTCAGTTATTAATGAATGTAGTATTGGACCTTGAGTTTGTTTTTCTAGTCATTTCAGATGAAACCATGTTGTTTTATTGCGAAGCCTGTTACTAGTTTTCATATGATTCACTTGTAAATTATGAGTAATTTCTACATATGTTATGATACATTCAAGTTGCCCCCTCTTTTGAGTCTAAAGAGTTGAAATATTTAAGTAAATCGTTTTATCATGTATACAATTTAAACAAGTATTTTCGTAAGAACAGATCAAAATGTTAACCCGGAGCAGTTTTGTTGATAAGATGCTTTTGTTATGAAGATAAAAGAGAACCCGTGTTAATGATTAAAGAGAGAATTGCAAAAATTGTCCTTAAAGTTTCGTCAAATTGTACGTTTCGTCCCAAACAATTGAAAAGTGCAAATATCGTCCCTGTGGGGAAACTTTGGGGCATAAATCGTCCCTGGCTTCTAACGGCGTTAACGCCATCTACTTTCCAGCCCAAGTGCGTTGCACATGAGGTCCTTTTGGTATTTTTACCCCTTTCCCACCTTTAATACTCCACCCTACCTAATTTAATATCCCATTTCTCACCTTTTCTAATTCCCCAACACAGTTGACTTTTGCAAAACCCTAAAACCCAAATATCTCTATATCCTAAAAACTTTGATAGAATCAAAATTCAGTCCATGAACTTGAAACCTAACAAACTTCAATTATTGTTGCCGGATCACAGATCTGGTACTTTCGACAAGATGAGAATGCATTCGATCCACACACTGTTTATGGTAAGAACATGTTAGTCAAATAAACAAGTTTGTTATACGTAAATGTGTATTATCCTAATTTTTTATTTTTTATTATTTTTTTTATTTTTTTATAAAACAACTGATCATCCAGAAGTGTTCTCAATGAAGCTTTTTCATAGAGGGAGTTTCAAACCATCACCAAATCATAGGTATTTTGGGGTAAAGTGCAGTACATTGATTTGTTATATATTGAGAAATTTACCATTGAGATAATACATTCAATAGTGAAGATGTTGAAATATGATCCAAGGGATATAATCTATTATCACTTTAGGATACCAAATAAGATTTTAGATCGTGGACTAACGGCTTTGGCTTCTGATGATGATATTGTTAACTTTTCCCAATTTGTAAAAGATAATTAGGTTATTGAAGTTTTCATTGAACATGGTGAAACCACGCTTGAAAGTTATTACATGCCTACCTTTAAAAAAATTCAAATAAGGAGTTGAATGGGGATGACGAAGTAGTGGATTTAGATGAAGAGTTACCTGTTGTACCACAGACCATTAGAAAGAGGAAGTTTTTAAGGATGCCTAAGTGTAGAAAGACTTTAGCTTTAGAGTGGTTGGCAGATAATGAGGTTGGGCAGCCTAGTGACTTAGGTGGTGATGATAATGATGTAGGTGGTGATGAGGATAATGTAGGTGGTGATGATAATGATGTAGGTGGTGATGAGGATAATGTAGGTGTTGATGAGAATGAGGAGGAGAGGGTGAATATTGTGGATGATGAACACATTGTAAACCAAGTGCATGTCAACATGGAAGGGTTTATGTTCTCAATTAATTCTGATGATGAAAGAGAAACAAATGGTGATCCTCAAGTTAATATCAATGAGGATGACATAGAGGTTATTGACTATGATTTGTATGAAAGTGAACTTGATGAGGAAGACAATGGACGTGTTAGAAGAGTTCCACTTAGGAAAATAAGGAAACAGGGTAATACTTCTAATGAGGGTGGGATTGTGAAATATTTTTTTCTAGGACAAGAATTTGGTAATAGGGAGAAAGTAAAGGAAAGGATAAAGGCATATGCAGTAGAGACAAGGAGAAATGTAGAAATTGTGAAAAATGATTTGGTTAGAGTGAGGGCTAAATGTATAGGAATTGTTCTAAGTAAGGACAGTGAGTCAACAACATGAATGAAAATGGTCTGAATGGGGGGTTTGCTAGAGAATTGGGTACATGAGTCATACAAACTAGAGACTTGGAAGAACCAATACTCACATAAGATCAACCCTAATACTGGAAGACATTTCTGGGAAAAGCATGCATGGCCATCTACCCTAATACCACCAAAATCACATCCACAGATTGGAAGGCCTCCCAAAAAGAGAAAGAAGAGTGTTGTAGAACTTGATGACTTGGTCAGAGGTGGAAAGCTATCAAAGAAAGGATCAACTATGACATGTACAAATTGCAGGAAAAGGGACACAACAAAAGAGGTTGTAAGAATCCAATGCAAGGTGGTGGTCAAGCTGGTGTAGCTGCAAGTGGTAGTTAAGCTGGTGCAGCTGCAAATGTCAGTCAATCTGGTGCAGGGGAAAGGACAGCTACAAATGGGAAAAAGGATGGTGCAGCAAGTGGAAGTTCAGCTGGTGCAGGGGAAAGGACGACTTCAAGTGGGAAAAAAGATGGTGCAGCAAGTGAAAGTGCAGTTGGTGCAGCTGTAAGAGAAGCTGGTGCATCTGCTACAAGACTTACCCCAACTAGTGGAAGTGCAGCTACCAGACTCACCCCAACCAGTAGAAGTCAAGTTAGCATGCTCACCCCACCAAGTGGAAGTCAAGCAGGTGCAAGTGGAAATGCAACTTCAATTGGAAGTTAATCAGGTGCAAGTGGTAGTCAAGCTGCTGGAACTGCAAGTCCTATGAAAAGAACAAAGAAAACAACTAACAGACTCACCCCCCAACAAAGTAGCTATATCTTTTATGATGTTTAAGACTTGTTTACGATGTTTAAGACTTTTAGTCATTTCTGTCTTTTGGAAAACTTGTAACAAATGCTTTAGTTTAAGACTAGTATGTACGATATTGTCACATAATGTGACCATTTTCTCAACTCTATTGCATGTTTTAGTTTAAGAATTTTTGTTTACGACAGCTGCAAATTATGACCATTTACTTTTATTGTGACCATACCAAACTGGTGCAGCTGCAAATTGTGACCATGTATCTTCTGTCACATACCATCCATGTGACCAATTTGTATCTTTTGTCACTTGTTCAACTCATTTGTCACATACGAAAACACAAAAACATAAAACATACTAGCAATTTAATAACTTGATTTCGTTGAACATAGAGAACTTTACATCCAAAATTCATTGACCATAATACATATTGGTCAATGTATAAGTTCAATTAATCAAGAACCACACATAGCCTTCTACATCATAAAAACAAGGAAAAAAACCCAACTGAAAACAATAAAATCTTCAATCATCGATTTGCAGCTCGCATTGAATTCATTGACTCTTCAAGCAGATTCCTTGACCTTAGCAATCTGGGTATGATCTGAGTTGCACGTGGACACATTGATGGATCAAACCAATCAAAATATCTACAATCGCACTTTCGCAAAAATATAAAGATCAACTAATTGTTAACTTCAACCAAAGGATATAAAGATCAAATAATTGTTAAGGATGAAATTTTTTATAACTTACAATTTGAGAGCAAGAGTAAAACCTACGTCTTGTGTTATGTGGAGTCCATGAACAACGCACCACGCATGTTTTCTGACATAAGCAAACCATCATTTTGATTGATTATAGTTTTTCCTAAAAATTAGGTCAGGTTTTGGGATTTTTAATTGGGTGGGTGGATATAAAATATGTTAGAGGGTATTAAAAAAGGTGGGTACAGGATCTTAAATTGGGTGGGGTGGAGTATTAAAGATGGGAAAGGGGTAAAAAGACCAAAAGCACCTCGTGTGCAACGCACGTGGGCTGGAAAGTGGATGGCCTTAATGCCATTAAAAGCCAGGGACGATTTATGCCCCAAAGTTTCCCCACATGGACGATATTTACACTTTCCAAAGGTCTGGGACGAAACGTGCGATTTGGCCAAACTTTATAAAAAATCAAAGTTTGAAAGATCTAAAAGTAAGTTGATATTGTTTAAAAGTTTTGAAAAGAAAAAGAAATCGGAGTGTTTCAACTTGGTTATTAGGGGAAAGGAAAAACTAAGTGATAGGCATGTTTGGTAGGCTAATATTTGGAGCTTTTTTTGGAGCCGTAAGCTTTTTGTTAGAAAAATAATCTTCTAAAAAACAAGTAGCTCCGTTTGGATACATCAACTTCAAGATTTTATTTTAAACAAGTAACTCCAAAATGAAAAGCTAATTCATGAAGCTTTTAAAAATTTGGAGCTGGTAAAACATAAAATTACTGTTAAACAGGCCCGAATTTGAGCATGTGCAGGGTGAGCTACCGCACAGTACCTCCGTTTTTTAGGGGCCTCAAATTCTAAATTGTACATATTAATATTAACAAACTTCCATATCAGTTAAGCCTTTTTAATGGCTTTTGTATATGCATAAAATTACTGTTAAAGCTAAAATAAGAAGAAACGAAGCTTCATGTTTTAATGGCGTAGAACATGCATCGTTTGAGATAGAGCGGGGAAGAAGACTTGATTCCAATTTTTGTTGTTGTTGCCTTATTGACCTTCAAAATTTGTTAGTTATTTCTTCTACACCTTTATAATGATTCAAAGTTCTATTTTAGCCCTTTAACTTTAGTTTTTTAGCTCAAGAAAGGTCAAATAACTGTGTAGTTCAAACTTCAAAATACTTTGTTTGAAAAACAAAATATATGATAATATTTTATAATAATAAATAAAAATAAATAAATAATTAAAAAAAAAAAAAAAAAAAAAAAACTTTTAATTTTTATAAGAAAAATAGCGTTACTGTGTGCCTCTACTATCTTTTATACACAAAAATGTTTACCTTCAACTATATTTAGAAAATTACTACAAAGCCTTTGGGTTATTTGATACAGTTTAAAGTTATATCAAATTGATATAGTTTCTACTAGAAAAATCAAAGTTAAATGATTTAATACATAAACTTGCTATTAAGACTATATTTAACATTTAAAAGGATATCTATATTAAATCATTTGTATGTACACTTAAATTTTTATATCAAGGCCTACTCGAATTATCGTGAGCGCTTTCAAAATCCATGGGGACCTACCGTTGTTAATGACTTATAATTTACCAAACAAATTTATTGAAAAAAAAGATACAACTTGTAGCTACGTTATCAGTTTTCACTTACGACTTCGATTCTGACTAGTTTTGCCAAACATACCTACGGTGATTAGCAAGACTTCATATGAACGCTTAGCTTGCCATAATTTCCAAAGAAGGGGTGATGAAGCTGTTAGCAGGCAATATTAGGCTTAGCCCATTATTAGTTTATGATTTAGTTATTGGCTCATTATTGTATTACCAAGGGTTACCTACCGCTTTGTTTGATAAGTTTTGTTACAGCTTGAGTGTTCTTCCTCTCCCGCTTAAATTGCGGGGATGTTAGCTAATAATATGCTTAACCCATTATTAGTTTATTGTTTAGTCACTGGCCCATTATTGTATTATATACAGACATTATTGTACCCAATTATCATTAAGCAATAATTTAGTGGTTTACATAAGCATCAGCTTGAGTCACTCAATCTGCGTCCTTTTACTTCATCCCCAAGCTAATTTCATATTGATAAATTATTGACATGATATACCTATATAATCAGATTAATATGCACTTTTTTTTTTTTTACACCAATATATAGTTAAAAGCTGCAGATCAGATATATGTAATAAAAATAATGTATCAGTTATCATTTATCAACACTTGGTACGACACATGACTCATTCTAACAACGACCTAATTCTTATTTAATTGACTCGGTTGACGATAATCATAGTTATAGTTTACCTTGTGATGTGTACGTACTCCTTTCATTAGATTGGTAGATACCCTTTAATCATTGCTTCATTCAGATTTGATATTGAGCTTATTAGGCGAGAATGTAAACTGCAGTTGGTTAAAATAGTTTTCTTGGTTCCCATTTAAGGTAGCAAATTTATATAAGCATGTTTCGAGACTTTTGATGTACTAGATTCAATATTGTCATCCCCCAAAACAGGCGCGTATCTAATTATTAGCAAACATGGTGGAGGGTGTTGATTTTAACAGTATTTGATACATGATAGAAGCTTCTTCTATGATGACTCTTAGATTACAATGTCGTTTTCATATGCTTATTAAAAAAAATTATATCGCGTCCTTGCAAATCTGATTGCCAATTATTTATACACCAATGCAAAGACAAACGAGATAATAGTTTGTGTATCCACATCAGTACCTGGTACCACATAAGTCGATCATTTCAGAGGTACATAAAAAAGCGAGATAATAGCTTGCGTATTGACATTGGTAGGTGGTACCACATGAGTCATTAAAAGGGTACATAATACTAACTTATTACTTAATTCCAAATCATTCCTGTTAGTGCTTTCCTGGCTCCAGTAAGCAGTTGGTGTCCTTATTTCATTGTTTAATACATGGTTTTCAGTTGATTAATATATGCGCATCATGCCTTTCATTTTCTGAGATGTACAATAATCTTGTTTTTTTTTTTTATCATGTCTTCTTCTTTGATGATTTATAAATTATAATACTTCTGCTATGTGCTTGTCATATACAACTTCTTTTAACTACTAGTCATATGACTAACTATATATGCTATTTAAGTGTCAATGATATGATGGTCCCCTAAACTATCCTTATATTAACATAACCAAGATGGTCCCGTTGTTTATTTGATTGCAAAGATGCAATCATCCAGTTATTTGAATACTAATAAGTCGTACGATATGATATTGCCCCTTTTTTCTAATGTAAATGGGACAACCTCCATGTAACATCATTTGACCAAATCTTCTATTTGATGACTGACATCACTTGATAGATCCCAGTATTTTTTGCCGAAAGTATTTACTGATAGATTATCTGGTATGATCTCATTTTGTTTTTCTTATGCCACCTTGAAAAGGATTACATGTCCTTTGAACCTTTTAAACTAATATTTCACTACACCGTACCGTGCAGTGATTATAATGGTATTGTCATAACTTAAGCTCGTGAGGAACCGGACCTAATTTTAAACACCAATGAATGGAATGGATGGCACTGTTAGTTTTTTTGACATAAATTAGTAGTGGTGGATTAGGATCGAACTCGAGACTATGAGATTGCACACTTTACGTATGAGAATTAAAGTTTAATAATTAAAATATAAAAAGTTATATTTAGTTATTATTTACACGAAACAAATAACGAACGTTAAGTAATTAAACGTAATGGAGTAACGGTCGTTAAATGTTAAAGGAAATGACTATAGATGAAAATAGAGAACAAGAAGGTTCTAGAATCCCTAGGGGACTCTTAAACCGACCGGCCATAGGGTTTAATAACCCATTCCATGTCCAACTTGCTCTCCAAGTTTTGCATACTATAGAAACAAGGCTAGGGTTCATTTTTATTCACTTCTTGTGCACATAACCTAAACTTAAGTTGTGTTTTCCTTGTTCTTTAGTCCAAGCCGATTGTCCCTATACCCTTAGGGTCGATTACTTTGCTTTTCTTAAGCAAAACGTTTTATGTTCCTAAACTAGCATTTACTTTAATTCATTATAGTACGTGTGTACAAAAACGTGGTACTTACACACTATTGTAAGTAGGGGTGGCAATTCTCGACACGACACGATAAACGACACGAACCCGACACGAAGTTAAACAAGTTTGGGTTGAGGATAAATAAGTTTGGGTCAAAAATGGGTCAACCCATCTAACCCGTTTAATAAACGGGTCGTGTTTGGGTTAAGTAAGTATTAAACAGGTCAACCCGTGAACCCGATTAAGTATATAAGATCTTAAAAATAAAATATATAACATGGTTTTTTTGTTGGAGGTGGATTAAATGTATTTTGTTATTTACTTATTTTGAGTGAATTATAATTTTATACTTTAGATATCATGAAAATTGACGATTGTATTTCAGAAAATTGTCGCATAGTTATTTGTATGATATTCTTATCATATTTTAGATCCTTATATCAATTTTTGCGTTTAAACTAGTTAAATCGACAAACCACCAACTTTATTCACTGCTTGACCTATTTACTTAAATGGGTTAAACGAGTTACAAATGGGTTACACGTGTATGCAGGTCTGGGTTAGGGTTGAGTTTCTTGACACGATTAATAAATGGGTCGTGTTTGGGTAAAGGCTATACTAACCCGCCAACACGCGAACCCGAATAGGTCAACACGAACACGACTCGATTGCCACCCCTAATTGTAAGTATCTTGGATTGAATTGCAAAAACAGTAGGAGGCAATTCTTATAATTCTTATAAATCCTAATTAGGGTTCATCTCAATTGTTAGCTTGGAATTGATTCTTGTTTAGCTAGAATCAAATGTACGTATACTTTTATGTTTATGTTAATTAATTATTCATTATATGTTTCTATACGCTTCCGCATGTGTGCTTGATGTTTACTTGTGTTTAATTATGATTGTCATGCTATTAAAATTCCAACAGGCACTAGGTGTATTTTAGTCACAGGTAAAGCATTGTTTCTTAACATTAAAATTATAAGTAATATTTCATGTACTAACAGATGTGGAATTATACACGCCTAAAAGTTCTCTAACCCGCTTCTCCGCTCGAAAGAAGAAGAAGGTTTTTAATAGGCTATGCGTTGACCCGCTTCTCCGCTCCTTTGTGCGTCATATTTGGAGCTACCAAGTATAACTGTCATATGTACGAAGTATCTTAATGCAAAGTTGTAAGTTCCTCGACGCATCGATTAAAACTTTGTTAATTTAGCTTGGTAAAGAAACTTATTGGTAAAAGTTTTTTACTGAAACTATGCTACAAGATGAATGCATGACATCTTTGTACATATTTGATTTGACACCATAATCAAAACTAGTACCCTTAAAATTAAGTTAGCGCCATCTAGTTAAAGGAACACTGAAGTTGCAATTTACGTCATGTGAGAACTTGGCGAGATTGTAACGGAAATGTAAATCTTCATGTTGTGTGAGACCTCAACTAGACACATTTGCAGTTCTTTAAATTAGACGACTTAAATTGAGTTGTAAGTGAGAACTTGGACCAATGGCACAAGATGAGGATAAACATGTTTACATTACAATATTGTTTGGTAATGTAAATCCCATAATGATCTAGGAATTGGAAAATGTTTGTCAATTATTGTTCGACAGATTACCTTCTTATATGCTTTCATTGCTAGCAGATCAACTAATGTAATAGAACTATGATAATTTGGATCCTAGTTTTTGAAAAAATTCTATGGTTATATGAATACTACCTTGGGTATTTTATTTTCTTGAAAAGTTGTATTATCGAAAATACTAATATTTGAACTTTTTTCTGTAGAAATTTCTCAAACGATAACACTACACTAGGTTCTGCGTTCAAACTTTCTTTGTGCGAGAAAAATTGATTGACTCACAAAATTTCAATGACTAGTATCGCTCACTAAGAATTGTCTGTAGAGTGGCTGATAAACTGGATTATTTTTATAAGGCCTTTCCTGCTGAACCACCTACTGAAGCCTCTGTTGAGGCAAAAGTATAATGGAAAGTTGAATACAAGCGACATTGAAGTAGCTTGTTTGATGTTGGGAATGATGACACCTGATCTACAAAAGCAGTTTGAAAATTACTTCCCTTATGACATCCTCAACGAACTCAGACGAATGTTTGAGAAACCACAAGCTGTTGAAATCTATGATTTGATTGATGCACTTCACGTCTGTAAGGAGGGAGATGGTAAACCTGTAAGTGCACATATGTTAGAAATGAAGGGTTACATGGACCAACTGAAAACACTTGGCAAGATCTATGAACAAGATATTGATGTGAACTTAATCAATAGGTCTCTTAATAAGGACTTTAATAGTTTTGTTCGTAATTTCAATATGCATTGCGCGGGGAAGACAGTAATTGAACTACACGCATTGCTTATTGATTACGAGAAAGGGTTACCACAAAAGGCATCTACTCCCCAGGTACTGGCTATTCAGGGTGGTAGGATTAAAAAGCCAAAACCGCGTACGAACAAGAATGGTAAAGGAAATGGAAAGGCTGATAAGGTAAGCAAGTTATGGCCTATCAACCTGAACCTAAGAAATATCCTCCTAAGAAGAAAGAGAATCCCAAGAAGGATCAGGCTTGCCACTAATATCATGTAGAGGGTCATTGGAAGAGAAATTGTGCTCTTTATCTCAAGGACTTTCTAACAACTAAGAACAAGAGTCCTTGGGCGCTAGCACTTCAGGTAACTTATTTATGATTGAATTATTTACTCTAAATAATAAAATTAATTCCTGGGTATATGATACTGGATGTGGTATTCACATTTGTAATACACTTCAAGGGTTTAGAGTGGAAAGAAAGTTGTCTTATGGGGAGCAATATATGCCTGTGGGCAATGGAGCACCTGCAGTTGTTGAAGCCTGATAAGGTTTTAAAATGTACCTTTTTGAGAGGTTGTTTAAGCCTTTATTTGATCACTTTTGTATCCGTTATTACTTAATATCATTCCTTTTCACTTTTTAGGTCTCTTGAAGGCAAATTGTCTGTAATGGCACTTATTTGGACGAAAAGGCGCGGATATCTGAAGAAAATGGCCAAAGTCAAGAATCGAGACACTCCACCGCCGAAAACACAAGGTGTGGCGCCATCGCTAAGCTATGACGCCGTCGGAGGATTTTGTGACGAGACGAAGCCAAAACTCTTATTTTCAAGTGACGACGTCAAGTTATAAAAGAGTAGACCTTCGCAACTCGACGGCCTAGATTTAATCCGCACGCGCCGAAGTCGAAGAGGACGGCGTCACAAGCACAAGGTGACGCCGTCGCACGACTAACGTGGCCAAGACGAAACCCTAATGACGGCGATCCGACGGCGTCACTCAACATAAGGTGACGCCGTCGCATATGTAATCTTATATATAGAATCCAAATTTTTCAGTATTTGTGTGTAGTCTTTTGGAGTAAAAACCTAAACCGAACCAAGGCTGTCTTGTACAGTATTTTAGGGTTTCAAACCCTATCTTACATCAAGATAAGTGTTTTACTTCATTAATACAATTATGTCTTTGATTATTTGTGTGTATGCTTGCATGTTCTCCATGTCCGGCTAATTTATTTGTGTGTTTGCTTAGGGAATATGAAACTTAATTATTGAATATTGATTGGTTGTCTCTTATCTTAGTTGTTAATGATCTAGTAATGCGATAGATCATTCGTTGTGTACTTAATGCTTGATTAATCTTTGTGAACCTTAGGTTATAGCACCTTGAGCGGTTGTAAGCTAAACTATCCAAAGAGGCCTTAGAGTTAGAGTTTATGATCCCTAGTGGTATTTTGTAGATGAGACCCTTTGGTAACTTCAAAGAGTTAGGGATAAACGCATACCCTACAACTTTAGACACACAACGCAATTAAGAATAAGGACGTGACAATTCAACCACCAATAGGAGATAATTAAGGAGTAGTAAAACCTAAGTAAACACATCTTTAAACTATCATACGAGCACACAATAATTAGACATAGACTACATACACCTTAGATTAGATAATTAGATAAGTAGAGTAATCGGTAGCAATACCAACCCCCAAATCCAAACCCCGAGATTCGTACCTTTCCATTTCCTAAAATAACATAAAAAAGATAAAAAAATAATCTTCCTCAACCCTAACCTTAGCGTAGTAACTTCTCACTAGCATTCCTATTCCCCTAAAGAACGATATCAACACCCGTGGCTTACCCTAATACTACACTACAACGATTAGGTTCACCGCCTAGGTGTTATAAAACTTGCTCGAAGAAAAGGAAGTTCCTTTGACCCGAACTACAGCGTGTAGCATTATCAAGTTTTGGCGCATTGCCGGAAATAGAATAGCTAGTTAGTAGTCCACCTCGTTTAGGTTTCCTTTGCTTGATTCCTATCAAGTAAATTTTTCTCATTTTTTAGCTTTCTCATAGTCTATCCCCCTTCTTCGTGATCTTTGTTCGTAATCCCATCACTTTTCATCATGGAAGGTGATAACCACCCACCATTCATTAACCCACCACCAATTGACCCACCACGAGCCCGTACTCTTGGTGAATACTCGAGACCAAGCCACCTAGGCTATAGAAACACCATTGAGCTTCCCGACCAAGCCCAAACTACGGCCTGCGATCCGACACCATCCGGTTGGTGCAAAACGGATGTGCATTCCATGGACTTCGTTCAAGATCCAAATCGCATCTAAGGGATTTCCTTAAAATTATCGATTCCATCGACCTTGATGCTACTACTCGGGAGACCACGCTGCGTCTCTTCCAATTCTCTCTACGGGACCAAGCTAGTAATTAGCTTGAGTGACTTCCCGCCGGCTCCATCTCAAGTTGGGATGATCTCACCTCTCGTTTCCTTGCTCAATTTTTCCCACCGGGGAGAACCACTAAGCTTAGGAATGACATCTTGATGTTACAACAACGTCAAGGTGAATCTCTCTACGAAGCATGGACTCGATTCAAGGACTTACTTCATAAATTCCCTCATCACGGCATTGATCTTTGGCTCCAAGTCCAAATCTTTTATGATCATGTCAACTTCCCCACCAAGCGATCCATTGACCAAGCGGCGGTGGAAAACTTAGTGATCTCACCGCGGAAGAATCATGGGGAATAATAGAGGACCTTGCTCTCTATGACAACGAAAGTTGGAATGATCCCGTGAGTTGCCCAAAACCGTTAAGGCAATCTCCTTGCCTCCCATTGACTCACAATCTTCCGGAGTAGGATGATCGAACTTGAAGATCAAGTTAAATTCCTAATGAGCTCCTACGAAAACCCTAAGTCTTCACGCAATGTGAACAAAGTTTCTTCTTCGTGTGAGCCGCTTTATGATCCTCATAACACGCGACTTGCACCCGATCCCCAAACATGCTTCCGTTGACTACGCATCCTCACGTATTAATGGAGCGGAGGAAGATTCCTACAACACCGGACCTAGGAATTTCAATGAAACCCAAGAAGCATGGAAGGGCAAGCCGACTTCTATTGGGGACAAACCAAGGAATTCACTTCCAATGATTTTTCATGGCCCCCACCTCAAGGTCCTAACCAACAAAACATCGAGGGGATGTTGCAAAACCTAGTTGCATCCCAAGAAGCCCAAATAGCTAAACTCTCGGACCGCTTTAACCAACAACAAGCCGAAATGGATAGGAAGATAGACAACCTTTTGAAAGCCATGACCAATAGTGATAGGAAGGTTAATGCTATCTCAACTCCCGAGCCTTCCGGTGTAGAGATTAAGGACCCAAGTAAGTTAGCTAAGCATGTTCAATTCGTCAATACCATCGCCTTAGTGAAACCTAATAGAACAAATGACGAAGAGGACCATACACGTGAGACTAATGAAACAACCGAGGAAGTAGATGAAGTAGACAATGACTATTTCAATAAGTTTCCTACGGAAGAAGAGCTATCTCGCCACCCTCACTTAGTACGTGACCTCCGTCACATGTATGTTAGGAAAAGCCCTAGAATCAAGTTTGGGAACCCTTGGAATCTTAACATACCATGTTGCATAGGACACCTTTTCGTGGCAAAGGCCTACATTGATCGCAAGTCCCCAATCAACATAATGACTAGCACCTACTACAATTGGGTAATGAAGAAGCCTATTCCAACTAGGCAAGACCCCGATGATCCTAGTGTTAGTTGCAATTTTCTCGGTAGAGTTAAGGGATTGCCCGTTTATGTAGGTAGTTTCACGTTTCCTACGGACTTCATAATTGTGGATGATATTAGCACGGCTATAGATCCTAGCTTGTCCCACGTTATTCTAGGAAAACCTTTTATAGAAAACACCGGGATGACTTATGATCCCTCATTAGGAATAGTGCGATTCAAGGATGAGACCGACGACATAGCTTACCAAACGCCGTTTAAGATTGAGAAGTTTTCATCACTCTCTAATGATGAAAAGGAACTTAAATTGTCGGTCTATTATGGGAATAATGAGGATAAAGAAAAAGGAGTAGAGTATGTTATGGCTAAGATTTTCGGATTCTATAAGGATTGCTTGAACCTAGGACCGAAATATAGGACCGATTGGGGAGAGGATGAACTCTTAGAGAAGTGCATCATAGGGCACTTCTACAACATGGAATCCCCCAATAGAGACCGTCATGAGGAAGGAGATGGCGGTAATGAAGTTACGTAGGAGCACGACTACGAGTCTAGCTACAAGACTCTTAAATAAAGAAAAGCGCTTCGTGGGAGGCAACCCATGCTTAATTGTTTGATTGTTAGTGTCATATATCTTTTATTAATTGTTTATTCTCATGTTTAAATTTGTAAAATGCTTTATTTTGTTTTTAACCTCGTCTTAATTGCATATAAAGGTATTTTACATAAAGGATAAGTGTAGGGAGGATTACACGTTTTCATAAGAAACGTAAACATGAGAATAACAATTCATTAAAAGATATATTTGTGTGTTTGTTCGAGTCAAATGCTTGTATCGAGTCATAATGGATGTTTTGCAAAAATGTTTTGATTCTAAAGATATAAATTTTCCGAATTTTGTTTTTCGGAAAATCGCACCATTTTTGTCGGGATAACGACGGCGTCAGATTGCAACTGACGGCGTCAGATTGCAACTGACGGCGTCGTGAAGGAGTAAAACAACATTACTTTTTTTCTCGTTTTCGAATTACTTATAAATTTTGGAATTTTCGGTCTTAATTTTCGTAAATTGCAAACATCCATTCCACAAGCATTATATCTTAGTTTAGTAGAGTCTTATATATATTATTACCACCGATTTTACGCGAAGGTTTCGTTTGTTTTCTTGAATGTGCGGGTTTTATTTATCAAGAAGAAGAAACAAAAGATTGGAAAGAACTTTTCACGCATACATTTTTCTTGGAAAGGATTTAACCACTACTTTACACGGATCCTACCGAGCTAATCGGGGAGTACTAGTTTCTTTCGTTTTAATTACCTTCCATTATCATAACTTTGATATTTCGGGAACATTGGGGACAATGTTCGGTTTAAGTGTAGGAGGAAAATAAAGCGGAACTTTGAAACTATGCTTATCCTTGATTATTTGCTTTGTCCAATTGTATTTGTGTAATAAACCATGAAAAAATGTCGGTTAGGATAATTTTGGCACCAAATTTAAAATTTTTCATGATACATAGGAGTGGGCCATTTGTCTTAACAAAAGCGTCTCACGGATAGGAAGTTGCATGACTAGCACAAAAACCCTTTACCACCTAAATTCCACCCAAAATGTGAGGATCGCCCTTAGATTAGTAGGAATTAAAGCATTCATCTTTAATGCTTAGAGTGTGAACCGGTAGTATAATAGATTCTAGAACTTGTTTTGTGATGCATCCCGAGATCGCTAGTGAGACTACACTTGTGTAGTTAGGAATAACTAAATGATAAGAGGCATTAGGATAACCCTTGTTTGATACCGTAATATAATTACTTCTTCCACATCGGTTGAGTAATTCCCCACACCTTTGCGTTGTACTCATCTTTAGTATACGATACCCCTAGTTAACCCCTCGAGCCTATCCTTTTCGCGGTTCTCGTGATGTTTGGTTTTCCGAATATCAATGAAGTGCATTGTTTACACCCCAACCCCAAATATACACCCAAATCGCCTTAGCCTACCCCATGATGCACTCACTTTTAGTGCATTATTGTTATCACCCTAAACCCTTAGTTCAATTATCTAATTACTTGCATGAGTTGCTAAGTCGAGTCATATCCTTTGTACACAGTTTTGGGACAATTGGGACTCATGGGAAAAAGTTAAAGTTTATAAAATGATTAGAAGGGAACGTTAAATTCCCCTATTTGCGTAATAACGTACCCCAAGTGTTTTGATCTTTTCAATTCGGGTCAAATTAGTGTTAGAGTAATAAAAACTCAAGTGTAGGGATGTGCCTATAAATCCCTATCATTTTAATGTTACAGTAGAGGATGGTAGAGTAAAAGTGTATGGAAAAAAAAATCGAAAAAAAATCGAAAAAAAAATAGAAAAAGAGAAAAGAAAAAAATAGAGTGTTCAAAAAAAATACATACGGGCTACCATCCTACATCTATCCTTTAAATTTATGTTTGTTTGTTTCAGTTATTTAGAGTCTAGAGTGTCGAGTATTGGCTTAGCAACGCCATTCTTCGTATGCTTGTAACATAAAGATTTTTGACTTGCCACCACTAAATAGCCTATCCCACCAAACCCTTTGTTTCCCTACCGTAAGCCTAACATTACAACCCTTTAAAGACCTCTTTGATAGTATTTCCTAGGTGCTTACGCCAAAGCAATGGAGGTTTGATCTATTCTCAAGCCTATGGTAATTTATGTACTAGGACCGGTTAATGAGTGTTTAATCTTCCATTTCCAACTTGTTATATTTCATATACACCGAGAGAGATGTGAGTATCCAAACACCCCATGTGAGGTGCTAGTATGTAATTCCGTACTTGTTATGACTTTGCGGGGCTTATATGTGTTGTGGACTGTTTTAAACCAATGCTTCATGACCCTAACTTATAAATTAATTGGCTAAAAGCAAATTTGCTTGAGGACAAGCAAATACCAAGTGTAGGGATATTTGATAAGGTTTTAAAATGTACCTTTTGAGGGTCGTTTAATCCTTTATTTGATCACTTTGTATCCGTTATTACTTAATATCGTTCCTTTTCACTTTTAGGTCTCTTGAAGGCAAATTGTGTAATGGCACTTATTTGGACGAAAAGGCGGATATCTGAAGAAAATGGCCAAAGTCAAGAATCGAGACACTCCATTCTTGTAAACACAAGGTGACGCGTCATTGCTTAAGTGACGCCGTCGGAGGATTTTGTGATGGGACGAAGCCAAAACTCTTATTTTCAAGTGACGACGTCAAGTTATAAAAGAGTAGACCGTCGCAACTCGCACGGCCTAGATTCAATCCGACGGAGTCGAAAGTGAAGAGGACGTTGTCACAAGCACAAGGTGACGCCGTCGCAAGACTAACGTGGCCAAGGCGAAACCCTAATGACGGCGACCGGCGGCGTCACACAACATAAGGTGACGCCGTCGATATGTAATCTTATATATAGAATCCAAATTTTCGGTATTTGTGTGTAGTCTTTTGGAGTAAAAACCTAAACCGAACCAAGGTCTGTCTTCACAAGTATTTTAGGGTTCCAAACCCTATCTTACATCAAGATAAGTGTTTTACTTCATTAATACAATTATGTCTTTGATTATTTGTGTGTATGCTTGCATGTTCTCCATGTCCGGACTAATTTATTTGTGTGTTTGCTTAGGGAATATGAAACTTAATTATTGAATATTGATTGGTTGTCTCTTATCTTAGTTGTTAATGATCTAGTAATGCGATAGGTCATTCGTTGTGTACTTAATGCTTGATTAATCTTTGTGAACCTTAGGTTATAGCACCTTGAGCGGTTGTAAGCTAAACTATCCAAAGAGGCCTTAGAGTTAGAGTTTATGATCCCTAGTGGTATTTTGTAGACGAGACCCTTTGGTAACTTCAAAGAGTTAGGGATAAACGCATACCCTACAACTTTAGACACACAACGCAATTAAGAATAAGGACGTGACAATTCAACCACCAATAGGAGATAATTAAGGAGTAGTAAAACCTAAGTAAACACATCTTTAAACTATCATACGAGCACAAAATAATTAGACATAGACTACATAAACCTTAGATTAGATAATTAGATAAGTAGAGTAATCGGTAGCAATACCAACCCCCAAATCCAAATCCCGAGATTCGTACCTTTCCATTTCCTAAAAAACATTAAAAGATAAAAATAATCTTCCTCAACCCTAACCTTAGCGTAGTAACTTCTCACTAGCATTCCTATTCCCCAGAGAACGATATCAACACCGTGGCTTACCCTAATACTACACTACAACGATTAGGTTCACCGCCTAGGTGTTATAAAACTTGCTCGAAGAAAAAGAAGTTCCTTTGATCCCGAACGACGCGTGTAGCGTTATCAAAGCCATAGGAGTTTTTAGTTTCGTATTGCCTTCGGGCTTAGTACTGTCATTAAACAATTGCTATTATGCACCTTCTATTATTAGAGGTGTTGTTTCCTTTTCTGTTTTGTTTGATCTTGGTTTTAATCACACTATCACAAGTAATGGAATTTCAGTTTCCTTAAATGCTATTTTTTATTTTAATGCTATTACTGTGGATGGTGTGTTTGAGATTGATATGATAGGGAATGTATCCAATAACAATAATTCGATGTTTAGCATCAATAAGAGAATGAAGTTAGGGTGTGTTTATTTGATTAAGATGTTTCGCCTTTGAATCTGACTACAACATCTTACTAGTAAGAGGTGGCTATAATGTCTGAATCTGAATGAAAAACTGTTGTTTGTTTTTCTATAATTGTCTGAATGGTTTTAATTTTCCCTTTTTTAAGTATATATTAAACTATTGCAAATATGATTAATAAGTAGATAGTGTAAACTTGAAATAAAACATTTTTATCATAGATTTAACACAGTTATAAATCATTAAATAAATTATCTTAATACATATCCAAAATTTAAAATAATAAAAACCATTACATAAATCGTCTTAAAATAAAACATAAGCTTAACGCAATGAAACAACAATTAAGTAACTTAACGAATACTAAATAATTTAAAACCTAGCTTTGCATAATTTGAAGATGAATGGGTTAAAGGTTTTGAAGATTAATGAGTTGAAGAGGGTGTTAATAAGAGGTAGTAAGATCTTTTTGTCACCTCTTACCGAGTTAGACATATTAGCTCTTACCATGTCTGACTGGTGATGAAAAAACAAACAAGTAAAACGTCTGACTGCCTCTTGCTAGTAAGAGTAAGAGGGCTAGTAAGACTTTTTTTTAAAAACAAACACAATCTTAGACTTGAATTCTTCTAATATTTGGCATTGTAGACCTGCTCATATAGGCAAGACTCGCATGGAAAAACTATAACATGATGGGTTTTTGTAAAGTATCAACGATGAATCATTTGATAAATGTGAGTCTTGTATATATGGGAAGATGACGAAGAAACCTTTTCATATTAATATGGAGAGGGTGTCTGATCTACTTGGTCTAATTCATACTGATGTATGTGGAACACTTAGACATGTGTCAAAGAAATGTGCTAACTACTTCTTAACCTTTACTGATGATTTCAGTCGTTATGGTTATATTTATTTACTTAAACATAAACATGAGGTGTTTGAAACATTTAAGGTTTTCAAAGCAAAAGTAGAGTTGTAATTAGGAAAGAAGATTAAAGCTCTTCGATCCGATAGAGGCGGTGAATACTTAAGCCAAGAGTTTAAAGATTATTTAGTTGAATTATCCAGAATCTCACATCTCCATATACTCCACAACAAAATGGTGTATCTGAGAGAATAAATCGTACATTTTTAGACATGGTGCGATCAGTGTTTAATCTTACTACTCTACCCTTATCTTTTTGAGATTATGCTTTAGAATCTGCAGTTCGTATTCTAAATATGGTTCCCACCAAGAAGGTTGATAAAACAACATATGAAATATGGAATGGTAAAGCTTCTAACTTGTCTTATTTAAAGATTTGGGGTTGCGAAGCGTATGTTAGATGTGACTCAGCAGATAAACTCCAACAGAGATCTGTAAAGTGTATCTTTGTAGGATACCCAAAGGAAACGATGGGTTACTACTTTTACTTTCCACCTGAAAATAAAGTAATTGTTGCTAGGTATAGAGATTTTCTTGAAAAGGATCTTGTATCTCAAGAATTCAGTGGGAGACTTTATGATCTGGAAGATGATCATGAAGATGCATTGCCTTCTGAAAACACTAGCGTACTTCCAGTGCAACCTGATAGTCTAGGTCCTCCACATGAAGTTGAAATGGTTCCCATTCATAGATCTGTAAGGACTCCGTGTGCACCTGAACGTATATGTCTTAACGTAGAAGTTGAGGAAACTATATTAAGGGATCTTGGAGAGCCTGCTGATTATAGAGCTGCCATGGCTGATCCTGAAAATGACAAATGGCAAGCTGCAATGAATGGGGAAATGCAATCCATGAAAGAAAATGAATTCTGAGAAGAGGCCGACTTACCTCCAAATGCTAAGCTTCTTGGAAGTAAGTGGCTCTATAAGAAAAATACTGACATGGATGGCAATGTACACATCTATAAGGCTCGTTTGGTAGCGCAAGGCTTTACTCAAACCTACGGGGTTGACTACGAGGAGACTTTTTGATTGGTGGCAAACTGTCAAGTTTATTACACAAATTAACCACTTGTGAATAGTCAACCGTAATAAAATTAAAACAGTCTAAAACCAATGCAATGAAGATCTAGAGGAGTTTAGTGTTTCCCAGTCGTTAAGTCCCAACAGCAGTGTATGATTGAATAACCAAACGATATAGTGATCGGGTGATATTGAATGGGAAAAGGTTTGTGATTATGAATAATTATACCTAAAGAAAAGTTTGTAACTTACAGGGCTTAAATGCAAATTAAAGAAAATTAAAAATCTAAATTATATTAAATAAACGCTATCACTATTTTTAAAATTTGATTTTCTTGATTTTCTTTTATAAATTTAAATTAAAACTACGAACGTATAAAAGAAAATGTGAAATTGAAACAATATTAATCCTAAAAATATAAAATGAAAATTTTACAAACCTAATGATAAGATAAAATTTTGAGAAAAGAAAATTAATTTTATGACTATTTATTTAATTATTATTAATTAAAACTATTTTACCTATTTAATAATACACTAAAATATAAGAAAATATGAAATAAAGCTAGAAAAGTGAAATTATGACTTAGAAAAATCTAAAATAACTAAAGAGAATTTTCAAAACTAATTTTGTATTTTTCTCGATTATTTTCTATTTTCTATGAATTAAAAACTATTTAAAACTAATTAAATAGCTAAAAATTACAAGTTAAACTATGAAAAATCTGGAAAAATTATTTTTTTGCTTTTTATATTTATCTTAACCTAGGAAAAATGAAAACTTAATTTTTTGAAGCTTTTCTGGTTTAATTGCAATAAAGGCTAATTAAAAAGTCCTAAAAACTGATTTAAATAAGGAAAAATAGCAAACAGTGATGAAAAATTGTGAAAATTTCAGGAAAAGTCTAAAATTATATTCTAAGTCTAAGAAAAATATAAAAACTATGGCTTATGTGAAAGATTATGAAGTTGTAGTGAAATGTGCTTATAAATAAGCACTCAAAATAAGCAAATTGATGTAATACTGAACCAGAAGCTAAAAGAAGCTATAATAAGCTAAAATAGGCTAAAAACAACTAGAGTCAACTACTCCTAACCACATATTCTTAAGCTACAAGCTTATGAGCACAAAATCACACAAGTGAATTCGGTTTTGGGGTGCTTACTTCAAGCTCAAAATTAAGCTATCTACCTAGTAGGAACCTAAAACCGAGATATAACGATCTCAAGTAGACCGGCAAGGAGCTTATAAACCAAAAATCAGACCAAGACAAGCTCTAATGAGCTTGTGGAGAACTTCTGACAACACAATGTGAGACTCGATTATCATCGAGTCGGTCAAGAGGCACTTTAGACCTAATTGACAAGTTGATTTGAAGCTTATAGAAAATTACTAAAATTATACAAAAATCATTTTTATAAACTAGACCAGCTCAATTTGTTAAATCCAAAATATCAAAGGCTTGTGACCAGAATTGAATACATGGAAAATTAACCAAGTTGGGTGAAAAACAGATTTTCTCACTTTTGACTTTTGACAGTTTTACAAAGTTTGACTAAAGTGAGATTTGAGACCAATTTATGAACTGATTATGATGTTATAGGCTAAATAGAAGTTATATTAGGCTACTCTAACATTATCTAATCATAAAACATGCTTTTGATCTATAAAAATTCCAATGATTATGCAATTAGAATGATTATTTGTGATTTTGACTTTTATGGTTCTAAGGTGCAAATTTTGACAAATTTGATTCTAGTGACCTCAATTAAGACTGAGTATGCAGATGTCAAGTACAAACCAAGGCTTAATTTCAAACAAGCTCACTGATCCAAACAACTCTTATACAACTGTTTTGCTAATGACTCTACCTAAATGACTATCTAGCTTATGCTACTGCTGAAACTGAATCACTATAACCTAATAACAGTTAAATGAGCAGATCTAAACTAAGGCTAACAACAAATTTAGACAGATATAGATTATGCAAAAATATACTATTATTGAAAACAGGTAAAGTACTCACAAGCAGTCCAGCTTATTAGCAACTTATACCAGAACCATAACTATACTAACTTAAGCTATTCCAACCCAATCCAAGCTCTGCAACACCCAATGTCATCACCATTTCCAATTGAAGCTTCAGTTTGACTTTTGTTGACCAAGTGACAAATTTGCTTAGAATTGATTACTGAGCTTACTAAAAGCTATATGCAGCTTTAGTAAACTCACTTAAGTTGTAATGAAGCTTATTGAAGCTTCATAATTAACAATTTTAAAACAAGCTTGATTTCGTGAAATGAAAAAAGCAGAAAATTTAACCAACTTTGAATTCTCACTTAAAAGTAAGTTACACTGATTGATAAGACTTAAATGAGTACAAGGAAGATAAAAAGATACAATTTAAAGCTTAAATATGACATGGAATTTAAAAACGACATACATGAGAAAATAAAAACTAAGTACTCCCTTCTACTCTCTCTTCTTCCTCTATTTATCATCAAAAGATCTTCCCCTCTCTCCTCTGAGTGTTTCCCACTTTTATTTTTGGCCATTGGATGATTGGAGATGATTTTAGCCATTGATGAGATTTTGGCGCCAAAATGAGATATCAACAGGGGGGGTTTGAGTGCAAAGAAGGAGATACATTAAATGCATTTTGGATTGTTGGGTGAGGTGGAGGGATAAGGGTGTGGGTTGTGAGCTGGAGGTGAGGGGAGTATCTGGTTTTGCAGGCAGGCAGGTGGGAGAAAGGAGAAAAAGGAGGGAAAGGTGGCGGGTTGACTTGTTTGACTGGGGGTTTAATATCAGACAAAGGGTCCAAGGTCCAAAGGGGGGGTCAAGTGGTATATAGCAGGGGGTCACAGGTCATGGGAAGGGTTCAAGGGTCAAGATGGTTTGGTTTGGTATTAATACAAGGACCTTTTTTGCAATTCCACAAAAACCAAGGGACCAAATCTGCCATTTTGCAAAGTTATGCCAAGAGAGCAATTATGACAAGTTTCAATAGTACAAGGACCATAATAGACATTTTTAAACTTCAAGGACTATTTTTGCCAATTTTGAAACTCAAGGACCAAACTTGTAAATTCTCAAAACTTATGAAATTTTTCACCAAAGGACTAATTATGACAACTTATGATTTCAAAAGGACCTTTGGTGACTTTTCTTTAAAATAAGTGCTCGGGGACTATTTTTGACAAGATTTGAAAGTCGGGGATGAAACCGCCAATTATGCAAACTTAGCTCATTTTTCATCCGATTTTAAACATTTTGCATCCGAAACATATAAAATACAATTTTGAGATATTTTCAAGATTTTGATGCATTTCGGCGTTTTAAGTGTTTCTGCGATTCGATTGACCAAAATGATGAGTATTTACACACTCATTAATCCCCCATAAGAAACTATTGCTAGTCCCTAGCAATCTTTTGAGAAAAACTTAATGGATTTGAATCTCTTTACCAAAAGCCATTACTCGAGTAGCCAAATGTTTCAGGTTCAAGTAAGAACCTTGGTACATCGATAACCAAATGATTTTGAGCAAATCACCGACTTTCAACGGTTTTGATTTGTCTTTACCGAAGCCGTTTGCTTCGGACTAGCCAACTCTTAGATAAAATATCTTTGGTGAGTGATTACCAATTATGGTTTTCAATCGCCTTTACCACAAGCCATAAACTTGCGGGCTAGCCAACTCTTCACTAATTAAAGATATGGTGGTGAACACCATACAATTTTGGGCAAATTGCAAGCCGTCAACGGATTTGAGATATCTTTACCAAGAGCCGTTTGCTCGGATTAGCCAATCCTTTTGTTTATTAGACATGGCGGATCGATAACCATAAGTCGAGTAAGTGCAAAACACTTACTAAAAAAAAATTGGCCAAAATGGGGAATGGGTGGTATAATTACAAGATACATTCGTGAGAATTCCCCCACACTAGAAATTAATATTGCCCTCAATATTCAAAGTACCGCGGTTATGCCAAAACATAGAACGAAAAGGAAATACTACTACCATTATTTTGAAAGATTTTTTTTTTTTTTTTTTTTTTTTACTATGATACAACAATGGGCAACTCCCCACACTAGGGTGGTAGAAAGTAGAAAGAAGTCGAAATACGGGTGAAACCCATATAGTGTGCTACTGTTTTTGATTCCCGAGTCGCTAGCTTGACTCGATCCCCGCATTCATTGGTTCATGGGGAAAGCAATGTGGAAAACCAATCTCGATCGGACTTTCGTTCACAGTGTTAATAAACATATGAACATCGAAAGTTCCACACCGACGAGATACAACCATGGTATTGTTAATAGTAGAAACTATAAAGGGTGATACGGGATCAAAGATGGTGTCCTCATTCCCGAAAGAGAAAAGGAAAGAGCAACCACACCATCCGTGAAGAATGGAATAAAGATGTGCATGAGAATGCATGTCCATTCCTCATCGAAGAAGCAAATCACCATTTTGACATTTTAAGCTTAAACTTGAAGCTTATATGGTGATTGTCAATAAGATGTCCGGAGGAGGGTTGGAAGCGGTTCTTCAATCAGCAGATTTTCCGGAAAAAGGATGTCCCCTCCGAATCAAAGTAGTATTATCAATTCTGTTGGAATTGACTCATCACTAAGAAAGGCATCGACTTCATTCCAAAGTTGTCATCTTCCTCATCCGGAGTGAGAGAAGGGATGGAAGAGTCGGAAATAATAAGACTAGGAGATGATGGATCATTTTGAGCAATTCTTCAATGGAAGAATGTCTCCCATTGGGTCACAAATATCATCATCCAATCCGAATGAAATCAAGAGAGTTTGGTTTCATCCACGAGTTAACAAACTCGATACGATAAACCGATTCGGAGGTGGGACAAGTGGTGTGCTCTTAGAGCTAGCAATTTCCACCACTTCCGATAAAGTCTCCGATTCTAGATCATCTTCATCAAGAACACTCTTGACTTCCACGGTACAACTTTCAAACCATTTGTTTGAACCAGGTTGATTTTCAAAGCTTTTAGCTCAAAGACGCTTTTGGTGACTCCTCTTAACTGTGAAATTTGAGAGTGTTGCATTGATTCTTTCGCATTTTTGATCAATTGTGGCAACACTGCTTGGATAGAGGTTTGGAGTTTTGGTTGATATTAAACGTGAGTTCTTCGTTGTCAACCCGTATGGTCAACTCTTCAAAGAATACATCAATTAGAGCACGGCTCGTTCTCAAGAAAGCTCTCCCAAGATGAGGGAACTCTAGGATCCGCATCAAAGTCTACTACAACAAAGTCAAGAGGAAAGTGAAACTTTCCTACTTTCATCACGACATCCTCGGCTATCCCAGTGGACGAGTTATGGTACGGTCCGCTAGCTCGAGTGTCATACAAGTGGATGTAAGTTTAGGAAGAGAGTTTCTTCCATACGAGAGTGGTATGAGGTTAATGCTTGCACCAAGATCGCCAAGGCGGAGCATTGAACCATCCCCAAGAAATCACACGGATTAAAACACGCGTGGTCTTCAAGCTTTTGGGAAGCTTCTTGAGAAGGACCGCCGAGCATTGCTCATTGAGAGGGTTTTAGCCATCTCGATAACTTATCTTTGTTGCTCAAGAAGCCTTTAAGCGTGGATGCAAATTTGGGCATTAGAACGAGAGGATCAACAAAGCTTATATCAAAGTGTAGTTCATTGAAAATTTGGAAAATTTTTCCATTTGCTCTTTGGTTTTGTCTTTGAGCTTCTCATCATGCATTCTTGATGGGTAAGGAAGTCGACTAGACTTTTAGCCGGACGGAAGTCATTTCGCTCGAATTTGTCTTCGGAACTCGGGTTCGGACTTAAAGCTTGACTACCAAGGTGGGACGTGCAGATGCCGTGGGCTTGAGAAATGCACCTTGTCCGTTGTATCCTTGGTAACTTGACTCATTGCTCCACGTGGAGGAGGCATTGGAGTCGAAGGTCCATGTGTGTCTTACCACCACGAGTGGTAACGGCTTTCAACTCGGCATTTGGATTTGGAATCAGATTGCTTGGAGTCCTCCGTAAGATGACGAAGCTTTGTTCATATTCATGTTCATGAAACCGCTCATCATATTCTTCAACTCATTTGCCCGCCGAGACATTGTGGTATCAATTTCCTTTTTTAGCTCAACTCTCATGTTATTGATCTGAGTTTGCATTGAACGTATGTGATTGGTCCTAAACTAGTCATCTTTATATTAGTCAACCACTTGTGAATGGTCGACCATAAAAGTCAAACTAATCTAGGACCAAAGACAATTAAAATCCATGGGAGTATAGAATTATATCCCGGGTCGTTAAGTCCCAACGAGGTGTAAACTGTAATACAATGATGTGTGTCTTTAAATGATACGTAATATACAAAAACATGAATTTGATTGACTAACACTAGGAATGTGAATAGTAATAGCTACACACGACTATGTCGTTAAAAACGTGCAATCGAAACCTAAAAGCGTAAAAATATACAAACGTACGCTTAACTTAAATTAAACGAAACGTATAAAAACAAAACGATTATGACTATAGTAGGATTTGCATGTCTTAGCGACTTAAATGCAAATTAAATATAATTAAAATATTTATCTATAATTTACAAATTTATATAAAAGTTAAGAAAACCTAAAAACTAAAATGTGCGTGTACATAGCAATTACATAAATGTAACAAAATAAAAAGTGAATTCAGCCCAATATAAGTCCCACAAATGTGAAAATCATATTTTGGAATCCTAAAAGATAAGAAAATTATTGAAAATTAAAATAAATTTTTACACTATTAAATTAATTAATATAAATTAAAAATGAATTAAATGTATTTAATAATGAATTAAATAATAAAAAAAATCTAAAATTAACTTAAATAAATGAAATAAAGAATCTTAAAAATCTAAAATATTATAAAATAATTTTTGAAACTGAAAATGTATTTTGTACACAATTATTCTATTTATTATCAATTATTTACTATTATTAAGTATTAAAACTATTATCGATTTATTATAAATATTAAATGAATAAAGAAAAATCAAACTTTTACAAAATTCTAAAATAAATAAAAGAAGCTAGGAAAATATAAAACTATATGTTATTAACAGAAATAAGCCGATAAGCTCAAGCTTCTATTTAGTAGCTATCACTTATTAGGAAAAATGGATCTTTTTGGTATTTTCTTTTTCTGGATTAATTATACAATAATATTATACATGATTAATGAAAACAAAAAGTTACAAACCTAATAATAAGCAAATTGTGGGCTTATGAATCCAACAGTTAAGCTTTTGGCTTCACAGTGGAGTTTAAGCTTGAAATAAGCTTGGAAAAAGCTTTTTACAGGAAACAAAAGGTAAAATAAGATCTATACAAGTCCAACGGATCAATTTAAACAAGAAAATGGACTGTGGTAGTGTGAGCTTAAGGTTTAGTCAGTTAAGCTTTTTGGACTTAACTTGGATGGAATGGAAGCTTGCAAAAGCTTGGTATAAGCTCCACACAGAAAAATAAAAGAAAAATAATATGTATACAAGTAAGATGAACAAGTATGCACAAGCTGGTACACTGACAATCACTCATAAGCTAGGTATAAGCTAATAAGCAATTCTGATGAACCATTGCAAGGTTCTGCTGAACCATTGCACTCAAAAATTGGACAAGTCAAGAAGCTAGCAATGACCCTAGCAAATAAGTCGCTAGGGGAAATTAAGGAGGATCTAAAGTTGGGCGATAAGCTCACAGGAACTAAATCTCACAAGCTCATGATCACTAAGGAGCTTCTAAGAGTCATTGGTAATGGTGTAAGTTCACTGAATTCTCAGTGAACTGTTGAGAATGGGCAAACAACAAACTCTAAATTAACTTATCAAATGAGTTCATGAGAGCTCAACAAACACTGAAACACTGAGTATGATAGATTAGCCTCACATGAAGCCAAATATCACAAGCTCAAGGTCAATAAGGAACTTTTCATGAGCTTGGGAAAACAACTCAACCACACAGTTTGCTTCTGTGTAGTGAGTAAGATGGGACAAAGAAGGTGAAAGTGATTAAGCTATCTAATAAGCTACAACTGAAAAACAAGCATACACATAATAAAAAGGCCACAAGGGCTACACCAAGAAGCCAAGTGCACAAGCTAGGGTTAAGTCATAAAGCTTCTGCAAGCTTATGAACTTGACAGCTAGACTTGTGCACAGGGCAAAAACAAGCTAAAATAAGCAACAAAATAAGCACTTAAACATGGAAAACAAAAATAAACAAAAATACAATTAGCAAGATTAGCAACAAAACTAAAACATCCTAAAAGCATTTAGACAGAAACTAAATAACAACGGCACAATGAAATTATTAAGTTTATTCAAAAATGACAAAAAGGAAAATTTGACTTTTTTTTTAGTTTATGATCAAAGTTGACTAAGGTGAACTTTGATCTGAATATAATGACAGATTATGGAATATTAAACAACATAAACATGAATTAAAGCAAACTAAACAACATTAAAACAGATATGCAAGATTATTAGATCTAACAACCTGATAGCGCTACACGCGTCGTTCGGGGTCAAGGAAACTTCCTTTTCTTCGAGCAAGTTTTATAACACCCTAGGCAAGTGAACCTAATCGTTGTAGTGTAGTAATTAGGGTAAGCCACGGTATTGATATCGCTCTCTGGGGAATAGGAATGCTAGTGAGAAGTTACTACGCTAAGGTTGAGGTTGAGGAAGATTATTTTTATCTTTTATGTTTTTTTAGAAAATGAAAAGGTACGAATCTCGGTATTGGATTTGGGGGTTGGTATTGCTACCGATTACTCTACTATTATCTAATTATCTAAGCTAAGGTTGTGATAGTCTATGTCTAATTGATGTGTACTGATGATAGTTTAAAGATGTGTTTACTTAGGTTTTACTACTCCTTAATTATCTCCTATTGATGGTTGATTTGTCACGCCCTTATTCCTAGTTACGTTGTGATTCTAAGGCTATAGGGCGTGCTTATTTCCTAACTCTTTGAAATTACCAAAGGGTCTTGTTTACAAATCCTCTAGTGATTTATAGACGCCACTCTACGGTTGTCCTTGAATACTTTATCCTACAATTACCTAGATAATTATATTCTAAAGTTCACAAAGAAATGTCAAGCATTAACACAACGAATAATCTAGCGACTCTAGATCATTAGTCAACTAAGATAAGTATCAACCAATCGATATTCAATAATTAAGTTTCATATTCCCTAACAAACACACAAATAAATTAGCGGGACATGGAGAACATGCAAGCATACACACAAATAATCAAAGACATAATTAAATTAATGAAGTAAATACTTATCTTGATGTATAATAGGGTTTAGAACCCTAAAATATCGCACAAGAAAGCCTTGGTTCGGTTTTAGGTTTTACTCCAAAAGACTACACACTAATACCGAAAAATTCGGATTCTATATATAAGATTACATCGCGCGGCGCCACCTTATGTTTCGTGGACGCCGCCGTGTCGCCGTCATTAGGGTTTCGCTTGGCCACGTAAACCTTGCGACGGCGTCACCTTATGATTGTGACGCCGTCCCTTCACTTCGACGCCGCCTTGTCGCATCTAGGCCGTCGAGTAGCGACGGCCTACTCCTTTAGAACCCGACGCCGTCCCTTGAAAACATGCAATTTCGTTTCGACCCGTCGCAAAATTCTTCCCGACGGCGTCGCAGATATGCTGATGACGCCGTCGCTTTATGTTTCAAAGACTTTGAGTGTCTCGATTCGACTTTGGCCATTTTCTTCAGATATTCGCCTTTTCGTCCAAATAAGCATCATTCCAGCATTTTGCCTTCAAGAGACCTAAAAGTGAAAAGGAACGATATTAAGCAATAACGGATACAAAAGTGATCGAATAAGGGCTTAAATGACCCCTCAAAAAGGTACCTTTTAAAACCTTATCACAACCTCAAAGTTCTCATATCTAGATTGTCAAGTGTCAATTTGACTTTCTAACATGCTAAACCCTTTGGTTAGTATTTCACTGAGTCAAATAGGTTCCATATAATGTAAATCAAACAGGAACAACACCATTCACAACCATTTTCACAGTTTCATTATTAAATCCAAACAACCTTTAATGGATTGTTTTGAGGTTTTTCAAAGCAAAGATTATATAAACCAATTTCATCAAATCCGGGGTCACAATGTGTCAAATCGCACCGCTTTTAAGCATAAACAAGTAGTCACTCAAGTCTAAACCTAGAATTGTCAAAACTAGCATATGGCACCAAATACAAAATCAAACCACAATCAAATCCAAACTAAAACAACATAATATAAAGCTCTAATATCATAAACAAACATCAAAGGAACACGAAACATGAAAATTAAAGCATCTAAAGCACTAAAACAAGAAATGCAAAATGGTAAAATTGAGCTTACAAGTGAATCCAAGTGAAAATGAGAACCATGGTCACGTAACACATCCTAAGGCTTTCCACAAAGCTTTAAACCCAAGGCAATCCACAATTAACCTTGCTCCATGCAGTTTCACCAAGATCACATGATTATTTTTGGATTTTCATTGTTTTTCTTGATTTTTAATGTTTTCTGAATTTTAAAGTCTAAACTTGTTTTAAGGTCTCGAAAGCTTTAAAGCTTTGTCAGGAGCTTATGTGAGCTTATTGAGTCCTTTAAACAACTACTTAACAAGAAATTAAAGTGATTTGAAATTTAAAGGTAATTAAGCAAAAGCTTGAAACCGAAAGATACTTGAAATTAAACGAAAATAAAGTTTCATTACACTACTTTAAGAAAGATTACAACATTAAAACATTAAAAGACATTTTAATTTAAAGAAAGCATTTAAATTTTATACTACTTGACCAAGGCTAGCCCAAGGTGGTCTTCTTCTCTTCCTTCTCTTCTCTTTTATAGCATTCTGAGTTCCCACTAGCATTCCAATCAAATCCCACTTTAATTCGTGTCCATTGGATAAGCAGAATTGATCCTAGCCGTTTAAACTACTTTTGGCGCCAAAAGTCATATAAGCAGCTTGGGGCAGTTTGAGAGCAATTAATGCTTCTTGGTTGTTTGTGGAGGTGGAAGGGACAAACTGTGAAATAGGCATGGAGCTAGAAGTGAGGTGGAAGCCAAGTGGTGGTGGTTTTGAGCAGTGGTAAGTTTCAGTGTGTGAGGGAGAGGGAAAACAGGAAGTTTGGTTTGACTGGTATTGACCAGATATTATTTAAGGACCAGATATTATTTAGTGGAAGTATCTGATGAAACGTATGCCTTCAGCAGAAACCATCAACAAGATTATAACTTCAAGAAACCGTTGATTCAAAGATAATCAAAATAGCTTCAGCAGAAACCATCATCATCAGCAGAATCAAACTGTTTCAACTCTTTTGTACCGATTCATATAAACACATTTTCATGATATTTGTAACATTTATATGGTCATTTTGTGTGTTTTTGGTCGTTTTGTGGGTTTAAACATTATAAAATATATGTGTATTTAGACACATATCAAATCCCCCACACTAAACTATTGCTAGTCCCTAGCAATCTTTTATGAAAAATTTAATGGATTTAAGTCTCTTTACCAAAAGCCATTACTTCTGAAGTAGCCAATTGTTTCAGTTCAAGTAAGAACCTTGGTACAATGATAACCAAATGATTTTGAGCAAATCATAAGTCAGAACGGATTTGATTTGTCTTTACGAAAGCCGTTTATCGGACTAGCCAACTCTTAGATAAAATATCTTTGGTGAGTCGATTACCAATTATGGTTTTCCAACCGCCTTTACCACAAGCCATAAACTTGCGGGCTAGCCAACTCTTCACTAATTAAAGATATGGTGAGTTGATTACCATACAATTTTAGGCAAATTGTAAGCCATAAGCGGATTTGAGATATCTTTACCAAGAGCCGTTTGCTCTGGATTAGCCAATCCTTATGTGGGTTAGACATGGTGGGTGATTACCATTTGTTGTGTTTAGTACATAGTACTTCCACTAAAAAAAATTTTAATTTGGCCATTTTGGGGAAAAAAGGGACTAAAGGGTACATTTATGATCAAATTAAGCAATTTCCCCCACACTTAGAAATGAATATTGTCCTCAATATTCAAAGTCCCGACTATTATGCCGAATCCTTGAGCGTAAAAGATAACATTACTAGCTAAGTGTGGAAACACAACAATTATTCTCTTTTTTAATATTTACAATTTTCATTCACTTTTTAGATCTATATACAACATGTGGGGCATCTCCCCCACACTAAGGTGGTAGAAAGGGGTAAGAAAATAGAAAACAGGGGTGAAAACCCATGTTGCACTACTTGTTTTTGATAACCGAGTCGCTAGCTTGACTCGGCCCCGAATTAAATGGTTCATGGGGAAATGACTGGATGAGAAATTGGAGTGGGGTCACCACTCACAGAATTATGAATAGTAAGGTAAGGAGAATATTTTTGGTTTTTGATTTTATATATATATATACAAAGAAAAAGGAAAAATATTTTTTTTTGTTTTATATTGTTTTTGGAAGTGAAATATGATATTATGTATAATATATATACAAGTACGTTATCTGCAAAGACACCTCCCGGCGTGGCGCCAAAATTTGATTGGTCCTAAACTAGTCATCTTTATATTAGTCAACCACTTGTGAATGGTCGACCATAAAAGTCAAACTAATCTAGGACCAAAGACAATTAAAATCCATGGGAGTATAGAATTATATCCCCAGTCGTTAAGTCCCAACGAGTGTGTAAAGCTGTAATACAACGATTGTGTGTCTTTGAAATGATCTGAGAATATACAAAAGCAGAATCGATTGACTAACACTAGGAATGTGAATAGTAATAGCTCTGTCACGACTATGTCGTTAAAAGCGTGCAATCGAAACCTAAAAGCGTAAAAATATACAAGCGACGTTTAACTTAAATTAAACGTAAACGTATAAAAACAAAACGATTATGACTATAGTAGGGATTTGCATGTCTTAGCGACTTAAATGCAAATTAAATATAATTAAAATATTTATCTATAATTTACAAATTTATATAAAAGTTAAGAAAACCTAAAAAAACTAAAATGTGTACGTGTACATAGCAATTACATAAATGTAACAAAATAAAAAGTGAATTCAGCCCAATATAAGTCCCACAAATGTGAAAATCATATTTTTGGAATCCTAAAAAGATAAGAAAATTATTGAAAAATTAAAATAAATTTTTACACTATTAAATTAATTAATATAAATTAAAAATGAATTAAATGTATTTAATAATGAATTAAATAATAAAAAAAATCTAAAATTAACTTAAATAAATGAAATAAAGAATCTTAAAAATCTAAAATATTATAAAATAATTTTTGAAACTGAAAATGTATTTTGTACACAATTATTCTATTTATTATCAATTATTTACTATTATTAAGTATTAAAAACTATTATCGATTTATTATAAATATTAAATGAATAAAGAAAAATCTGAAACTTTTTACAAAATTCTAAAATAAATAAAAGAAGCTAGGAAAAATATAAAAACTATATGTTATTAACAGAAATAAGCCGATAAGCTCAAGCTTCTATTTAGTAGCTATCACTTATTAGGAAAAATGGATCTTTTTGGTATTTTCTTTTTCTGGATTAATTATACAATAATATTATACATGATTAATGAAAACAAAAAGTTACAAACCTAATAATAAGCAAATTGTGGGTTTATGAATCCAACGATTAAGCTTTTAGCTTCACGTTGGAGTTTAAGCTTGAAATAAGCTTGGAAAAAGCTTTTACGAAACAAAAGGTAAAATAAGATCTATACAAGTCCAATGGATCAATTTAAACAAGAAAATGGACTGTGGTAGTGTGAGCTTAAGGTTTAGTCAGTTAAGCTTTTTGGACTTAACTTGGATGGAATGGAAGCTTGCAAAAGCTTGGTATTAGCTCCACACAGAAAAATAAAAGAAAAATAATATGTATACAAGTAAGATGAACAAGTATGCACAAGCTGGTACACTGACAATCACTCATAAGCTAGGTATAAGCTAATAAGCAATTCTGCTGAACCATTGCAAGGTTCTGCTGAACCATTGCACTCAAAAATTGGACAAGTCAAGAAGCTAGCAGCAGCCCTAGCAAATAAGCTGCTAGGGGAAAATTAAGCAGAGGATCTAAAAGTTGGGCAGATAAGCTCCACAGGGAACTAAATCTCACAAGCTCATGATCACTAAGGAGCTTCTAAGAGCTGTTGGTAATGGTGTAAGTTCACTGAATTCTCAGTGAACTGTTGAGAATGGGCAAACAACAAACTCTAAATTAACTTATCAAATGAGTTCATGAGAGCTCAACAAACACTGAAACACTGAGTATGATAGATTAGCCTCACATGAAGCCAAAGATCACAAGCTCAAGGTCAATAAGGAACTTTTCATGAGCTTGGGAAAACAACTCAACCACCACGGTTTGTACGTGTAGTGAGTAAGATGGGACAAAGAAGGTGAAAGTGATTAAGCTATCTAATAAGCTACAACCGAAAACAAGCATACACATAATAAAAAGGCCACAAGGGCTACACCAAGAAGCCAGTGCACAAGCTAGGGTTAAGTCATAAAGCTTCGCAAGCTTATGAACTTGACTAGACTTGTGCATGTGGCAAAACAAGCTAAAATAAGCAACAAAATAAGCACTTAAACATGGAAAACAAAAATACAATTAGCAAGATTAGCAACAAAACTAAAACATCCTAAAAGCATTTAGACAGAAACTAAATAACAAAGGCACAATGAAATTATTAAGTTTATTCAAAAATGACAAAAAGGAAAATTTGACTTTTTTTTTAGTTTATGATCAAAGTTGACTAAGGTGAACTTTGATCTGAATATAATGACAGATTATGGAATATTAAACAACATAAACATGAATTAAAGCAAACTAAACAACATTAAAACAGATATGCAAGATTATTAGATCTAACAACCTCAAAGTTCTCATATCTAGATTGTCAAGTGTCAATTTGACTTTCTAACATGCTAAACCCTTTGGTTAGTATTTCACTGAGTCAAATAGGTTCCATATAATGTAAATCAAACAGGAACAACACCATTCACAACCATTTTCACAGTTTCATTATTAAATCCAAACAACCTTTTAATGGACTGTTTTGAGGTTTTTCAAAGCAAAAGATTATATAAACCAATTTCATCAAATCCAGGGGTCACAATGTGTCAAATCAGACCCTTTTTAAGCATAAACAAGTAGTCACTCAAGTCTAAACCTAGAATTGTCAAAAACTAGCATATGGCAGTCCAAATACAAAATCAAACCACAATCAAATCCAAACTAAAACAACATAATATAAAGCTCTAATATCATAAACAAACATAAAAGGAACACAGAAACATGAAAATTAAAGCATCTAAAGCACTAAAACAGTAAAATGCAAAAATGGTAAAAATTGAGCTTACAAGTGAATCCAAGCTGAAAATGAGAACCATGGTCACAGAACACATCCTAAGGCTTTCCACAAAGCTTCTAAACCCAAGGCAATCCACAATTAACCTTGCTCCATGCAGTTTCACCAAGATCACATGATTATTTTTGGATTTTCATTGTTTTTTCTTGATTTTTAATGTTTTCTTAATTTTAAAGTCTAAACTTGTTTTAAGGTCTCTGAAAGCTTTGTCAAGAGCTTATGTGAGCTTATTGAGTCCTTTAAACAACTACTTAACAAGAAATTAAAGTGACTGAAATTTAAAGGTAATTAAGCAAAAGCTTGAAACTGAAAGATACTTGAAATTAAACTGAAAATAAAGTTTCATTACACTACTTTAAGAAAGATTACAACATTAAAACATTAAAAGACATTTTAATTTAAAGAAAGCATTTAAATTTTATACTACTTGACCAAGGCTAGCCCAAGGTGGTCTTCTTCTCTTCTTTCTCTTCTCTTTTATAGCATTCTGAGTTCCCACTAGCATTCCAATCAAATCCCACTTTAATTTGTGTCCATTGGATAGCGAATTGATCCTAGCCGTTTAAACTACTTTTGGCGCCAAAAGTCATATAAGCAACTTAGAGGCGGTTTGAGAGCAATTAATGCTTCTTGGTTGTTTGTGGAGGTGGAAGGACAAAGCGTGAAATAGGCATGGAGCTAGAAGTGAGGTGGAAGCAGTGGTGGTGGTTTGAGCGGTGGTAAGTTTCGGTGTGTGAGGGAGAGGAAAAGCAGGAAGTTTGGTTTGACGGTATTGACCGGATATTATTTAAGGACCGGATATTATTTAGTGGAAGTATCTCTTGAAACGTATGCCTTCACAGAAACCATCAACAAGATTATAACTTCCCGAAGAAACCGTTGATTGACATAATCAAAATAGGCTTCAGTGAAACCATCATCATCAGAGAATCAAACTGTTTCAACTCTTTTGTACACGATTCATATAAAACACATTTTCATGATATTTGTAACATTTATATGGTCATTTTGTGGGTTTAAACAATATAAAATATATGTGTATTTAGACACATATCGTATGCTTGACTCAAGAATTTTCATGAAGTCATTTGGTAGGGAGCTTGAGAAGGTTGTTGATAACTTTCTTTGATTTGGAGCTTGATATGGTTGGTTGAAATTGTTCGGTTTTGATTGAAATTTTGAGAGTTATTGAAGTTTTGTCCTTGATTGAAACAAAGCGATTTTGATTGCCATGGTTTTGCACAGAGGAAAACCGGTGGTGTCATACCGCTAGGTGCAGTAGTGAGGATCGACTTGTGGTCGGTATTGATTGTGGTTAACGAAGCTACGGGAGCTTGGTAAAAGAAGCATCGGTTTCTTGACAATCATAATACGCGTGTGGACCACTACAAGTTTCACACACCTTGTTTACGGCTTTGATTGGTTCCGCTTATGAATTTCGCTTTTGATTTCCTTTACCTCTTTCATCATACAACGGATGACGTCCGTTAGAGCGCTAATGAGCGGCTAACTCGGAAGGTTCTTGGATGAAGAAGCATGAGTGTTCGGAATATTGATTTTGTTGCAGAAATAGGAACTTTTGATTTTGCTCGCAAATCTCAATCACATCTTTAGGCTTACGATTCAAGATATTGCCACCGGTGACGCATTCAAAGAATCTTGATCGTTACCGTTCAACCCATTATAAAAGATATTAACTTGTGAAGCTCCGTGAATTCATGATGGGGCATTTCCGAGGAGATCTTTGAATCTCTCCCATGCCTCTCCAAAGTTTTCATAGAAATTTTGACGAAATCCGAAATTTCATTTTAAGATTAGTTGTCTTTGATGGAGGAAAGAAATAATTGACAAACTTTTGAACAAGATCCTCCCAGTTTCGATGGATCGAGGGGTTCTTTTCACCAAATCCGGTGCGCCTCAAGTGAGAATGGAAATAGCATCAACTTGATCACCTTTTGTGGTACATCTTTGAAATTGATTGTTGAGGTCAACTTGTTAAACCAACGGATGTGTGCATCTGGTCTTCTCGATCAAACCCGTGGAATTGATTCGAGACACAAGTGTGATCAAACGAGTCTTCAATTCAAAGTGATCAATTGATTGTTGGTAAAATGATGGCATCTCCATAACCCTCGGTGGGTGCACGGAGCATTTCCGCCATAGTTCGTTCGTCGCCATATTGTTGCTTGGAATAGTACGAATCTCGGGTTCGACTATTTGGGCAAGACGTCTATGAACGTCTTCTAGGAATTTCGCTAGATCACGAAAAGGACTCAATGATCTAGAAGAGCGAGTGCGAATGCACTAGAGTTAACTTTAAGGAATCTCGAGCCAAGGGAATTATGAAAATGGGAAAGAAGAATCTTTTGGTTTTATGGTTTTATATATATGTAGAAACAAAAGAAAAATATTTTGTGTTTATTATATGTTTTAAGATGTTTTTGGATTTTTGGATTTTATAAGAAAATATAGATATATATAGATGGTGTGAACAAGGAGTGAATATTCAAATCACTAATCTGCTAAACGTAAGATAATTAGCACGACTCCCGATTGGCGGCCAAAATTTGATTGGTGGCAAACCATCAAGTTTATTACACAAATTAACCACTTAGAATGGTCAACCGTAATAAAATTAAAACAGTCTAAAACCAATGCAATGAAGATCTAGAGGAGTTTAGTGTTTCCCAGTCGTTAAGTCCCAAGCAGTCACATTGAATAACCAAACGATAGTGATCGGGTGATATTGAATGGGAAAAGGTTTGTGATTATGAATAATTATACCTAAAGAAAAAGTTTGTAACTTACAGGGGCTTAAATTCAAATTAAATAAAATTAAAAAACTAAATTATATTAAATAAACGCTATCACTATTTTTAAAATTTGATTTTCTTGATTTTCTTTTATAAATTTAAATTAAAACTACGTAGCATAAAAAAAAATGTGAAATTGAAACAATATTAATCCTAAAAATATAAAAATGAAATTTTTACAAACCTAATGATAAGAGAAAATTTTGAGAAAAAGAAAATTATTTTATGACTATTTATTTAATTATTATTAATTAAAAACTATTTTTACCTATTTAATAATACACTAAAATATAAGAAAATATGAAATAAAGCTAGAAAATTGAAATTATGACTTAGAAAATCTAAAATAACTAAAGAGAATTTTCAAAACTAATTTTGTATTTTCTCGATTATTTTCTATTTTCTATGAATTAAAAACTATTTAAAACTAATTAAATTGCTAAAATTACAAATTAAACTATGAAAAATTTGGAAAATTATTTTTTTGCTTTTTATATTTATCTTAACCTAGGAAAAATGAAAAATTAATTTTTTGAAGCTTTTCTGATTTAATTGCAATAAAGGCTAATTAAAAAGTCCTAAAAACTGATTTAAATAAGGAAAAATAGCAAACAGTGATGAAAAATTATGAAAATTTCAGGAAAAGTCTAAAATTATATTCTAAGTCTAAGAAAAATATAAAAACTATGGCTTATGTGAAAGATTATGAAGCTGTAGTGAAATGTGCTTATAAATAAGCACTCAAAATAAGCAAATTGCTGTAATACTGGACCAGAAGCTAAAAGAAGCTATAATAAGCTAAAATAGGCTAAAAACAACTAGAGTCAACTACTCCTAACCACAGATTCTCAAGCTACAAGCTTATGAGCACAAAATCACACAAGTGAATTCAGTTTTGGGGTGCTTACTTCAAGCTCAAAATTAAGCTATCTACCCTAGTAGGAACCTAAAACCAGATATAACATTCTCAAGTAGACCGGCAAGGAGCTTATAAACCAAAATCGACCAAGACAAGCTCTAATGAGCTTGTGGAGAACTCTGCACAAACATGCGAGACTCGATTATCATCGAGTCGGTGCAAGTGGCACTTTAGACCTAATTGACAAGTCGATTTGAAGCTTATAGAAAATTACTAAAATTATACAAAATCATTTTATAAACTAGACCAGCTCAATTTGTTAAATCCAAAATATCAAAGGCTTGTGACGTAATTGAATACATGAAAAATTAACCAAGTTGGGTGAAAAGATTTTCTCACTTTTGACTTTTGACTGTTTTACAAAGTTTGACTAAAGTGAGATTTGAGACCAATTTATGAACTGATTATGATGTTATAGGCTAAATAGAAGTTATATTAGGCTACTCTAACATTATCTAATCATAAAACAAGCTTTTGATCTATAAAAATTCCAACAGTTATGCAATTAGGACAGATTATTTGTGATTTTGACTTTTATGGTTCTAAGGTGCAAATTTTTGACAAATTTGATTCTAGTGACCTTAATTAAGACTGAGTATGCAGATGTCAAGTACAAACCAAGGCTTAATTTCAAACAAGCTCACCGATCCAAACAATCTTATACAACCTGTTTTGCTAATGACTACCTAAATGACTATCTAGCTTATGCTCTTCAAACCGAATCACTATAACCTAATAATGCTTAAATGAGCGGATCTAAACTAAGGCTAACAACAAATTTAGACAGATATAGATTATGCAAAATATACTATTATTGAAAGCAGTAAAGTACTACAAGCAATTCAAATTTTATTAGCAACTTATACCAGAACCATAACTATACTAACTTAAGCTATTCCAACCCAATCCAAGCTCTGCAACCCCCAATGTCATCACCATTTCCAATTGAAGCTTCAGTTTGACTTTTGTTGACCAAGTGACAAATTTGCTTAGAATTGATTACTGAGCTTACTAAAAGCTATATGCAGCTTTAGTAAACTCACTTAAGTTGTAATGAAGCTTATTGAAGCTTCATAATTAACAATTTTAAAACAAGCTTGATTTCAGGAAATGAAAAAAAACAGAAAATTTAACCAACTTTGAATTCTCACTTAAAAGTAAGTTACACTGATTGATAAGACTTAAATGAGTACAAGGAAGATAAAAAGATACAATTTAAAGCTTAAATATGACATGGAATTTAAAAACGACATACATGAGAAAATAAAAACTAAGTACTCCTTCTACTCTCTTCTTCCTCTATTTATCATCAAAAGATCTTCCCTCTCTCCTCCAGTGTTTCCACTTTTATTTTTGGCCATTGGATGATTGGAGATGATTTTAGCCATTGATGAGATTTTGGCGCCAAAATGAGATATCAACAGTGGGGGTTTTGAGTGCAAAGAAGGAGATACATTAAATGCATTTTGGATTGTTGGGTGAGGTGGAGGGATAAGGGTGTGGGTTGTGAGCTGGAGGTGAGGAGAGTATCCGGTTTTCTGAGTGTGCAGTGGGAGAAAGGAGAAAAAGGAGGGAAAGGTGGCGGGTTGACTTGTTTGACTGGGGGTTTAATATCGATAAAGGGTCCAAGGTCCAAAGGGGGTCAAGTGGTATATGGCGAGGGGTCACAGTCATGGGAAGGGTTCAAGGTCAAGATGGTTTGGTTTGGTATTAATAAGGACCTTTTTGCAATTCCACAAAACCAAGGGACCAAATCGCCATTTTGCAAAGTTATGCCAAGGGACCAATTATGACAAGTTTCAATAGTACAAGGACCATAATAGACATTTTTAAACTTCCAAGGACTATTTTGCCAATTTTGAAACTTCAAGGACCAAACTTGTAAATTCTCAAAACTTATGAAATTTTTCACCAAAGGACTAATTATGAAAACTTATGATTTCAAAAGGACCTTTGGTGACTTTTCTTTAAAATAAGTGCTCGTGGACTATTTTTGACAAGATTTGAAAGTCTGGGACCTAAATCGCAATTATGCAAACTTAGCTCATTTTTCATCCGATTTTAAACATTTTGCATCCGAAACATATAAAATACAATTTTGAGATATTTTCAGATTTTGATGCATTTCAGCGCTTTTAAGTGTTTCTTGATTCAGATTTGACCAAAATGATTAGTATTTACACTCATTACTTTTTCTCATGTAGTAGACATTAGAGCTATTAGAATTATCATAGCTATAGCAGCATACTATGACTATGAGATATGGCAGATGGATGTCAAAACCGCCTTCTTAAATGGTAGCTTAAATGAAGACATCTATATGAAGCAACCTGAGGGGTTTGTGAATCCACAATTTCCCAACCGTGTATGCAAATTTCAAAGATCCATTTATGGATTAAAGCAAGTATCAAGGCAGTGGAATAAAAGATTTGATGAAGAAATAAAAAATTATGGATTTGTTCAAAATCTTAGTGAGCCATGTGTATATTACAAAGCTAGTGGGAGTGATGTAATTTTCCTTATCCTATATGTCGATGACATATTAATTATAGGAAAAGACATTCCAAGTTTGCAAAGTGTTAAGACATATCCTGGACGTGTTTTTCCATGAAAGATATAGGAGAAGCTGCATACATTCTGGGAATCAAGATCTACAGAGATAGATCAAAGCGGTTAATTGGTTTAAGTCAAAGCGCTTACATTAATTTGCATATTGAAGAGATTCAATATGCAAAATTCCAAGAAAGGATATTTTCCAATGGAAGTAAAGCATGGCTTATGTAGCGATATGGGTGCTTCAACACCTGCAGAGGTGGCACGCATGAGTAAATTTTCTTATGCTTTGGCAGTAGGATCTATCGTGTATGCGGTTAGATGCACAAGGCTTCAGTTGAATTTTGCATATTGAATCTCTTCAGGGCTTGGTTGAAGTGGCACGCATGAGTAAAGTTTCAGGGCTTGGTGTTATGCCTTCAGTTGAATCACCTATTGATATGTATTGTGACAATTCTGCTGCAATCATATTTGCCAATGAACCTGGAGTTATGAAGGGCACCAGACATTTTCTACGGAAGTATCACTATGTTCAAGAACAAGTCCGCGAAGGTGAAATAAATCTACTGAAAGTTCACACATATGACAAATTAGTTTATCCTCTCACTAAGGCTTTACCTAGAGAAAAGCTTACTGAACTTTCCAATGGAATTGGACTTCGCTTTGCTAATGGTTTCATGGATAACTGTGATGAGTATTTGGATAAAGGATATTGTAAACATTTATTATTGATTATGTTTATGTTCATTCATAATATTGTTGTCTTATATTTGCATGTTTAAATCCGTGAATAGCTTAATTATTCTAAATCGTCCGTTGTCAATTAATGATATGGGAGTATCATTAAATTAAGACAAATCTGAGTGATTTTGGTAGAATTTACGTGAATGTATATTGATGTGTTGCATATCAATTTCAGATGATATTCAATGAATTGAATATAGGACTTATCTCAACTACATGATTTTACTTTATGGATACTGTTATTAAGTAAATCATGAATAGTTATCCTTAGACTTGAGATACCAGATAAGTGTCATGAATGTAATGCACTTATGTGGAACAACTTAACGCTAAACGTAACTGGTAGTCATAAGGGTTGTTTTCAGAAGTGTTGCAAAGTTTGTGAGTTATTCTTATAGTCAAGATAGAATTTGTTCATTCAAATTTATTTTGGAGTTACTGTAGGGCCCCTCGTAGGGTTGACAAGATGTTTGTGCGGCCGCACCCAAGATCTCCCCTGAATATGTTTAGAAGATTTGGTAATTTTGCCAATGTTTTGAAAGGCTAAAGGCGCACTAAGGCGCAAAGGGCTTATGGAGCCTTGAGGGGAGGCGCAGATCAAGGCGCGGGCTTCAAGAACATGAGGCACAATGAATTGAATAAAATTTTAAAAGTTTTGCGCGACAGTTTATGTATTAATAATGACTTAAATAACACTAAAATACTTAATATATAAAAAAAATCTTAGATTCAAACCTAAAAATCAACCAATGTATCAAGATGATGCAATGATGACATTTCATTAATACCTGCTCGAAATTGAATGAGAGGTCAGTGTGTATAGACACTTGAATTGAAGGATAAAACTCTCAATCTGTCTTATTTAGTTAGTTTCTATGTTAGGTTTCACTAACATATGAGGTCGATGAATGTTAACATTGAAGAAAAAAGGTTCAAAACTCGTCACCTCTCCTAGGCGCGCCTAGGCGCAAGGCTCTAAAGCCCAAGGTGTCGCGCCTTTTGTGAGCCTTATGCATGTGTGGAGCCTCGATCCAAAAAAGTCCCTAGAGCTTGAGCCTTGAGCCAAGGCACTATGAATCTTGCTTAATCACTTACAACGAGAAACATAATATTTGAATAAAGAATCACTTAAATCCATATATTTATTTAACATGTTATTAGAAACAAAAGGATAATAATAATGATGAATCACTAAAAGATTTTTCCAGAAGCCTTACTCGAATTGTGCTAGAGGCATCGAAGTGTTGCTAGATGCTAACCGATGTGATCACACTATTAAGATATATCCAAGTGGGAGCTGTTAGTTTTATGGACATAAATTAGTAGTCGTGAGTTAGGATCGAACTCGAGACCACGGGATTGCACACGTGACGTATGAGAATTAAAGTTTAATAATTAAATATAAAAGGTTATATTTAGTTATTATTTACACGAAACGAATAACGAACGCTAAGTAATTAAACGTAATGGAGTAACGGTCGTTAAATGTTAAAGGAAATGACTATAGATGACAATAGAGAACAAGAAAGTTATAGAATCCCTAGGGGACTCTTAAACCGATCGGCCATAGGGTTTAATAACCCAATACATGTCCAACTTGCTCTCCAAGTTTTGCATACTATATAAACAAGGCTAAGGTTCATTTTACATAATCTAAACTTAAGTTGTGTTTTCCTTGTTCTTTAGTCCAAGCAGATTGTCCCTATACCCTTAGGGTTGATTACTTTGTTTTTCTTAAACAAAACGTTTTGTGTTCCTAAACTAACATTTACTTTAATTCATTATAGTACGTGTGTACAAAAACGTGGTACTTACACACTATTGTAAGTATGTTAGATTGAATTGCAAAAACAGTAAGGGGCAATTCTTATAATCCTTATAAACCTTAATTAGGGTTCATCCTAATTGCTAGCTTGGAATTGATTTTTGCTTAGCTAGAATCAAAGGTACGCATACTTTTATATTTATGTTAATTAATTCTTCATTATTATGTTTTTATACGGTTCCGCATGTGTACTTGATGTTTATGGTGTTTAATTATGATTGTCATGCTATTAAAATTCCAACAGGCACTAGTTGTATTTTAGTCACAGGTAAAGCCTTGTTTCTTAACGTTAAAATTGTAAGTAATATTTCATGTACTAACAGATGTGGAATTATACACGCCTAAAAGTTCTCTGCATAGTCCTTAGCTCAAAATTTCGAGACAGATACATTTACCAGTTTTACCATCAAGTCAAATATGATGAAGAAGTGAAGAACAACAACTATATTAGATGTTTGAGAATATATTTTTTTAGGAAATTAAGAAATTTTTGTTAGACAATGAAGACTCAATATTTAGTCACTACTGATCTGACTATGTATATCCAAACCATATATGGGCTTACTTGATCAGGTATGATTGGTGGAATCCAGCCCAATAGGAAAGTCTACAGCCCAAGTGATCCTTAGGTTTGTATGTCAGGCTCAAGATTCAATAGAGAAAAGACAAACTTAAATACCTAGAACTGACTTTATATTTTCATATTTTGAGAGATTTCAAGTTTAATTTTTGTTAGGTGCAAATAACCCTGAGTTGTAGTGGTCACGCCATTCTCCTGAAACAGGGAGGTTTTACGCGGTTTGAGTCTGTGTGACGGTGGGTTACACCCTATGGATTAATCGGCCATAAGGTCGGAAACCATGGTTAACCCAAAAAAAGAAATTTGATTAAAAGTTCCCTTAGATTCTAATCAGATTAATAAGTCTACGGATCTCGGTTATGCAGATTCGAATTCTGTGAACCACTTCTCATAACGTTTGATATCAGCAGCAGATACATTAGGCTTTACGCGGTTTGAATCATTTGAAATGTCATCTTTAGCCATGTTCTTAGTTTCTTTTCCAGCTATTATACGCTGCATCACATTCATGAAAGCATCTCAACATACATTTGTCAAATCATCACCGCTATATTCTTCTGTTCGACGAGCTACCTCATCGATATCCACGTCTGCAGCTACTTCATAAGTTCTCTTCACAGACTGATCTTTATAAGTTCTCTTCTACTCTCAACAACAGGCAGAATATTCACTTTTCCAAACGTCACCTGGATAGTAATACAATAACCACCAGATCAGGAAACAAACATTCCCTTCCAACTGAAGAAGAACTTCAGATTTAACCCTCCTGTACGACTCATGTTCCCCTGAGGACCTGAAGACCGAAATAAAATTAACCAGAACCTCATAATTGACTTAATGCAACTAAAACCAAAAATTGGTCAAATTGCTATCAGATGCAGCAAGTGCTATTGTGTAAGAGAAAAAAAGTTGCAACAATGTAAAAACTAAAAGGACATCTAATACACGGGAAGTGCAAAGAGTCGATCTCATCAAGAATATTATGTTCCTGTGTAATGTAGCATTAACATAATTAAGTACATAACTAAAGACTTGATGGATTTACTTGAAATATGAGAGATGAGGTTCCATAATTAAAGACGATGAGTGACTTTCTCCAAGACACGTAAAGAGTAATGAACCTAAACAGAGAAGTCGATCGTCTTGGAGATCCTACTTTTTGAGTAACACCAGCTCGAGCTGCTGCTTGACAGTTGGCGTTGGATCAGTCAAGATCCCCATAAGTTTACCTCTCTCTTGATTCTTTCATTATCTTAAGGTCTAATATTGAAGTCCTAAATAGTTTGTTTGGATTTCTATCGCTAAATGATATATTTGAACATTATGCAAGTCACATTCCGTTTGATCTAAAGTCTGCAGTCATTACTTTGCACAGCTTGTTGCAGCAGGTTAGGGCAAAAGATATATGTGAAAGATACAAGTATGAAAAGGTACTACAAACGGAATCCGCTTTGCAAAATTTGACAAATTTGGAACTGCTTGTTTTCTTTCACGATGACTTTAATTATAATTCTTGTGATTCTGCTATTCTACAGATTCATATCAACATATAAGATTTAATCTTTTATTTCCTTAACATTGAGCTGAATCCTTATTACAAATTACAAGTTATCTAAAACCGAATTACTGCTTACATATATAAAAAGAAAAACAAACCCGAAACTTGCAGAACTAATAGCACAAACTAGGAACCTTTACGCATTACAGCATATAATATCCAAGCAGCACTCACAAGTCTCAAAGCAGAAGAAGCAGCAACATGCTGCAAATAAGCTGCATAAGAAGATACACACGGTAAAGATATTATTCCCAGGCTTGTCTAAGTAACATTCAAAAAACAGAAATTACATCAACTTTGAAATTTCCCAAAAAAGGAAGGCTGTGTAATTTATGGGACACAATGATTATATAGTAAGAGAATGGGAGTGTATAGTAGAACGACAAACCATATGAAAAGGCAGCCCTTTTCTTCATTCCGATTTTTAACGTGATCTACGTAACTCATGTCTTGAGGTCCCCGTGCATCCATATCCATAGCAACTCTGTTTCTTTGTTACTTCTGACAATTGATATTACATACGGTTTCCCTACATATAGCAGACGATACTGATTTCATCGTTTAATTAACATGAGAGGTACTTGTGCATTATTTCCATGAAAATAATATAGAAGTCCAAGGTCATTTTTGATATAGTGGACAAGATTTATTTTTAGGTAGCATTTCATTTTCTCACTTAATTATCACACCTTTTCTAAGTTTCCTTCCAAGATATCAACCACTGTCTGATGCATCACCAAAGGTTCTTAGCAGACCGTATTCACGTATCATCACGAATCAAACCAGCGACATTATACATATATTCGGGCATTCAAAATTACATCATGACATCGTCACAGACCACTACTGAACTACCAATATCACCCAAAAAAAACCAAATTAACCATATACAAAAAAATGAAATCTAGTCTTATTACTGATTACAACAATACCAAACCCAATGAACTTTCTATTACAACATACAGCACAAGACAATATAACAATTACACTGAAACAAATAAAACATTTACGGAGTACCATTTATTCCGACAAACACCAAACACCAAACACGCCACACCCTCACTCAATTAGCACCCTCTCCTTCTCCTTAACCTTCATATACTCCTCACATTCCTTCACCCACAAACCGCAAACTCACAATCTTTCCACTCCTCAAACCACGGTCCACCAGACGTATAATGCAACGCTTTGGATAACTCCCCCATCCCCGTCCACAACCCGATTATGCCCAACTAAAAATTCCAACCAAACTCAACTTCACCAATCTCCTCATCATCCAACCACATAAACCTATGCAAATAAGCCCCACTCTCCGAATTCACAGCTTCCAGACTCAAAACCCGGTTCTTCACATGGCGCAGTTATACAACACCATTGAACTCCAATTCTTCCGGGATAAACCGTCTGCACAGCCCCATCCATTTCGTACTCTCACTAGGTTTATAATCATGTTTTACGCACATTATCGCGTATTTCGCCTATTTCATCAACTAGTTCTTTTATATCTGCTAAGTATAAGAAATCGCAATCTACAAACAATGCCCACCCTTCGTAATCCGCTAAATACGGAGTCAAGAACCTAGTGAAAGAAAACTCAGTACTTTCGAAGTTTGAACGTTCCCGCCAAAAAGGTTTTTTGGCGTAATTCAGTTAGTTTTATTGGGATGATTTCGAGTGGGATTGAGGACCGTTTGAGAAGTTTAAAATGGCATACTTCGTATGCGAGATCTTCGCGTGTGTCGTAACCTATGAAGATTTTGAAGGGTTTTGTTTGTGATGCTAGGATTGACATTGTGAAATTAGGGTTTGTGTGTTGGGGGAAAATGTGAATGTTGGGACGAAGGAAGGGATTCTTGCTACTTCTGTTTATATAGTCGTTATTTTCGTTATTTGAAGTTAGTATAAATTACATCGTTAGTCCCTAAAGTTGTTTGGAATCTTGTTTGTTGCTTCTACTTTTGGGAAATGTCGCTATTAGTCTCTCGTGTGTTACTATTGTGTCGTCGATGATCTAGTTCACTAGCATTTGTTAATTAGCTCGTTAAGTTTAATTTCAAGGTAGTATTGCTTTTAAATATTCACACATCTATACATTCGTATAACAACCCACACACATGTGCACAACGAGTGATGGCGTGAAGGTTAGAGTAAAAGGCAAAATTCTATGCATCAATGATACAAAAGTGTATTAGAGCAAGTTTATCTTTGTTGAAGTTCTAATATTCAAATTATTAACTGTTTTTATGTTCAATAATTTTCAATTAATTATTAAGAAAACACAATAGAAATTGGCATACTATCAAGGACGAAGGATATGAAGGGCAGGGAGGGGTGATGGTCCCTAAAAAATTACTCCGTATTATAAATTTGAGCTATTATTTGAAATATTATAGAGTGTGTTTTTGTTATTTTACATTCTTGCCCCCTCTTAGATTTTGTTTGAATAAGTTTGGCCCTTCCAACTAATATGTTCAGGCTCTGTCCCTATATATTATTGTTTGAAAATAAGAAACCAATATTTCTAGATTGCACTACTAGAAAACAGGGCTACACCAACGGCCAAATCCGTTAGTATACCGTCAGTAACAGCCATCACTAACGGATCGATGACGGAAACATTGTGTCGGTAATTTTACCAACGGACTTTCTCGAGGATTTTAAATTACCACAAATGTTTGTTTGCATTCCACAAGAAATTACCGATCGAAATTCCCGGCGCTTTATTACCAGCTTTCCGAAAAATATTATCGACGACATCCCGACAAATATTGCCAACGGCAAAGCTATCCCTAATTATTTACTGAGATTTAATAGTGAATTTTGTTCCAATAATCGATCGATAAGAAAAATATTATAAACAATCATCCAAACCAACAAATTGACATTGTATTTCAAAGAATCGATGTACATACTAATCCACCAATCAAAGAACAAGTTTTACAAACAAATAATTAAAAGCATAAAATTTGATATCTAACAATAGAATTGAGGGATTGTAATGGCAACACCATTTGGGTTCCTAGGATTGTTTCACGTAACACTTGGTCTTCTAGTTCTTAGAGCCACTTCAAAGTCCTAGCTAATGTTGGCGCCTCCACATTATCTTGAAACTGTAGCTTGTTGTGTGCAAATACAAATAGTGGTTAACAACAATACATGTACGCACCTCGCATAAACAAGTGATATTTTAATACTTACATACCCTTTTGTTGTTGGCTACTAGTCTCCAATGGCACTCTTCATTGCAAGTAACTACATTTAGCTATCATACTAACCAAATGACTAGTCACGCACTTCACTACATAGCAAGAAAGTAACAAGTAAAACAAATATTGAAATACTTCAAAATATAACTTGTAAACAATCGTCATGATTCATGAGTACTCAAGACACATTCTCATTTAACTTAACCCATCGAGAACACACATTGTTGCAAGTAACCAAATATTATTTAGTTCATTGCACTCTTGTTTTGTGTATTACTTCCACCATCAGAATAATAATGTAAGGGCTTGCTCGATGTTTGACCGAGGTTGAACATAAGCGCATATAAGAATCTCTTGTAATAGTGCTTGTGCAATAATAGGAACCATTCCAACAACAAAATAAATAGGTTTACCAAACAAAGTACTTAAACAAATATCCAACACAAAAATAAATATTTGTTTACTATTACTTAAACAATCGAGATTACTAAAAAACCAAAATTCAGGTTGAATTGGCCATTTATTTTGTATAATCAACCGTAGCGATGGAAATACATATGAACATCCAAAAGTTCATGTCACATGGGCCATTTTCAATGATTATTCATAAAATTCCTTTAAAACCTCAACCAAACAAGCTATCAAGAGTTCTATAACAAAAATGTAATATTAAGCATCGAGAATCGAATAATAATATATTGCAAGCAACTACCTTTTAATGAGCCTAAATCACAATGAAGTTCCAAGATCATATAGATTTGGGTTTACGTGAACCCCGATCCTAAGCTTATAAGATTCAGGTTTACATGAACCTAAATTCCTAAAATTACCCAAACCCGAAATTTACACATGAACACCTCAATATGATAATTAAATGAAAGATTTAACACATTAAAGTACCTGATATGTGGATGTTAATACAATTACGGGCGCTCCCCTGATGAAGATTAGTGTAGGCTAACTTCCCAGGAAATAGGTCTTGTACTAAGTGAGATTCTTGATCGCTAGCTGCTAAGAAAACCAACACCGTCAGTCTCACCGCGGAACGGGGTTCCGCGGTCAACCTCCGGCGTGAGAGTAAGTGGTAGTTTTATAGAGATAAAGTTATGTTCTAGAGAGAGTGTATATGTGTTACCGTTTGGATAGAGGTGAGGCCTCTATTTATATGGTTGACCTTTCCGTCGTGTTCTCGGATCACGGGCCATGAGAACGACTTGGGAGTGGGGAGTGACGAGGTCAACTCCGAGCTTGTCGCGCTGTCGTGATAGCGACGCCGGGCGGAATTGTCCCGCTTCCTTTGGGACCGCAGGTTGTGGTACGTTGAGTCCGAGCGAGATTCCTACCTTTACGCCGGGCGCGGTTGTGTTCTTGTTCGGACGCGTCTCATCGTCCGCGAATGGCTTAGTGGCCATTGCCGGGTATATATTTGGTCCATGGCGTAACTACGCTGGTGCCGGAGTATTACATACTCGTGCTTAGTCCGCGTCTGACCCGTATTGGTGCCAGGGGGGGTCATACGTGATCAAGTCCCCCCAGTCTGGTTGTGCTTGTTAGTCTTATTGCAAGCGCTGCTAGACTAAGTTATCTCGTGTAACCGCGGTTGGGTGTGTCGTAGGAAAACCTAGCCACTGCTGACTGTGTTTTCCATACGTGGCGAGGGTGTGCGTTACAGCTGTCCCTTGGGATTCGCGAACCGCCCTCAGCCGCGTATTTTCTGACTGACAAGACGTTTTGGCTGCTTCCATCTCGTTCGTTGATCTAGGCAGATCTGGGCCGTTAGTTACGGGGCGGCGACGTGGCGTGTTTTTAGCCGTTCGATTGACCCGTCGGGTTTACTCTTGGGAGAGTATAAATACCTCTCTTTTTTACTTTATTGGTTACTGTTGCCATTTCCTCTTCGCAAGTAAAAAAGAAAAACGCTCTCCAAGTTTTGTGTGCTCCTTCCTACTTCATCAGGTTAGGTTTTTCCTCCTTCCTTGTAGTTCAATGGCTAAGAAACTCCTAAGTGACTTTACCTGTAAGTTGTCCCAGAAAGATTTGAGTGACTTTTGCTCTAGATATCACATCCCTTCGACCGTTCACCCGCTTCTTCCTGGTCCTAACGACACCATAAGGGATGCTCCTAAGGGTAAGATAGGGGTGTATACTAGGTTCTTCGAACTTTGCAATTTTAGGATACCCCTTTCCGCGTTCCTATGTAGGGTCTTGGAATATTTTCAAATTCATCTATCGCATTATTCTGTCGCCGCCGCTAGGATTAGTCATTTGAGATCCTTGTTGCTTCACGGTGGAACGCCCACCGTGCCATTATTTAGGAAGTTTTATTATTCGGGATGAAGGATGGTTGGATGACACTAGAAGCGTAAGGGTCCTAAGTCCTTGATTGTTCGGTGTGTTACACCGCCTTTGGATTCCGTGAAGAATTGGAAGGAGTTCTTCTTTTGGGTTGACGAATGTTTTTTCCATTAGCGATCTCGTGGAACGAGAAAGTTTCTGTTGACCGTGATCCACCTCCGACCGACGAAGGCATTGACCTTGAGTTACTGCATCGTCTTGACACGATGCGTGCTCCTTTTAAGAAGTTGCTGGAGCCTTTTCTTTGCACAGTTGGTCTTAGCCGTGCTTGGGATGATGCCACAAAGACGACCTACTTTTAGGTCTTGGATAATGAGGATGGGTAAATTTTTAGGTTTGTTGCGCCTCGTTGCCTTCCCTTATGTCTTGTTACTAATTTGTGCATTTTGTTTGCGAGATATGTCTCTCTTCGCTTTATTAACCAATGTGATCCTTTCGAGGTAGTATCCGGGAAAGGACTCATGGAAGGTCGAAAACGTTCTTTGGATGAAACCGCCAGCCGGGTTATTGAGCCTTCGGAGAATACGGTAACATTAGTCCAAGAGACTATTGTGGACAACGTTGAAGCGGCTAAGGCTAACAAAGCCATTGGGAAGAAGAGGGTTAGGCTTGCTGTCCCTTCCAAGCAACCAGAGAAAAAGAGGCTTACTTCTGTGCCGGCAAACGATGCCGGATCCACTGCTGGTATGGTATCTGTGCTATGTTGATTTTCTATTTTTTTGCTTTCAAAAAATAACTTAAGTGTTATGATGCAGGGGGCACGACCGCGGGATCTGCTCTTGAGCTTCGCGACGAGTCCGACTCTGGTCCCCGTCCGCAGGAATTGACCAACTTGTCCTCTGAGGCTACTCCGGATCTGCAAGTCAATCCGGATTCTGCTTCCAAAACATCCACCACGGCTCATCAAGAGAACCTAGATGTGGACATGCCCGGCCCTTCTCCGCCGCCCATCATGCAACAGGAGAGTTCGTTTAGGGCTGAGTCTCCCCTGCAAGATCCTTCTGGTCACCGCCCCGCAGCCTCCGATGATGATTTCTACGAATCCTTGTCCGTGGACACGGCGGAGGCAAAAAATATTTATGTCCCAAAGTGGTTGCCAACCAATGAGTTTCGGATGGATGACCCTTGGATCTGTCAGAGTATGCTGGACAACCTTGCAACTCCCGGGTATTTGTCTACACTGCGCAACATGCCCCACACGGACTTGCTGGAGCAGTACAACATGATGACTGTCCAGCAAGCGTGTATGTCCTCCGAGGTACGCTTGCGGCTACAGTTTGAGTTAAACCAGACTAATAGGTTGAACAGGAGACTCGAGAGGAAGGATAAAAAGGTTGAGGCTTTGAAGGGGAAAATTTAGGAGCTCGAGGCTGAGGCCGCGGAGGCAAAGGGTCTCCGCGAGCGGGTTGGGTCGCTTGAGTCCGAAGCGGAAGAGCTTAAAAGGTTGCGTGAGCGTGTGACACAATTGGAAGGTATGATCGCGCCCAAGGATGAACAACTGGCCCATATTACTGTTGAGAATGCTGAACTAAAGGGTAAAGTGGCCGGCTTACTCGCTTATGGCGAGCCGAAAGAAGCAGTGAGGGCGCGGGCCTGTTTGAAGAAAAGTTGAAAGAGTGTGAGGAGAGGGTCCGTGGCGAGTATGATGGTCAACTCGCACAGCTGGATCAGAGGTTGGCAGAGCTGAACCGCGACTTTGATGAGGACCTGTTTCCGAGTACCCTTATTGCCATCGAAGGAAAGCGTTGGGTTATTGGTCATGGCTTTCGCAGGGCATGGTTGGCTTTTAAACAGTCCGCGGAGTTGCAGACACGCTTGGGTGACTGTATAAGCAAGGCAATCGTGGAGGGTTTGAGACAGGGTTTGGAGGCCGGGGTGGTGCATGGATCCAAAGGGGTTAAACTAGAACAGATTAAGGCCTATAATCCGCGAGCCAAGGAGGTCTACCGCGAATCAGTGATACGTCTTAGTGACGTCCCTTTCCCACTTCTTGATTCCTTGGAAGCTTGTAAGGATTCTTCATTAGAATTCCTTATGTCGCAGCTTGTGCTTCAAGAGGAGAGGCCAGGTAGTTCGGGGGAATTCGTTTTTAATCCCCCGGTGGCGGAGGAGGTTGCTCTTCCCAACTCGTTGCTTCAAACCATTACCAGGCGCCCGCGCGCCATTGCCGTGTACAAGGAGATGAAACACCGGTCGTATGGTAAGAGGTTTAATGTTTGGAATCCCGAGCTGCTTGTTTCGGAGGTGGAGCATCAGGTTACTTCTACTGGAGAGCCTTCCATGGTGATCGTTTCCCCTGGTCCAACCCCTTCCTCCGCGGTTACGGGTCCGACCGGGGAGGATGAGAAAGAAGAAGAAGAAGAAGAAGAAACGGCTGCCCACGATGATATGTTTGACGCCAGCATTCTTGATGGTACCGGAAATGCATGAGTTGGTCTCTTATGGGCGGCATTTAGACTATGCCACCTTTTCCATCTGTTTTGAAGCTTTATTTATGTTTGATAGGGTTGTGTTGTTATTGCGACACCATTTTTGTAAGTCGGGGTATGCCCCCTGTACTTGTAAAAATATCCGTGAATTTAATGAAACTTCTTGGTTAGTTGTACACGTTTTTTTTTTTATTTGCCGGACTTAGTTGTTTCGGCTTTGAGTTGAATTTGGCACGCACTGGGAGTCCGGGTATCCAACAATGGTCAATGGGTTTGCAATACCACTTATATGCCCGAGTCAATTTTGAGGTTGCTCATCCTGTATGCGCGACATCGTTTGCCGCGGGTGTGATAATCATGCGAAAGATGTAAAAAATGTAAATGGATTTTTGTTTTGGAAAATTTGTAGAGCGGGCTGCATCTACGCTTCATTACTTAGAAAACATTACAAATAGAAATAAGAAACATGAAAACTTAAAGTTCCCTGTTGTCCGGACCGATCCGTGATCAACTTACAAAAGACGGGAAAACTTACTTACGCTTAGATGTAACATTTCTTCAAGTTGCGGATGTTCCATGTTCTTGGGAGTATCTCCCCATCCGCGGCTCTGAGCTTGTACGCTCCATTCCCTAGTGCTTCCATCACTTCATATGGCCCTTCCCATTTGGGACCGAGCTTTCCGGTGTCCTCTGCTCTACTAGCTTCGTTGTTGCGGTAGACAAATTCTCCGGGTCTGAAGGCCGTGCTTCGTACTTTGGCATTGTAGTAGCCCTCCATCTTCGCTTTGCTGCGCGCTTCTTCAATGGCCGCGGATTCTCATTTTTCCTCCAGGATGTCCAGATTTAGGCGAAGCTCTTGGTCATTGGAGATTTGGTTTATGGCCGTACATCGGAGACTTGGCATTCCAATCTCTACCGGGATAACTGCCTCAGTGCCATATGTGAGGGAAAATGGGGTTTCGTCGTTGCTTGTTTTGATCATAGTACTGTGTGCCCAGAGCACGCCGGCACTTCCTCCACCCGCCCTTGCTTCCTTTGTCCAACCTTGCTTTGATGCCTTCTCCCGCACTTTTGTTCGCGCTCGACCAACCCATTTACTGCGGATGTTTTACCGATGCAAACCGTTGTTTGATATTGAGCTTCTGGCACCAATCCTTGAATGGGTTGTCGCGGAACTGCTTTCCGTTGTCCGACACTATCTCTCCCGGCAAGCCAAAGCGGCAGACTATGTTATCCCAAACAAACTTCTTCACTTGCCTTCCTGTGATGGAGACTAAGGGTTTGGCTTCGATCCATTTAGTGAAGTAGTCTATCGCGACAATCATAAACTTTACCTTGCCGGGGCCTTCTGGGAAAGGTCCGCAGATGTCGATACCCCACTTGTAAAAAGGCCAAGGAGAGGTGATTGGAGTCAGATTTTGTTGCGGATTTTTGGTACCGGGGCGGTGTTGGCAATCTTCGACCATCAGATTAGCTCACGTGCATCCCTATGCATCGCCGGCCAATAATATCCGGATCTAATTGCTTTGGCTACCACCGCCTCGGCCGGAGTGCATGCTACACGATCCTTCGTGGATTTCTCGCAAGACGAGTTGGTTGGGTGGGGCCTACATCGGAGCCAAGGTTCTAGGAAGGATTTTAATAGGATTCCGCTCTCAACGCGCATCGCCCGCCTTGATCCGTAGCTTTCTTGCCTTGTTGTCATCCACGGTAATATTTCATCCCTCGTGTACTCAATCGGGTGTCATCCAAGTATCCTTGTCTTCTTCCACGATAGCTAGTACTTCCTTTTCTTCAATGGATTTTTCTTTAAGACTTCCACAAGGACCTGTTTTGTCGTGGGCAAAGTCGGTGGATTTAATTTTGCTTAGCGCATCGCTTGTTTGTTTTGGCTCCGGAATCTGCCGATGGAGAACGTCCTAACCCTTCAATCAATGCTTTGGCCTTTGCCAAGTAGCGCGCCATGCTCTCCTCCTTCGCTTCATATGCTCCATTTATCTGGTTTGCCACAAGACGGGAGTCGACATTTGCTGATAAGTCTTTTACCCGCATTTGTTCAAGAATCCTTAGTCCCGCGACAGTGCCTCGTACTCGCCTTCGTTGTTGGATGCCTCGAACTCAAAGCGGAGGGCGAGGTGAATTCCTCGCCTCCCGGTTTGTCGATTAAGCACGCCCGGACCCTCCATGCACGAAGATCCGTCTCAGGAATAGTTTCACGGCTCGAGTATTGTTGTCGGGTCCTTTTCTTGTCCAAGTTTTCTTCCGGAATCTCAAGAATGAAGTCCGCTAACACCGTCCCTTTATGGTCAGTCCGAGGTCGAAAGGTGATGTCATGTTCATCCAACTCTATTGCCCATCCAGCCATCCTTCCGCTTTTTTCTGTCTTAGTCAAGACTTGCTTCAGTGGCTGGTCTGTGATGACCGCTACTGGATGTGCTTGGAAGTATCGCCGCAACCTACGAGATGCATATACTAGCGCCAGGACCAGCTTTTCCAGCGGAGTGTAATTCACCTCCGGGCCTTTTAGGGCGCGGCTGACGAAGTACACTGGCTGTTGCCTCGACTCCCTTTGCGCTAACAAAACCGCGCTTGCCTTCTTGGGACGCGCTGTACATAATCAATTCTTCATTTGGCTGTGGAGCTATGACCATTGGTAGGTTGGCAATGTGCTGCTTTATTTCCTTGAATGCTTGTTCCGCCTCCGTTGTCCAATAAAAGTCGCTCTTTTTAATGCACTTCTTCAATGTCTTGAAGAATGGAAGGACCTCTCCACCGACTGACATGAAACGATCGAGGTCGGGCTAGTTTTCCTTTCGGAGATCGCACTTCCTTTTTGGTCGCCGGGATTTGAGGGTAGCTACGCCGCAGACTTATCCGGGCAAGCTCGGATGCCCTCTTTGCTCACCACATGACCCGTAAACATCCCCTGCTCCGCCCGAATGTGCACTTGGGGTTAAGCTTCATGTTGATGTTCCTTAAGGTCTTGAAGGTTTCGCCATATCCCCGAGTACTTCTTCCTCTCGAATGGCTCTTGATGACTAGATCGCCAACGCACACTTCCAGATTTCTTCCAACTGCTTCTCAAACGCCTTATCCACGAGCCTTTGGTATGTGGCGCCATCGTTCTTTAGACCAAAGGCATTTTGGTGTAATGAAGATGCCTTGGTTTGTGTGGAACGCGTCTTTTCCTCATCCCTACCGCCATTTCAGATCCGGTGATACCCTTTGTACGCCAAGGAAGCACTTGAATGGGTATCCGCAAAGGGATTCAACCTTCCATCGATCTCCGGCAAGCGGGTAGCAATCTTCTGGGCGAGCTTTGTTTAAGTCCTTGAAGTCCACACATTCTCCGCCTTAGCCACTCTTTTTGACGAGAACGGGTTAGACAACCACCGTGGTAGTGTACCTCCTTCATGATCCCCACCGCCACTAGCTTGGTAACATCTTCATTGATTGCTTTGTTTCTTTCTGGGCCCGTCCCTCTTCTTTGTCGCACGTGGTCATAACCGCCCGGACATTCGCTTTGTGCCCGCGATTGTCCGCGGAACTCCGCCATGCCTGAGGGCTCCCAAGCAAAGATGTCCAAGTTATTCCCGAGCAGATCGCAGGCTTTTCTTCCCCGCCGCCAACCCTCCAATGGTGACCGCTGGTCGTGGAATCAGGGGTTGATTGCCACCGCGACTCCTTCCTTCGCTTCGCTCGCGGTTACATGGTAAGGTTCTCGTTCCGCAACCATTCGCATTCAACCGGACAACCTTGTCACTGTAAAGTCACGACTCCGCCACAAGTAGGAAACTTCAACATCCCATGCGCCGTGGATGGCACTATTCTCACAACAGCCTAATCCCCGCCGTCCAATTATCCTGCTAGGGAGAAGGAGATCGTACCACCATGAAGTCCATCCACGCACCGCCGACCTCTCTTCGCCTCCCAACGTCACTTCCAAGAGGATCCGCCTAGGCCGCCATGAGAGTTCTCTCACTGAACCCAAGAGTGGTGATGAAGGTGGATTAGTCTTTATGGATATCCGGGCTTAGCTTGTTGAAGCAATGTTCGATAGAACTTCGAGGCGCTTCCATTATCCACGACATCCCGTGGAATTGTGCACCCTTCTACATCCGCCTTGATTACCAGCCGGTGGTCGCCCCTACCATCTCCTGGATACGGGGAAAAGATATTTCCATATTCAAGACCGCGTCCGGACCCAAATTGGTTCGACCGACCGCTGTGTGTTGACCATGTATATGGCGTGGGCTTTGTCGTATCCTTCTTCGCCCTTGGGCTGCCATTCTTTGCGCCCATTCTTGATCTCTTTCGACCGATGCGCCACCGTTCAGATCCGATCGCCTCCTCTATCTGCTTCTTCAACCGATAGCATTCGTCCGTGTTGCGCCTTTTTCTCCGTGGAAGTCACAAGATTTGTCTTTATTCCTAGACTCGACCGGACCGGACATTGGCTGGGGAGCTGTGAACTTGACCGTATCCATGGCCAGGATTTCTTTTGGCGTTTTTGGGGGGTGAACTGCCTCTCTTCTTCTCCGCCTTAAGCGGTCTTGAACTCCCTTTTCTTTCAAAGATCCGATGTTTTTCTCCTCCTCTTGGTTTTTCCACCGAGTGCTTCTTCTTTGTTGGTTGGCCGCAGCCCACCTCACCCGAGAAATGCTTTCACGACCTTCCACATTTCATCCCGCGACCGGGAATGTTGTCATTGAGCCTCCCGACCGCTCCCGGTTAGTTATCCTGCATAAAGCCGTACACACTCATGCACTCGGGAGCTCCCTTCACATACATGCTTTCTGTCTTGAAGCGTTCCACGAATGCTTCTGTGGATTCCCCTTCCCGCTGCTTGATGTGGTGCAATTCCACAGGATCTTTCGTATACTTCTTCTGTTGTAGGAAGTATGAAAGAAAACTCGATCTCAACTCCTCAAAGTTATCAATGCTTTCCGGACGCAGCTCATCAAACCAGCCGCGGGCGTGTCCAACAAGGGTGGAGTTGAACATGTGGCACCAGGTGGGCATGGCCCATCTTTCCACCTTGGCCGCGGTCTGAAAGATTTTCAGATGATCCTCCGGATCTCCTGTCCCGTCGTATGTCCTGATGTGGGCTGGCATTCTTGTTCTGTCTGGGAACTCGAAATTCCGTATGCGACGGGTAAAGGGGTCTCGTGTCACCACGCCATACGGGAGTAGAGGTCGCCATCTTCCCGCTTGCTTTTCGGTGGATTTCAATGTCCTCCAAAGGCTTTCCTCGCTCGGGAGATACTTTGTTCTACTCTCAGACGAGTGGTATGTTTCTCCTCTCACGAATTCGAGTAGGAAGCATTGCCGGTAGTACTCCATGGTGTCTATCACCGAACGCCGGTCATGTCCCGCTTACTTTGCTTTTTCCGCTTCTTTGCATTGTCTACGGAAGTGACCTTGACCGAGTCCGAGAACACGGTTGGTTTTGGGTCACCAAGCCTCGTGGACACATGCGAGGCCTTCTCCGCCTTGAGAATACATCCGCCGCTGCCTCTTGGCCTCCAACCGCTTTTTCTCTAGAACCTCCCTCGCCTCACCGCTAAGTCTGAGAAGACACTTCGCGACTTGGAATACTCCGACGGTCCGACCGGCACTAGGATTGACTTCGCGCCTCTTTGGCGCCTCTTTTCTTTCGGATGTCGGACGAGTATTCCGAGCGTGTTCTTGAGATCTCTCATTTCTAGTCTCATCGTTAAAATCTAACCGGTTTTGACCGGTCCGCTTTTTCTTGATGGACTCTTTCGCCATGAAGCGGCAAGATCCGATGGTAGTGCTTCGTAACTCCCTTATCGACGCGTCTGTCGCGGGTCTTAGGGTGGTATGGTTCGTGGCTTGCACTTTTCATTCCTCGTGTGTTTCGACCGACGGCCTGTGGGAGGGAGGGTTTTCGCCAAATTGCTCAATAGAGTTTTTTTTTTTTTTTTTTTTGGAAACGCAGCTATGTTATCGGTCCCACGGATGGCGCCAACTTGTTAATACACCCACAGGCGCCTTCCATGAAGATTAGTGTAGGCTAACTTCCTGTGAAATAGGTCTTGTACTAAGTGAGATTCTTGATCGCTAGTCGCTAAGAAAACCAACACCGAGACCTCACCGCGAACGGGTTCCGCGGTCAACCTCCCGCATGAGAGTAAGTGGTAGTTTTAGAGAGATAAAGTTATGTTCTAGAGAGAGAGTGTATGTGTTACCGTTGATAGAGGTGAGGCCTCTATTTATATGGTTGACCTTTCCGCCGTGTTCCTGGATCACGCCATGAGAACGATACTGGGAGTGGGAGTGACGAGGTAAACCCAGAGCTTGTCGCGTGCTTTGATAGCGACGCTTTGGGGGAATTGTCCCGCTTTTTTTGGGACCGCAGTTGTGGTACATTGAGTCCGAGCGAGATTCCTCACCTTTACGCCGGACGCGGTTGTGTTCTTGTTCGGACGCTGCCTCATCGTCCGCGAATGGCTTAGCGGCCATTGCCGGTATGTATTTGGTCCGCGATGTAACCACGTGAGTGCCGGAGTATTACATACTCGTGCTTAGTCCGCTGCCTCAACCCAGACAGGTGCTGGGGTCATACGTGATCGCGGATAAACGGACTTGAAATCGGGGCATGGCGATGGTGAATCACGAGGGACAGGTGGCGGGCGAGGATGCAATCGATGACTTCAGTGAGTGGTGACTACTAAAGACCGATTACTAGAACAAGATTTGGTTTGGTTGAGACTAAGAAAGAGGAAAGGAGATGAGATGAAGAGGATAAGGAAGAGTCAAATGAGAGGTAGAAAACAAATGGAGTGGACTATGAAAATGTGGATTTGATTTTGGGAAAATATTTGAAGCGGGATAGTGAAATGTAAAGAGGGACATTCTAACTTTTGGAGAAAACATAATTTTTTCGCCTTTATAGAAACTAAGTAACTAACTACTTGATTACCAATAAGTTTAACAAATTGATTTTATTTGAATCTAGGCACTTAATATTAGCTTAACTTATTCGATTAAATGAAATGTAGTGCCTCGATAAGTTTAGAAGGTTAGGCTTATTAGTGCCATTATAAACGAAATGAATAAATTGATGTACGCCATGTTTGAGTTTCAACTCCTCCGTTTAGTAAATCGGTTCTTCGTCAACATGTGATGTCATGTGTTTAATTGGTCGAAAACTCTTTCCTCTCGAGAATGGTAACTTAAGCGTTGAAATGATTTACAAGGTGAAACTTTAACTCTTGAAAATTACGACTTACTTAAGCGTAAGTATGTATAAGCTCAAGTATAAGTACTTATAATTGTACAATATATATACCAAGAGCCTCAAAGAAAGGCCTACAAGGCCGATTAATCATCGCCTATGCGCTATTAGGCCACCAACCTTTTGATATGTGTAAACACCAAACAACCGGTCAATGGCGGTCAATGACCGTGAACGATGGTCAAACTCGAGGAAACTTGCAAATCTTGGCGGAAATACTCAAAACTCGATATAAACTAGTTTTAATCACTTATTGTCGATGTTTATATCTAAAACTCACCGGAAATACCAAAACTTGCCAAAATGCCAATCGATTAATCACCGATTAATCTCGCTGTAACCGATTACATGCTAAAAATGGGTCGACCGCCCACCACCAATTCACGATTTTTTCAACCTTGATATACGCATATAAATATAAATATAAGTAAGAAAACCTAAAAAGAATTAGGAAAAAACACGAACTTATGTCGGTAAGCCTTTGGTGATAGTGATGAATCATCGATCGATAACCTTGTATTACTAATTGCTGGTAATCCGTCACTAATTAATAACGGACATCGACGGATCCCTTATGAATTATCAACGGAATTTTTCCACAAGAATCCGTTAGTGTTTGCGACGGATTATTGACGGAATCACCATCCATCGGTGTCCGTTAGAAACCGTCGTATTTCTAGTGACGGATTACCAACGAAATGTATGTGTCGGTAATTTGTCGCAACTCGGCTTGCAATCTATCGCGAACTACGTCTGCCAGAATCCGCTTCGGCGATTCTCATAGTTATTAACGGATTTGTTTCGCTAGTAAATCCGCCATTGTTGCCCAGCTTAGTTGTGTTAGACTTAACTACTTATAACGCAAAAGACATCTTGAGCATTAATTACTCTAAGGGGAGTTTGGTTGAGGTAATTTAAAATTTCAAATATTAAATTCTAAAAATTTAAATTTTGAGAATTTAAAATTTGAATTTAAAATATCTTCGTGATATTTGGTTGATGTAAATTTATAAATATTTTTTATTTTTAATATAAATTTCATAAAATATTCTATTTAAAATTTTATAAAAAAATATAAAAAGGTTTATAAAAATTTATAAAAAGTTTATAAAAAATTTATAAAAAAAAGTTTATAAAAAAGTTTATACAAAAATTGAAAAAATTTACAAAAAATTATAAAAAAAGTTTATAAAAATTTATAAAAAAGTTTATAAAAACTTATAAAAAAGTTTATAAAAATTTATAAAAAGTTTATAAATAAAATTTATAAAAAATTTCATAAATATTCTATTTAAAAGTTTATAAAAAACAATAAGAAAAAAAGTTTATAATTTTTTTTCAAGAATTAAAATTCTTCACGCTTTGGAAGATTCTAATTTTTTCCATTTTGCAATTCAGTAGAATCAGAATTACTTCAATGTCCCAATTTGAGTTGGATATTTGAAGAGAATTGAAAATGCAAATGCCCCAATATACTCCAAATTACCCAAACCCAACGCCCTAAGATAGTTGAAACTTAAAATTAAACAATACAAATAATCAAACATATTATATAACCAATCAAACATAATTTTTATTAAATGTCACTAAAATACTTAAAAACTTAAAATTAAACAACACAAATAATTAAGCATATTGTACAACTATATAACAATCGATTTTTGACAAAATTATAAAGTCAACACCTAATTAATTGCATTTTAATGTATCGACAGCTTTAATTAAACAAGCATTTACATGATACGAAAACAAAAAAAGAACACTCACTTTATCTTGTGAATCTAACTATCTAAGAGTCACACACAAATAATATTTATCTTAAACAAATTCGATATCTAACCAAATAATAATAATAGTAATAAATGTGGATCTATGTCCGCAAATCAATGATGGATGATCAGGTCTAATAGCGGTAGAGACTAAATAGGGCAAAGGAGGAAGTGGTCACAGAATAATAACAATGAAATGAGATGGTTTTAAATAGTACCGGAGGGGCGGGGGCGTGATGGTGGAGAATTAGGTGGTTAGGGTTAGTAGAAGTGGTCAATGGTCGAGTGGACCACGGTGCGTGTTGTGGTGTCGGTGGATACTTTAGGTTGAAAACAATGATGAAAGCTTAAAGTGTTGTGATGTGTGTGTAATGTGTGTATGAGAAATGGGACACAAGGTATTTAGAAAATTTCCCGAATGGTCTCGCAGAGAAGTGGTTTTCTGCAGGACCACTTTTTCCGACATTACCAATTTGTCCAAGTTCATCGCTGCTTATTAGCGATAAGCCAAATTTAACACGTGTTTGGCCCTCATTAAAAGTAATCCAATGCAAACGCTTTGTTGCTTCTTAGCGTTGAATTCATTCAACATGGGGCACAATTGACGCTAAACTCAAAAAAATAAAAAATAATAAATGCCACATCATCAATTCTCACGCCTCTTAGCAATAGATCTACACTAGTTAATGTTTAGACAAGCATTTATTAAACAAAATATAAAATATGCAAACTCACCCCTTGAACCTTTTAATATTTACAACTTTTAATATAACAAACTTTAATCGTCAAATATCTAGCAAATATCTAGCGAATTCGCTAATAAAGAATATACTGCTATGTAAGAGTTACCGATTACTTAACAAAACGAGTACAATATCGATATGTTTTTAACATACACAAGATTCTATAAAAATGTTAAAGTTTGATACATTAAAAAAAAAAAAAAAAAAAAAAAAAAAAAACTTTAAAACACAATCTTAAACCACAGGCCCAAACACGCAATTATACAAAATAAAAAAATAAAAAAATCTTTGAAATGACCTAATATCGCTTTGAAAATAAAACGTAAACATTTATAAACTAAAAACTAGTATCCTTTTATTCATACAGTAAGACAAAATCTTGATATTTTTTCTCTGTTTACAAAGACTATACAAGAGACAAGGTCGCTTTCCATAAGTCGCTGATGACACCGAGCACGAGAAGTTTGCCATCTGTGTGAAAGTTGACTTTGGTTGATAAGGACTTCGCCTTTATCCGATTCAACTTGTCCCACCTTATCCCGCCATTTCATTGCCTTCAGCCTTCTACTTGCCTTTGTCTTCAGTAAGTAGGCGGTGAGAGTTTAGGGATTCGATGAGTTATTGTCATCACCCACCGAATCCACCATTTTTCTTGACCGCCTCACCCCTAAGTTTCGCCATCGAAAGGAGAGACTTCTTCTTCGCCTTCCGAGTATCTCGAAGATGGCTCACCGAGAGACTATGCACCCAAGGACTGTTAGTGTTTAAAGGTCTAAAACTTCTGTATTTTCTATTCAAACTTAGACTTAAGGGTTTGGGTATTTATGAACCCAATAGCCTCCCTATTTGATATACAATAGCCTTAGTGTTTGATCGATGCAAGAAGCGGTTGACTTCTTCTTACATCTAATGTACTAATGAACATAATAAGGAACATCAATAGTTTAACAAAACATACATCGCTTATTGATTAATTACATAGTTCCTATCACTAGTTCAAAAGATAAATGATAATGATGTCAATCAAGATGGATCCCCAAGGCTTCAAGCTTGACTTTCTTTGTGATGAGTGTTTCTTTTTCGTGGTGCTCTCTTATCTTGGCGTTTAAGTCAAGACAGAACCCGACGTTATAGGAGTCTGAATTTGAGAGGCCACTGTATGTAGCTCAAAGATTGTAGCCACACATGCTCGATCAATGTCATTCCACCTTGGAAAATGGGTTTCATAGACATTAATGAAGAATAGTCCTCTTTCAGTTTTCAATCACAAGACAGCTTTACAAACTTCACACCTTCGTGTAGCTCCCTATTGCATCTCGTCCAGAACTTTGATCTCGTGCTCGAACTCAACCTCTTCGCTTGCTCTGATGATTGAGGTTGAGATCCTTGAGGTGTCATATAGCGGTGAATCCCCAAGATTACGGGTGCTTCTCTCATCTTTCATACCTTTTGCTAATCATTTTCATCAGCCTTAACCACCGTGATTCTCGCTTCTTTTCAATGATAGGACTAAGTTTCATCGAGTTCGGTGATCCCAAAGTCGTTGAATTTTTGGGGATCATGAACCTCGAAGTGTCTTTATCATCCCCCTGTAGACATTCATTGCAAGTGGTTTGGACTTGGGATGATTCTGACATTAGTGATTTCCTCAGCAATTTTCGCTTGTCATTGACCGCTTGTAGTGGTCAATTCTTTCTGCCCGATGCATGCTGACTCTTTTGTTCTTTTCATCTAACTTTTCTCATTTCACCCATTTGAGTCGCCTCGAGCATCCTTGAACTGTCCCTTCTTGACCTTTTCAAGCTTCTTAGGATCAATTCCAATGTTCTCGCCTCTCAAGAACAACTTGTAACAAAGGCTTTTGCTCTTTCTTTCTTCATCGACTAGTTTCCTCCTCCTTTCTTCCTTAGCAAGATAGGCACTTAGTTGTTGCGGAGGGCGGTACCTCGGTGTTCTTGGGTCATATAGGGGATCTTCTGTGCCGGTGTTTGCATTATTGTCTTCTTCCTTGTCCCGCCTCAAGAAGATGATGCTACCAATGGTGGTGTTGTTGTCATGATTGTTGTTGTTGTGGGACTAATGATAAGTGGTTCAATAAACCAGTGGGAGTGATGAAATAGGTGTTGTAGAGACTGTTGAGTGGCTCCCCTCGGCGTGAGAGGAGTCTCTTCATGGTCTTATCCTCCTCAACTGACTGTCATAACGTCATTAAGAGCAAGAGTTGCCTTTGACACCGGGAGTTGGGTGGCTTGACCTTGAAGGCTTGATAGATCTCAGCGACCATAGCCTTGATATCGCTTGTATCTTTTGAAGACCAAAATGACCTTTTATACCAAATTAGCTTTGAGAGAGTTCCACAAGGCCATTCTAGGCCCAAGATTCCAAGCCATTGAAGATGATGCTTTAGCCAAAGTAGTCACCGAGCATCCAAAGAACCCGGTGTAGCACTGAAGAGACCGGAATGAATATCAAGACCCCGAACATTGGCGATTGAGCATACCAATTTTAGTGAGACGTGATGAATTTTTCACGATACATCGCTGGCCTCCAAGACTTTGGAATTGAGGTTGGGTCTTCTTTGACAAAGATCCCCGATTTCATCAATTGTAACGCCACAACCTCAAGATGCTTTAGAAATTTAACTGTGTTTTCATCCGAATGGCGAAGATATTGGTACATGAGATCCCCTGTTCATCTGTTTGATCAAATGCTTGTACCTCAACCTTCATATCTCAGCATAGTCGGCAAAGCAGACTTCAATGTGTTGATCCCATAAATTTTCAAGAACCCAAGAGTATAGCTTCCTTGAAGCTTTAGTGATCCACATAACCATTGCCTCTCTTTAAGTGGAAGAGTATTATCAAACTTTTCAATTCTTCTGTGATGTGAAGATGCGGTAAGAGTCGAGTCATTATCTTCAGCCGGAAAGGCGACTTTGGGCTCTTGTGGATCAGCCGATGTTTTGTTCAGCTTTGAACATCAACGCCCACTTCTTCTCCGCCGATAGAATTTCATCTGATTAGTGTAAGCTAACTCTTCGGAGAATAGATTTTGTATAAGTGAAATCTTCGATTGCTAATGCTAAGAAAACCAACACTGTTAGTCTCACCGCGAATCGGGTTCCACGTCAACCTCCCATGAGAGTAAGTGATAGTTTTGAGAGATGAAGTGAATTCTAGAGAGAGAGTGTATGTTACTGCTCGAAAGAGAGAGACTCTATTTATATGGCCGACCTTCGCGCGTTCTCGCGTCACGGCCTCGAGAACGGCATACAGTGGATTGACGAGTCACCGCAGCTTGTCCGCTTGTTGCGATGGTGATGTTTTAGCTGAGTTGTCCCGCTTTTTTGGGACCGCAGTCGCAGACATCCGACCCAGGAAGATTCCTTTCCTTTACGCGGGACGCGGCCGTTTTTTGTTCGGACGCTGTTCATCGCTCGCGAATGGCTTAGCCGCCATTGCCGGGTATGTATTTGGTCCGCGACCGCACTATGCTGGTGTCGGGAGTATTACATACTCGACTTAGTCCGCTCCCGACCAGATTGCGCAGGGGTCATACGATCAAGTCCCCCGCCTAGTCAGCTTGTTAGTCTTATTGCAGCTACCGCTAGACTAAGTTTTCTCGTAACCGCGGTTGTGTGTCGAGGAAGACCTAACCACCGATCGACTATGTTTTCCACACGTGGCGCAGGGCGCATGTTATACCGTCCTCGATTCGCGAGCCGCCTCACCGTATTTTCTCGATCGATAAGACGTCACGCTCCATCTCGCTCGCTGATCTAGGCAGATTCGATCACTAGTTACGCCTCGCGACGCTGCATGTTGTTGGCCGCTCGATTGACCCGCCGCTTTTACTTTTGGGAGAGTATAAATACTTTCTTTTTACTTTATTGGTTATCGCATACATTTCCTCTTCGCAAGTAAAAAGAAAACGCCTCCAAGTTTTGTGTGCTCCTTCCTACTTTATCAAAGTTAGGTTTTTCCTCCTTCCTTGTAGTTCAATGGCTAAGAACTCCTAAGTGACTTTACCCGTAAGTTGTCCCAAAAGATTTGAGTGATTTTGCTCTAGATATCACATTCCTTCGAATCGCTCATCCACTTCTTCCCGGTCCCAACGACACCATAATGGATGCTCCTATGGTAAGATAGAGTGTATACTAGGTTCTTCGAACTTTGCAATTTTAGGATACCCCTTCCGCTCCTATGTAGGGTCTTGGAATATTTTCAAATTCATCTATCGCAGTTATCCGTGATCCGCCGCTAGGATTAGTCATTTTGAGATCCTTTGTCGCGCCACGCGGGACACCCACCGTGCCATTATTTAGGAAGTTTTATTATTCGGAATGAAGGATAGTTCGATGACACTAGAGAAGCCGTGGTGGTCCTAAGTCCTGATTGTTCCGGTGTTACACCGCCTTCGATTCCGTGAAGAATTGGAAGGAGTTCTTTTCGGGTTGACGCAACTGCTTTTCCATTAGCGATCTCGTAGAACGAAAGTTTCATGACCGTGATCCACCTCCCACCGACGACAGCATCGACTTGAGTTACCGCATCGCCTTGATACGATGCGCGCCTTTTAAGAAGTTGCCGAGCCTTTTCTTTGCAATGCTGGTCTTAGCCGTGCTTCGATGATGCCACAAGACGACCTACTTTTAGGTCTTCTGATAATGAGGCGGGTAAACTTTTTAGGTTTGTCGCTACTGCTGCCTTCCCTTTATGTCTTGTTACTAATTGTGCATTTTTGTTTGCGATATGTCTCTTCGCTTTTATTAACCAATGTGATCCTTTCGAGGTAGCATCCGGGAAAGGACTCTGAGAGAAGGTGAGAAAACATTGCTGGATGAGACCGCCAGCCGAGTTATTGAGCCTTCGGAGAATACTATCACATTAGTCCAAGAGACTATTATGGACAACGTTGAAGCGGCGAAGGCTAACAAAGCCGCTGGGAAGAAGAGGGTTAGGCTTGTTGTCCCTTCCAAGCAACCTGAGAAGAAGAGGCTTATCCGCGCCGATAAATGATGCCGGATCCACTGGTATGGTATATGTGCTATGTTGTCGATTTTTTCTCGCTTTGCTTTCAAAAGATAACTTAAGTGTTATGATGCAGGGGCCGACCGCGGATCTCGCTTGAGCTTCGCGACGAGTCCGACTCGTCCGCTGGAAGTGACCAACTTGTCCTTCGAGGTTACCCGAATCGCAAGTCAATCCGGACTCGCCCAAAACATCCACCACGCTCATCAAGAGAACCTAGACGGGACATGCCCGCCCTTCGAGCCGCCCATTATGCAACAGAGAGCTCGCTTAGGCTGAGTCTCCTCGCAAGATCCTTCTCCGTCACCGCCCGCTGGCCTCCGATGATGATTTTACGAATCCTTGTCCGCGACACGGCAGAGGCAAAATATTTACGTCCCAAAGTGGTTGCCAACCAATGAGTTCCGATGAACGACCCTTGGATCCTTGTAGAGTACGCTAGACAACCTTGCAACTCCCGGTATTTGTCCACATGCACAACATGCCCCATACGGACTTCACGGAGCAAGACAACATGATGACCGCCCAGAAGCGCAGATGTCTTCCGAGATATGCTCATGGCCGCATTGAGCCGAACCGCACTAATAAGTTGAACAGAGACTCGGAGGAAGGATAAGAAGATCGAGGCTTTGAAGGGAAAATTGTGAGCTCGAGTCAAGCCGCGAGGCAACGGGTCTCCGCGAGCGGTCGGGTCGCCGAGTCCAAGCAAAAGAGCTTAAAAGGTTGTGCGAGCGCGACGCAATTAGAAGGTATGATTGCGCCCAAGGATGAACAACCGCACATCTCACCGCTGAGAATGCCGAACTAAAGGGTAGCTGCCGCCGCTTCGCTCGCTGGCGAACTGAAAGAGCAAAGAAAGCGCGGGTCACCGGAAGAAAAGTTCAAGGAGGCGAGGATAGGTCCGTGGCGAGTATGATGGTCAACTCGCATACCGACCAGAGGTCGCGGAGTCGACCGCGACTTGATGAGGACCCGCTTCCGAGTACCCTTATTGCCATCGGGAAAGCGCTGGTTATTGGTCATGGTTTTCGCAGGCATGGCTAGCTTTTAAACATTCCGAGGAGTTGCGTGCACGCATGGGCGATCAGATAAGCAAGGCGATCGCAAGGTTTGAGGCAGTGGTTTGAGGCCGGGTCGGTGCATGGAGGTAAAGGGTTAAACCGAGTGACATATTTATAATCCGCGATCCAAGGAGGTTTATCGCGAATCGCTGATACGCCTTAGTGACGCCCCTTCCCACTTCGATTCCTTGAAGCTTGTAAGGATTCTTCATTAGAATTCTTATGTCGCAGCCTTGTGTTAACGGAGAGAGACCAGCAATGGAGAGTTTGGTTTAATCCCTATGAGGAAGTTTCTTCCACCCTCCGCTTCAAACTATCACTAGCGCCCCACGCCATCGCCGCTTATAAGGAGAGGAAGCACCGCATATGGTGTTAAGTTTGATGTTCGAATCCGAGTTGCTTGTGTCGAGGTCGAGCACCGTGTTATCGCCATCGAGAGCCTTCTTGGTGATTGTTCATCCGGCCAACCCTTCCTCCGCGGTCACCGACCCCACCGGGAGGACGGAGAAGTAAGTAAGAAGAACAGTCACAAGACGATTTATATGTTTGATACAAGTGTTCTTGATGGTGCCGGAATCGCTGAAAGTTTTCGCAAGGCGGATTTAGACTATGCCGCCTTTGCAATCTATTGTAGCTTTTCCACTTATTATTTTGTTAGGTCGTGGTTGCCGCTAAGTCATTTATAGTCGGGTATGCCCCCGTATATGTAAAGAAGTCTTGCATATTTAATGGAAATTTTCCTTGGTTGTATGCGTATTCTTTACTTATTTGCCGAACTAGTTGTTCAAGCTTTGAGTTGAACCTCGTCCGCATTGAAGTCCCGGGTGTCAAACATTGGTCAATGGGTTTGCAATACCATTTATATGCCCGAGTCAATTTTGAGGTTGCTCGTCTTTATGCGCGACATCGTCCGTCTGTCGCAGATGAGAATCATGCATGAATGTAAGAGTAAAAATAGTATGGTTGCATCTTTATTTTGGAAAATTCAGAGCGGGCCGTGCATCTACGCTTCATTACTTAGAAAACATTACAATATAAACGAAATATGAAAAGTTAAAGTTCCTCGTTGTTCGGACCGATCCGTGATCAACTTACAAAAGATGGGAAAACCTATTTACGCTTAGATGTAACATTTCTTCAAGTTGCATGGATGTTCCATGTCCTGGGAGTATCTCCCATCCGCTGCCTCGAGCTTGTATGTTCCATTCCCTATTGCTCCATTACTTCATATGGCCCTTCCCATTGGGGCCAAGCTTTCCGTGTCCTCCGCCTACTAGCTTCATTGTCTGTAGACAAATTCTCCGGTTCGAATGTCGAGCTTCAGACATTGACGTTGTAGTACCCTTCCATCCTTGCTTGTCGCTGCGCCTTCAATGGCCGCGACTTCGCTTTTCTTCCGTGATATCCGCACTTAGCGAAGCTCTGGTCGTTGGAGATTTGGTTTATGGTCGCACATCTGAGACTTGGCATTCCAATCTCTACCGGATAACCGCCTGTGCCATATGAAGTGGAAAATGGGTTTCGCTGTTTGTTTTGATCATGGTTCTGCGCGCCTGAGCACATGCGCACTTCTTCCACCCGCCTTTACTTCCTTTCTCCAATCTCACTTTGATGCCTTCTCCTGCATTTTGTTCGCGCTCAACCACCTGTCATTTTCATGGATGTTTCACCGATGCAAACCGTTGTTTGATATTTAGCTTCTGGCACCAGTCCTTGAATGGGTTGTCGCGGAATTGCTTCCCATTGTCCGACACTATTTCTCCCGGCAGGCCGAAGCGGCAGACTATGTTGTCCCAAACAAATTTCTTCACTTGCCTTCCTGTGATGGAGGCTAAGGGCTTGGCTTCGATCCATTTAGTGAAGTAGTCTATTGCTACAATCATAAAATTTACCTTGCCGGGGCCTTCTGGGAAAGGTCCGCAGATGTCTATACCCCACTTGTAAAAGGCCACGGAGAGGTGATTGGGTAAGATTTTGTCATGGATGTTTTGGTACCGGACGGTGGACTTGGCAATCTTCGCGACTTTCAGATTAGCTCACGCGCATCCCCGCATCGCCGCCAATAATATCCGGATCTAATTGCTTTGCTACCAATGCCTTGGCCGGAGCGCATGCTACACGACCTTCGTGGATTTCAAAGACGAGTTGGCTTGAGTGGGGCCTACGATCGGAGCCAAGGTTCTAGGAAGGATTTCTGCATCAGATTCGCCTCTCAATGCGCATCGCTTTGCCTTGATCCGTAGTTTCTTGCCTTGTTGTCATCCGCCGGTAGCACTTCATCCCTTAGATATTCGATCGGTGTCATCCATGTATCTCCGCCTTCTTCCACGATAGCCACTTTTCTTCGATGGATTTTTCTTTAAGACTTCCACAAGGACCTGCTTTTGTCGTGGACAAAGTCATGGATGCAATTTTGCTTAGCGATCCGCTTGTTTGTTTTGACCGGAACTCGATGGAGAACGTCCAAACCCCTCAATCAATGCTTGGCCTTCGCCAAGTAGCACCATGCTTTCCTCCTTTGCTTCAGATGTCTGCTTATCCGGGTTTGCCACGAGACGGAGTCAACATTTTCGATAAGTCTTCGACCCGCATTTGTTCAACAACCTTAGTCCTCGCTGACAGTGCTTCAGACGGCTTCGTTGTTCGATGCCTCGAACTCAAACGGTAGGCGAGGTGAATTCCTCGCCTCCCGCTTGTCGATTAAGCCTCGCCCGACCCTTCTATGCACGAGGACCCGCCCGTGAATAGCTTCCATGGCTCGGTATTGTTGTCGTATTTTTCTTGTCGAGTCTCTTCATCCGGGATCTCAAAGAATGAAGTCCGCTAGTACTCGCCCCTTTATAACGTCCCGGTCGAAGGTGATGTCATGCTCGCCCAAATTTATTGCCCATTTAGCCATTCTTCCGCTTCTTTTTCCGCCTTAGTCAAGACTTGCTTTAATGGCCGGTCCGTGATGACCGCCATCGACGCTGTGGAAGTATCGCCGAACCTCGCGGATGGCTACACCAGTGCCGTGACAAGCTTCTCGCCGGAGTGTAATTCACCTCCGACCTTTAAGGCGCTGGCCGACGAAATATACCGGCCGTTGCCTCGACTTCCTTTGCGCTAACAAAACAAGGCCACCGCCTCGATGCAAATAGTACATGATCGCCTCCTTGGTCATGAGCGACCACCATCGGCAGATTGGCAATGTGTCGCTTCATTCCTTTGAATGCCCGCTCAAGGCCCAAAGGTCCAATAGAAGTCTCTCTTTTAATGCATTTCTTCGCTTTGAAAATGGAAGGACCTTCCACCGATTCGACATGAAACGACCGAGGTCGGCTAACTTTCCATTCAGACTCACTTCTTTTTGGTCGCCGGGATTCGAGTAATTACGGCCGCAGACTTGTCTCGGGCAAGCTCGATGCCTTCCTTGCTTACCACATGACCTAGAAACATGCCCTGCTCCGCTCCAAATGTGCACTTGGGGTTAAGCTTCATGTTGATGTTCCTAGGTCTCAAGGTTTCTTTCATATCCCCGAGTACTTCTTCCTCCGAATGGCTCTTGATGACTAGATCGCCGACGCACACTTCCAAATTTCTTCCGATTTGTTTTTCAAACGCCCGTCCACGAGCCTTTGGTATGTGGCACCTGCGCTTTTAGACCAAAGGGCATTTTAGTGTAATGTAAGATGCCTTGGCTCAGGTGAAACGCTATCTTTCCTCGCCCCTACCGCCATTCAGATCCGTGGTACCTTTGTACACGCCAAGAAAACACTTGAATGGGTATCCAAAGAGGATTCGACCTTCCAATGATCTCCTGCGGGTAGCAATCTTTGGGCAAGCTTTGTTTAAGTCCTTAAAGTCCCACACATTCTCCACCTCACTCTTTTTCGACGAGCACGGGTTAGACAACCAATCATGGTAGTGTACTTCTTCATGATCCCCGCCGCCACTAGCTTGGTAACATCTTCATTGATTGCTTTGTTTCTTTCTCGGGCGTCTCTCTCTTTTTTGTCGCAGACAGGTCATAACCGTCCTGACATTCGGCCAGGTTCCGCGATTGTTCGCAAACTCCATGCCATGTCGGAGGGCTCCTGCCGAAGATACCAAGTTATTCCCGAGCAGTGTCGCAGAGGCTTTTCTTCCTTGCTCGCTCAACCCTCCAATGGTTACCGCTTGATCGGGAACTGGGGTTGATTGCCACCGCTGACTCCTTCCTTCACTTCGCTCGGTTATATGGTGGTTTCGTTCCGCAACCATTCTCGCATTCAACTGGGACCACCTTGTCACTGCAAAGTCACGACTCCGCCTGCTGTAGGAAATTTCAAGATCCCATGCGCCGTGGATGGCACTATTCTCAACAAACTTAATCCCTGGACGTCCAATTATCCCATCAGGCAGGCGGGACCGCATCACCATGAAGTTCATCCACGCACCGCCGATCTCTTCATCTCCCAATGTCACTCCCAGAGGATCCGCCCTAATGGCCACGAGAGTTCCCCACGAAACCCAAGAAGTGCGATGAAGTGGATTAGTCTCGCGGATGTCCGCTTAGCTTGTTGAAGCAATGTTCAGACAGAACTTCAAGCACTTCTGCTATCCACGACATCCCGTGAATTGTACACCTTCTACATCCCCTCGATCACCGCATGATCGTCTCCACCATCTCCGGATATGGGGGAAAGATATTTCCATATTCAAGACCGCGTCCGGACCCAACTTTGCTTGACCGACCGCTGTGTGTCGACCATGTATATGGCGCTGGCTTTGTCCTGGTTATGGTATCCTTATTTCCACCTTTGGGGCCACCACTCTTTGCGCCCATTCTTGATCTCTTGACCAGATGCGCGAGTCGTCCGGATCCGATCGCCTCTATCTGCTTTCTTCAACTGTAGTATTCGTCCGTGTTGCGCCTTTCTCTCGTGGAAGTCACAAGATTTGTCTTTATTCCTAGACTCGACCGGACCGACATCACGGGGCCGTGAACTCGACCGTATCCATGGCCGTGATCTTTTACTGCCTTGTAGGGTGTGAACCCGTCTCCTCTTCCTCTCCTACATTGCCGGTCTTGAACTCTCCTTTCTTTCAAAGATCCAATGTTTTTGTCCTCCTCCCGGTTTTTCCACCGGTGTTTTTTCGACCGTTGGTCGCGCAACCTCACCTCGAGGAATGCTTTCACAACCTTCCACATTTCATCCCGCGATTGGGGATGTTGTCATTTAGCCTTTGATCGCCTCCGGTTCGCTATCCCGCATAAAGCCGACACACTCATGCACTGGAGCTCCCTTCACATACATGCTTTCAGGTTGAAGTTGCCCACTAATGCCGTGGACTCCTTCCCGCCGCTTTATGTGGTGTAATTCCACAGGTCTTCGATACTTCTTCCGTCAGAGGAAGTATGAGAGAAAACTCGACCTTAACTCCTCAAAGTTGTCAATGCTTTCCGGACGCAACTCATCAACCACCAACCGCGCCTTGTCCAACAAGGGTGGAGTCGAACATGGCACCACGTGGCATGGCCCATCTTTCCACCTTTGCCGCAGGTCCGAAGATTTTCGATGATCCTCCGGTCTCCCGTCCTGGCCATACGCTCTAATGCGAGCCGGCATTCTTGTTCTTTCCGGAACTCAAAATTCAGATACGACGGGTAAAGGGGTCTCGTGTCGCCCACGCCATACGGGAGTAGAGGTCATCCTCTTCCCATTTTTGCCTTTCTGGGTGGACTTCAAGGTCCCCCCAAGCTTTCCTCGCTTCCGGAGGAGACACTCCCTAGTTCCATCAAGCAAGAGTGGTAAGTTTCTCCTCCGCCAGACTTCGAACAGAAGCTCACGCTGGTAGACTTCTATTCATTGTGTCTATCGCGGAGCCTTTTTCATCATGTCTCGCTTGTTGCTTCCACTTCCCTTTGCTGCTACGGAAGTGACTTTCGACCGAGTCCGAGAACACGGCTGGTTTTGGTCACCCGCCCGGACACATGCGACGCCCTTTCCGCCTCATGAATACATCCGCCGGGCCTTTGGTCTCTACCTGCATCTTTCTCTAACCCCTCGCGCCTCGATCGCTAAGTCTCGAGAAGACACTTCGCGACTTGAATATCCGACGGTCCGACCTAGCACTAGATCGCTTCGCGCCTCTTTGGCGCCTCTTTTCTTTCGGGATGCCTGACGAGTATTCCGGGCGCTGCTTCGAGATCTCTCATTCTAACCTCATCGTTAAAATCCACCGGTTTCAATTCGTCCCGCTTTTTTCCCGATGGACTTTTTCCGCCATGGGCGGCAAGATCCGATGAGTGCTTTCACAGAACTCCTTATTGACGCCGTCTGTCATGGGTCTTAGAGTTGTTGTTCGTGGTTGCACTTTTTCATTCCTCCGTGTTTCTCGACCGTGACGCCTGTGAGTAGGGAGGGTTTTCTCGCCAAATTGCTCATTAGAGTTTTTTTTTTTTTTTTTTTTTTTTTGTGGAAACGCAGCTATATTATCGGGTCCCACTTGATGGCGCCAACTTGTTAATACACTGAAGCGCTTCTCCCACGAGGATTAGTGTAAGCTAACCTTCGAGAATAGATTCAGATTAAGTGAAATCTTCGATCGCTAGTCAAGAAAACAAACACCGTTAGTCTCACCACCGGAACGGAGTTCCGCGATCAACCTCCGTGAGAGTAAGTGATAGTTTTAGAGATGAAGGAATTTGAGAGAGAGTGTGATGTGTTACTGCTGAGTAGAAAGTAGACCTCTATTTATACGGCCGACCTTTCCGTCTCTCGGTCACGGCCTCGGAGAGAATGAAGGCCGCGACCTAAGTCACCGCAAAGCTTGTCCGCTTGTTGCGATGGTGATGTTTTGCTGAGTTGTCCCGCTCCTTTGGGACCGCAGTCGCAGACATCCGACTCCAGTGGAAGATTCCTTTCCCTTTACGTGGACGGTGTTGTTCTTGTTCTGGACGCTGCTTCATCGCTCGCTGAATGGCTGAGCGGCCATTGCCGGTATGTATTCCGTCCGTGACCGCACTATGGGTGTTAGAGTATTACATACTTGTGCTTAGTCTGTCTCAATTCAGTGATTGGTGCTAGTGGGGTCATACGCGATCATCCTCTCGAGAATGGTAACTTGCGTTGAAATGATTTACAAGGTGAAACTTTTAACTTTGAAAATTACGACTTACTTAAGCCGTAAGTATGTATAAGCTCAAGTATAAGTACTTATAATTGTACAATATATATACCAAGAGCCTTCAAAGAAAGGCCATAAGGCCGATTAATCATCGCTCTACGCTATTAGGCCACCAACCTTTTGATATGTGTAATCACCAAACAAATCGGTCAATGGCGGTCAATGACCGCGAACGATGGTCAAACTTGAGGAAACTTGCAAATCTTATGAATACTCAAAACCGATATAAACTAGTTTTAATCACTTATTGTCGATGTTTATATCTAAAACTCACCGGAATACCAAAACTTGCCAAAATGCCAACTGATTAATCACCGATTAATCTCGCCAGCACTGACATGCTAAAATGGGTCGACCGCCCACCACCAATTCACGATTTTTTCAACCTTGATATATACGCATATAAATATAAATATAAGAAAACCTAAAAGAATTAGGAAAAACACGAACTTATGTCGGTAAGTTTTGGTGATAGTGATGAATCATCGAATCGATAACCTTGTATTACTAATTGTGGTAATCATTACCATTAATAACGGACATCGACGGATCCCTTATGAATTATCAACGGAATTTTTTCCGCAAGAACCGTTAGTGTTTGCGACGGATTATTGACGGAATCTCACCATTCAGAACCGTTAGAATCCGTCGCATTTTAGTGACGGATTACCAACGGAAAATGTGTGTTTGTAATTTGTCGCAAATCATTGCAATTCATCGCGAACTCGTCAAGAATCCGTCACGATTCACAGTAGTTATTAACGGATTTGTTTCGCTAGTAAACCGCCATTGTTGCCCGCTTAGTTGTTAGACTTAACTACTTATAACGCAAAAGACATCTTTGGCATTAATTACTCTGGGGGAGCTTTATTGGCAGAATTTAAATTAATATTAAATTCTAAAAATTTAAATTTCGAGAATTTAAAATTTGAATTTAAAATATCTTCGTGACATTTGGTTGACAGAATTTATAAATATTTTTTATTTTTTAATATAAATTTCATAAATATTCTATTTAAAATTTTATAAAAAAATATAAAAAAGGTTTATAAAAAATTTATAAAAAAAAGTTTATAAAAAAATTAAAAAAAAAGTTTATAAAAAGTTTATACAAAAATTGAAAAAATTTACAAAAAAATTATAAAAAAGTTTATAAAAATTTATAAAAAGTTTATAAAAACTTATAAAAAGTTTATAAAATTTATAAAAAGTTTATAAATAAAATTTATAAAAATTTCATAAATATTCTATTTAAAAGTTTATAAAACAATAAGAAAAAAGTTTATAATTTTTTTTCAAGAATTAAAATTCTTCACGCCAAGATTCTAATTTTTCCATTTTGGCACCGAATTGTAAATTACTCAATGTCCTAATTGAGTTGATATTTGAAGAGAATTGAATGCAACGCTCTCAATATACTCCAAATTACCCAAACCCAACGCCCCAAGATAGTTGAAACTTAAAATTAAACAATACAAATAATCAAACATATTATATAACCAATCAAACATAATTTTTATTAAATGTCAAAATACTTAAAACTTAAATTAAACAACACAAATAATTAAGCATATTGTACAACTATATAATATCGATTTTTGACAAAATTATAAAGTCAACACCTAATTAATTGCATTTTAATGTATCGATGCTTTAATTAAACAAGCATTTACATGATAACGAAACAAAAAAAGAACACTTCACTTTATCTTGTGAATCTAACTATCTAAGAGTCACACAAATAATATTTATCTTAAACAAATTCGATATCAACCAAATAATAATAATAGTAATAAATGTGGATCTATGTCGCAAATCAATGATGGATGATACAGATCTAATAGTGCAGACTAAATAAAGGTAAGTGGAGGGTCACAGTGAATAACAATGGAAATGAGATGGTTTTAAATAGTACCGTAGGGGCAATGATGGTGGAGAATTAGGTGGTTAGGTTAGTAGAAGTGGTCAAGGGTCGAGGACCACTGCGGTGGTTGTGGTGCTCTGGATACTTTAGGTTGAAAACAATGATGAAAGCTTAGCAAAGGTTGTGATGTGTGTGTAATGCGGTATGGAAATGGGACACAGATAGCTTAAAATTTCCTCGAATGGTCTCGCAGAGAAGTGGTTTTCTGCAGAGGACCACTTTTTCCGACATTACCAATTTGTCCAAGTTCATCGCTGCTTATTAGCGATAAGCCAAAATTTCACACGGTTTGGCCCTCATTAAAAGTAATCCAATGCAAACCATTTTGTTGTTTAAGTGTTGAATTCAACATGGGGCACAATTGACGCAAACTCAAAAAATAAAAATAATAAATGCCACATCATCAATTTCTCACGCCTTAGCAATGAGATCTACACTAGTTAATGTTTAGACAAGCATTTATTAAACAAAATATAAAAATATGCAAACTCACCCTTGAACCTTTTAATATTTACAACTTTTTAATATAACAACTTTAATCACAAATATCTAGCAAATATCTAGTAATTCGCTAATAAAGAATATACCGCATGCAAGAGTTCCGGATTACGAACAAAACGAGTACATCGATATGTTTTTAACATACACAAGATTCTATAAAAATGTTAAAGTTTGATACATTAAAAAAAAAAAAAAAAAAAAAAAAAAAAAACTTTAAAACACAATCTTAAACCACAGGGCCCAAACACGCAATTATACAAAATAAAAAAATAAAAAAATCTTTGAAATGACCGAATATCTTTGAAAAAAAAACGTAAACATTTATAAACTAAAAACTAGTATCCTTTTATTCATAGGTAGACAAAATCATATATTTTTTTCCTGCTTACAAAGACTATATACAGAAGAGACAAGGTCTGCTTTCCATAAGTCGATGACACCGAGCCCCGAGTAGTTTGCCATCTGTGTGAAAGTTGACTTGGCTGATAAGACTTCGCTTTTATCCGATTCAACTTGTCCCACCTTATCCCGCCATTTCATTGCTTCAGCTTCTTCTATAGCATTGTCAGCAGGGTGAGTCAGAGTTTAGGATTCAAGGAGTTATTGTCATCACCCACCGAATCCACCATTTTCTTTTCTTGACCCGCCTTCACCCTTGCTCGCCACCGAGTGGAGAGACTTCTTCTTCGCCCATCGAGTATCTCGAAGATGGCTCACCGAGAGACTATACCAAGGACCGTTAGTGTTTAAAGGTCTAAAACTGCATTTTCTATTCAAACCTAGATCATGGGTTCGTATTGATCAACCCAATAGCCTCCCTATTCGATATACAATAGTTTGTTTGATCAAGAAGAGCAATGACTTCTTCAATCGAATGTACTAATGAATATAATAAGGAACACGAATAGTTTAACAAAACATACATCGCTTATTGATTAATTACATAGTTCCTATCACCAGTTCAAAAGATAATGATAATGATGTCAATCAAGATGGATCCCCTGGGCTCAAGCTTGACTTTCTTTGTGATGAGTGTTTCTTCTCGTGGTGCTCTCTTATCTGGCGCTAAGTCGCCACGTAACTCCCGACTGCCTGGCAGATGTCCCACCTCCGTGAGGCCATCGTATGTAGCTCAAAGACGAGCCACATGCCCGACGTGTAGCCCTATCAGACCTCGTCCAGAACTTTGATCTCTGCTCGAACTCAACCTCTTCGCTTGCTCTGATGATTGGTTGAGATCCTTGAGGTGTCATATGTGCCGAATCCCCAAGATTACCGGGTGCTTCTTACCTTTTTGCTAATCATTTTCATCGCCTTAACCACCGTGATTCTCCTTTTTTCAATGATAGACTGCTCATCGAGTTCAAAGGATCCCAAAGTTGAATTTGGGGATCATGAACCTCGTGTTTTATCATCCTCAGATATTCATTGCCAAGGGGTTTGACTTGGGATGATTCTACATTAGTGATTTCTCAGCATTTTCGCTTGTCATTGACCAGCCAGGTGTCAATTTTTCTGCCCGATGGTGTTTCTTTTGTTCTTTTCATCTAACTTTTCTCATTTCACCATTTGAGCCGCCTGAGCATCCTTGAACTTCGTCCTTCGACCTTTTCAAGCTTCTTAGATCAATTAATGTTCTCGCCTTCTCAAGAACAACTTGTAACAAAGGCTTGCTCTTCTTTCTTCATCGCCTAGTTTCCTCCTCCTTTCTTCCCAGCAAGATAGGCACTTAGTTGTTGCGAGTGTACCGGTGTCGCTTTGTCATATAGGGATCTTCTCAGCTCGTGTTTGCATTATTGTCTTCTTTCCTTGTCCCGCCTCAAGAAGATGATGCTACCAATGGTGGTGTTGTTGTCGCGATTGTTGTTGGTGGACTAATGATAAGCAGGTCAAACCGGGAGTGATGAAATAGGTGTTGAGAGATGTTGAGCTGGCTCCCTCAGCAGTAGGAGTCTCTTCATGGTCTTATCCTCCTCAACTGCTGCTTTAACGTCATTAGAGTTGCCTCTGACACTGGGAGTTGAGCTGCTTGACTGAAGGCTGGATAGATCTCAGCGACCATAGCCTTGATATCGCTTTTGAAGACCAATGACCTTTTATACCAAACAAATTACAACCACATGTAAAAAGAGAATAAAGAATTGCAAAAGTAGAGGATGAAGAGATGTTGTAGTATGTGATTCAAATATAATCCCTAAATTGAATTTGAATATATGCAATACTTACCGAGATGGATACCAAAACCCATCCGCATAGATGTTTTTTTCAAGGATGTTGAATCGGTGAATAAGATGCAACCGCTTTATGTGTTTTTGAATTGGTGAGATCATTGATTTCAAGTGATATCCGATGATTTTGTAAAAGCGCTTTGGAGAAGAATACATGGATGAGTATATCACAAAATTAAGTTGAAAGTGATTTGTGGAGACATTGAATGTTATTGAATCATTTACAAAATAATCGGAAGGAAGCGTATAAAAGAAGAATAGACATGAAACGATTTGACTTTTTAAGTAAAAGGTCATGCATAAAAGATATGTACTTGGGTTAATATGGTAGTGCATTAAACCAATTTTTAATGCAACATGTTTAGTAAGTTTGTACAAAAGCTTATTTTATTATATATAATAGATGTGATTTTGATGGAATAGGGCGATGTTGAAACTAATCGGAACCCACTAACCTCGTAGAGGAGCCAATCTCATGTTAGGGATAAAAAGGGTTTAAACTTATAAACATTATAACGGCACAACAATCTATTTACATATTCCTGATGTGTAATGAGAGGCGATTTATTTTGGATACTTTCATTCTGCTACTAACCAAGGAATGGATCTCCCACGGTCGGATCAACAAGACAAATTTTAAGAATAAAAACACGGAGGGACCACTTATGTAAATAATGAGTTCTTGTCCCACCTTATCCCATACCCATACCGTCACTTTCCCAAATTCAAGATCAACAAATCTCACTTTCTCTAACCAAAATAAAAACTAGCATAAAATTCAAAATCAACCATTTTTAACTGTTAAAGCAAAAAGAAAAACACAAAATGAAACAATCAACGATGTAGAACTAGATCTAGGAAAAACTTCAAAATGAACCGATTCAAACTCAAGATGATCAGACGGTGCTTCCAATTCTTTATTTAGTTGTTATTTTACTATTTGTTGTGATTTTATTTATGTTTTGTTGTTATTTATAAAAATTTGTGTTTTTAATTGTTAATTGATAGATTAATGTGATGATGAGATGATTGTGATGATTTTGTTCTTGAATATGGATTTTATTTGTGTTTTGAAAGATATTTATGACAATTTTGATGAGGATTTTGTGTGTTTATGATAATATGAGATATTAGAGGTTAAATCTAATTGAAAACCGTAGATATTATGATCTTTCTGTTAGCTTTGTATATATGGATGCACACCAATCGCTTGATGAAATGTGCGAGTGAAAAGAATCATACGTGTAGTATCACCAATGATATTTGAAGTTGAACTGTATATATGTATTATCATTAGTGATATTTGTATTATCACTTGTGAAATTTTGTTTATATGATAGGTTTTTTTGTTTATTTGTTAAGCTTTATTATATGTCATGTAGAGTATCACTTTTGATATTTCATTGTTATTGTTTTATAATCATTGTTAAAGTTTTTTTTTTTCTTTTTTCTTTTTTTGTTTTGTTAAAAGTTTTGATGATATACTATTTACTATGTGTTTTATCACATTTGTTTTATATCATAATTTTGATGTTTTATGTACTTTTTGTGGATGATAATTGTGCTTTAGTTACTGATAAGCTATTTGTCATAGTGTAATATTACTTATTATTTAAGTTGTTAGATTAAACAGGTTGATTTTGCTTTAAACACATAGTTATTAAGTGTAATTTTGCCTATTATTTAAGTTGTGATTGAATTTGTCTATTTAATGGATACATTGTGCGTGATTTCAATAGGTTTTACAACGGATTTGAAAATATCTATGGGTGAATAAGCAAATTGAAGAAGTTATGGTTATACAAAGCACAACATCTTCATAACAAACCAAGAAGCTCAAACACATGTTATGTCACATGTGATATCACACGGATATTATCACACGTGATATTATCACACGTGATATTATCACACGCGATATCACTTATAATATCATACATGATATCATACGTGATATCACCCGTGATATCATACATGATACACGTGATTCAACAACAAGAAGCCGACACATCCGTGATGTCACCGTGATATCAAATTCTCTCCAAAAAGTTGAACATGTTGCATATATATTTTTAGATGCATTATAATATCACAAGTGATAAATGAGTATATTGGTCTCTAATAAACATGACCTATTAATATTTCTGCAGCCGGACGTGCTTTCGAGGCACGCGATGATAAATAATCCATATGAAACTTTATGAAGAATTGCAGAAAGATAATTCTACATCAAGTAAACGAAAAAGGAGATGATGTCTAATTCGCAAACAAGATTGCTACAAAAAATAAAAATTACTATATAAAGAGAATGATAGATGAAACAAAGATGATCGAGAAGGAGCACGCGAAGCAAGTAGCAATCCTTATGTTGCTTGGTTTAAAATGCAATGCGAGTTTGGGGTAACCTAAGAAGGGTGCGCTCTATTAGGTCCCGAGCCACATTGCATGGTGCCGGAGTTTGTACTACTTTTGGGAATCACTAAGTGACTTGTATGATCATTTTTATGGAAAAGTATTAATATAGCATTTTATTCTTTTATCACATGTCATATTACTCTTAGCATTTTGTGTTACAATAAAATGTTTCATATCACAAGAGATATAACACTACATATTACATATACCAAATATGTATAAAAACAAGAAACAAAACTACAAAAATAAAAAACTTGATATAATCTAAAAAAAAAAAAAAAATGTTACATCAAATTTAACAGAATTTCGTAAGTGATATAAACATCAAAATCAAAACCAAGTGTTGCCTTATTTTTAACAGAAGTCACAAGTGATACCAGATACAAAGAATCAGATTAATCACAAAAATCCTCATAAAAATCATTCCAAAGTTTCTTTAGCAATATTGAAAAGCTATGAATTACAATCAAAAAAAGAAATTAAAAAAAAAAGAAGGTAAATCGACTTTGATTGCAAAGAGATTCACCTTCAACGGAGCCGCTCCAGTGAACACTGCTCTGGGGTCACCTACGGGCAATGACTAGAGAATAATGGTAACGCACTAGCCGAAACTCTAGGAACCCAAAAACTTATCCCCAAGAGTGTCAATAAACTCATGATGATTAAACGACTTATGTGTTTTCACACTATTAGAAGCTGTAAACAAAGGTAAACACACGATAAATAGGGTATCATCACAACTTAAAAAAAATAAATTTAAATATAATTATAAAACAATAACAATGAAATATAACAAGGGATAATATACATGACATATAATAAAGTTTAACCTATAAACATCAAAACGTATAAAAAACAAAATATCACAAGTGATACTACAAAACTACAGTTCAAAAGCAAGCATTTTGTTTATTTGTAACTCTTTATACCCAGTTGATTCCTCTCAACTTCAAGTGTACACTAAATATCCTATTGGGAACTCGAACTCACAAAGATATGTGCATGCTATAACAATTATGTTGTACCATTCAAGACGAGACCAAGATGTAAGGTAGATAACACCTAGGCAACGACCTCCACAAGCATAACAACCAAAAGCATTTACTAGGCAATAAATATATTATAAATTATTTTACCTTGTCCAATAAGGTGAAAGGGGTCTTGAATGGTTCTAAAACTTTTCCAACAGGTTTTGCAAAGATCAATCGAGAGAAAATTTAGTTCAATGTTAAAAGTATAAATTGTGAACGTGCATGATCATGAGCTTCACCCCACATCTCGTAATACATATTTATCGTGATCTCGACTAAAGTTAAAGTATTCATACATCGCAGACATTAATAGAACATATCTTAACAATCACTAAGTTTCATAAGAAAATAATTACCAACCCATCTCCGCAAGCCAAACAGAGTCGAACAACCAACTCAAGTTAGCTAATTTATTTCCATAATTCAAACTTCCATGCCCACCATTATAAGAATTTGCCAAGACATGAGAGCTTCTACTGCATCCAATAGTTGTATCTTGAGAAGCACATAAAACAACAAAATTATAATATCATTAACTTCAGATATCACTGGTGATACTACACGTACGATAGAGAGCAAATTCAAAACAACAATCATACATAAAATAGCATTTCAATGCGCTTAAAAACATAAATTCAACTAACAACTTAATTAATAAGCAAAATTACAGAGCGAGATAACAAGATTATCAAATATTTTCACTCACATTTTATCAAACACTTGGTGTGCAACTTGATAAGAAGGAATGTTACACAACTTGATCCACATAATTAACAACATTCAACAAGATTATCAACCACAACAATATAAATCAAATAAACTTCAAACAAACGGTTCATTCAAAAAAAGAAGACATAAAAAGGATGACAATGATCCGAGGTGTTGATGAGATAATGATCGAATGGTGATGGTGATCGGAATGGTGATGGTGATGATGATCGAACGGTGATGATGATTGAACCAGTAATGTGGATCGAGATAACTAATTGTTCGAGGAAGGAATGAGGCAGAGGAAAACACATACAAAGTGTGTGTAAAAATAATGAATGGTAAAAAGAAAATAAATAAAGGCTTTATATAGTTGGAAGATTAAGGTTAAGCATATTAAATCTTAGATTAATCTCAACCATTAGATGAATCTAAATAGAAGGTGGAGATTTGTTCATCGGTAAGCATCAAAATAAAGGTAATCAAATGAAAATTTCTCATGTGTACAAATCAAATTGGTATGTGTACATATCAATTCCCATTATTAAATTCTAAAACATATTAGTTATTTTGAAAAGATTTGCTAACCACAACCTTATAGGTTTTTGTTGCTTATCTTAATAGAAAAATTAACAATTAATTAACTTCAAATTTTCATGTTCAACAACACCTTTTATGTTCATAATCATTAGATATGTATAAATATGAAAATAATGAGTTCCTTAAATTTTGTTATACAAATGATAAAGCTTAACCAAAATCCATATGATTGTGGTTATCAAAACATGGATGATAAAAGTGAAAATACTAGTATACTACTAACCTTCACATTGATTTTACACGTTAATCAACGCCATACTTTTTATGTCACGTGTCATTAAGATATGCAAATAAATAACAAGACAACCATTTTTAATTTAAAATGAAACAATCTATATAATATTGTTATAAAATTAGAATAACTTTATATTTTTAGTTGCAATATAAAGTAATAAACTAATAGTAATAGTAATAAATAATATAAAATATATACAAATTAAAATTTTTGAAAAACTAATAATGTTAAAACCCTCATGCATGCAAGGTTAAACAACTAGTAAACTAAAGATAAAAACATGAACATAGAAAACTTACAATTCATATAATGCGCTTTAGTTTGTGCCTTCATTATACAATTTTTTATAACATCGGTTTATGTATTAAAACTAGCAAGAAGCTAGATAAGACAGACATCAATTTAGTATAAGCAAGTAATGGATCCAAGATCCATTAACTCGTAACATGGAATAAAACTTAATTCTATAAAGGAGCTACAGGTGTGTGTGAGTTTTAGTTTCTTCAAGAAGCGTGTCTTTCGAGGTGGATTCAAATCAAAGCAAACTTGATTCGATATTCCATATAATCCAGCTTGGTAGTTTGTATTACTGTCTTAAAACAAACCATTACTTGGTTATTAACGCTTATTGAATCACCACAGATAATATTTTGAAGAGTCCTCGATGGTCGGTAAAGCCTCACTCATAAGAGACCGATCTCCACAGCTTATTTGCAACCATACAATGACGTTAATATGTTAGGTTGTTTCAATTTCATCATTGCATAAAGGACATCGAATAGAATCAAGGTCTATCCCGCGAGCATCTAAGTTCAACCATGTGAGAAGGCGATCAAGGGAAAGTCTCCACGTGTGTATGTCAACCTTGATAGGAAAAGCTTTGTTCCATATAACAATAGTAGGTTGCGATTCCAATGTAAACCCGTTAATTTGTTGTCTTTTCAAGGAAGAAATTTCAGAAAGTTTTGAGTCGTTGAGGAATAAACCAAGCAATCTTCGTAGTGGAAGGACCGAATTTGTGATGAAAGCCCAAAAGGTAATGTAATTGTTCAATGTTCGGACTATCCCTAATTGGCCTCCAAGGCCAAGTAAATATCGTGGACTCGCATGAATTTCACAATGAACCTAAACCCCGCAGCTTTTAACACATAAAGTCAAGGGAAAAAGATTTTAAGCTAGACTTATCAACCCAAACCTCCTCCCAAAATGCTACGTAATCACCACTTCCCACCTTTTTAGAAGATCAAATTTGAACTTGAGTTTGCATGAAGAAGGTATTTATTTAGTCATAAAGATAAGGGTAAAATGGCTAAGTGTTGAAGAGCATACGCGATGCTATGTTCCTTGTATACGTCAGATACCCTAAAGATCGCTTATGTGACACGATACTAGAAGAGTATATGGTGTATACCTTTGGGGTCTATATTTCGATACACCGCGTGCTTGGGCCTTTTCAACTTAAGTAATAAATTTCGCCACATTCTACATTAAGTTTTCACAACCTAACTTCATTGGACGATTTCAAAGGCAAGAGGACTAATTCTAGGGCTTCAAACATCAAGAGATCAAGGAATTATACATCACAAACATTAGTTTACTTCGATTTGATCATTATGACTTTGTTTAATCTTTCAAACTCCATTACTGTTTCTTTATTTTCCGTAATGAAAGGCTGCCTCTTAATGCTTACCTTGTTATAAATCAACTTTATTAATGACATGATTGCTACGCTTATTCTAGCTTTGTTTTGGATAATCTATATTGCGTAGAAGACTTACGCCATTGAATTTATCATGGCTACGCTGTGGCTAGTAGTTAACTAGTATGTGACCATCTGAATATATAATTACTCAAATCACTAAAATACGGATCAAGTATAATTTAGTGGTTAGGATCATAACCATTGACCCATCGCATTAAAAGTGATAGATAAAAGGGTTTAAGATTTAATGAACGGTAAGTAAATTACTTAGCATTTATTTTCTCAACTATCTACATGACAATATTTTAATCAGGTTCGCCACGCACTTAAAATTTTTTTGTTAAAAAATCAAGGCGTGGCTAACACAATTAAAACATTGTCATATAAATTAGTTGAGAAACTTAATGCTTGGACGATAACTAGGATATGACCACCGCCATCGATATATAGTTATAAGAAGAAGTATGTAGGACTGCCGAGTTATCGACCTATACTACCTAAGACTCACTCAAACATTTCTAGGTGACATTGTACCACATACATTTCATGTTATTGATAGGATAGATGATTAGCAAGGTGAACATGTCTTTTATCTATTAATTTTCTAGTTAATTTCCATTTTGTTATTTACTTTCTCGTTATTTAGTTATTTTCTATTTAAATAATCACGAGGATTAAAAAGACGGTTGTCATCATTTATTTGCTTTTAAACATTTTAATTCCTCTTGTTCCAAAGAACAACCCGGTCTTATCGAGTCTATACTATACACAACGGTACAACGCCCATGAGTGTTGGTGAAGTCTCAATTGATTCGGTTAATAAAAATATATAACGGGATTTCACATCACAAGGAAAAATGCTTTGATGAAGTAATTTTGTGATTTTAGAATTTGTAGGTGTTCATCATGTGATATTTGGATTGAGGAGTACCCAGATATAAAGGTTAATGGCGGTGTTTGGCAATTGAGTAAGAGGATTTGGAGTGTTTGGTTGTGAATAAACCGAGTTTAAAAGTGTTGTTTGGGGATGTAGGTGTTGTGATTTTGTTTTCGTAAGTTGTTGTTTTAGTAGCTCAACAACTTGTTAGGTTCATCAATTAATTTTCATTAAATAAAATGTTTTGTTATTTTTTAGCGGGCACTTACATATATGTCCTTACTAAAGTTCATTATTACATCAATGTCCTTCTCTTTTTTAATTACGCCAATATCCTTCTCAAACTTTTATAACTACATCAATATCCTTCTCGGACTTTTAAATTTCATATATATCCCCAAATCATGATATTCTTCCATTACTCGAGACTAAAAAGTATATATGAACAAATAAATAAATATGAACACTATGTTCTTTTCATATATATCAAAACTTTGTAATTACGCTATCATGTTCTTTAACAATCGAGGCAAAAAATATTTATGAATAATATAATTATGATAAATATCGAGATATATAATACTTTTGAACTTAAAATCAAGAGAATTATAATTTAATTGATTTCTCAATACATATGACAATTTAAAAGTCCGAAACATATTGATATAATTACAAAAGTTTGAGAAGGACATTGATGTAATTATAAAATCGGGAATGGTATTATATAAATGAGAAAGATATTTACGTAATATTTAATAAAAAGGATATACATATAATTCTCCTTTTTTATCTCGCTTATTTGTTTATTAATTTATGTTCATCAATACAAAACAATCATCTGTCTTTTTAACTTGATCCATCTAAATTCATCAATACCAATGTTCATTTATGATCTGAATGTTTATCGATCGTGGTTCATTATATCTTGAAGTTCATCATAACTCGTGGATCGTGGGTTGAAAGAAAAAGGAGGGAAAAAGAAAAGACACATGTCACCCGTGATGACTTTTGAGACTTTTACAAGCGGATTCAACTTTACATTTGATACTCCTCCCCACCTTCATATATCACAATACAAAGAGTTAGTTACATAAATGGTCACTACATTTTAGTCACTATATTTTTATCTCCGGTCATATCACTATGGTTTGCATATATTACGGATCCGCTTTTAATTCCTTCACCGCTTTATTTAGCTGTTAAATGTATTTTCAAACAAGTGAAATAACAAAATACCCTTGTCATCTCGCATACACCCCAATTGTTAAAAACTTTAATGCTAAAATCATTTTCTCAAACATCTCCAATAAAACCTCCACCCAACAACCTCCGCTCTCTTCTTTTGTCCATAACACCAATTAATTTACTTATTTATTAATCACAAACCAACCTCATATAACACGATGTGTAAAGATACTTTCTCTCTCCCACGTGAGCACTTTCTATGTCTTCGAGATTCTTGCATCTTTGTTTGTTCATATCCCACCCACCACAAATTTCATCTTCTTCAATCACTTTCAAGACAATTTACACTAGTCAACACATCGCATAATATTTTTAACATGGCTCCTTCACCAAATTTATGTTTAGTTGGTAAAATATTTGCAGTACAACCGTATTTTCAAATTGATATGTCGATCCTTCATAGTCAAAATTGCTTGGCGAATTGTTCATTAACCTCGATCCATCCATGGGAAAACAACCACTTTATATTTACTTTCTTTGAAGAACACGATGTGCAAAAGATACTTCACGAGTCCCTATGGCTCGTTAAAGGTCACTGCCTCATTCTACGGCCATGGAACCCTAATGTACATATTACCGAAATTGATTTCACACATGAAACCTTCTGCGTGCAAGCTCACGTACTGCCATTTGGAAAACTTACAAGAGCATATGCAATAGAAATTGCCCCAAAAGTTGGAACTTTAGTCGAGGTAGATTGTGAAGCTGAGGGTTTTCAGTTTGATAGAAGTTATCTGCGCTTTCGGGTCAAAGTTAACCTTCGAAACCCCTATGTCCGGGTTTCTTTACAACGAGATGGCAAGGAACCTCGCTCATCGCTTCAAATATGAGAAATTAGGAGAATTTTGTTACTCTTGTGTTCGGCTAGTTTATGATGTACTCTCACGTGGTTCGACCGATGAAACCATATCTCGAGTCACTGGGATGTGCGCACTGCTTAATAGCCCTATTACTTCTTCGAGAAGCCAAAAGCCTCCATCGACACCGGACAACCTCAACACTGCACTTAATGACAAAGTGTCAAATGACACAAATGACCACCAACATCAACATCACCTATCGATCCCATACAAATCACGCCTCATGAACTTGTATCCCATGTTGCCTCATCTTCGCTCATTAATCCGCGCAGATCGACACGCAACACAAAGTTGTACACCATAAATGTGAATTTTAAACAAAACAACCCCATGCATAATTTTAGTACAACACCCATGCCAAGCAATATGTCTCAAATCCAATTTTTTGCCTACATATTTTGTAACAAAACCTAGTGATAGCCCCTAAGTAGCCTAACACAAAATGATTCATTAGTAGTTAAGCCTTTAGCAATTGCGGATGACATAGGCATCATTGAGGAGAACTTATCGCTTTCTCATAAAAGAAAACCATAAGCCTCTCCGCCTAGCCCACCTTCCAAAAAGAAGCAAACAACAACCAAACTTTCAATCAACACACCCAATTCTACTAGCCAAACCGTTAAACCCATTGTTCCTACTCACTTAAGATGGAGTTTTGTAAATATAAAAGCCCCATGGTCATCCCAAAGAATGTTCCTACATCTATAGAAACTTAGTTAAATAGCCTCGAGATGTACCGCTGAGATTATGTCCTGATGATGCATCCGTTACGATCGTGTGGTGGCGCCGGATCACCCACAAGCGCCATGTTAGTCCTATCGTGGAATTGTCAGCATGGGCACAACCCGATAATTTTGAATTTATAGAACTCATCGAGATCATCGCCCGAATGTAGTTTTTAATGGAAACAAACAATAAAGAACGATATTTAGAATCTTTACGCCGATCACTCTTTATCGGTTTCTTTTATGTTTATTCGATTGGACGTCAGAGGTTTAGCTTTATGGTGGAAAGATAACATCACTTTAACTATTGTAAATGGTAATAAAACATAATTTTGTAGATGGGATTTGTATGGTTCCTCTCGCCTCATGGCGAGCTTGTTTTATCTATTGTCCACATGATCGTCATGATAGAAAACTTTGGCAACAAATTTCACATCTTATGCGCTATCGCCTTCTTGCCCTTTCTTGTTATAGGTGACTTTAATTTAATTGGGACATCATGGATAAGCATGGAGGTTCTTCAAATACTAGTAGCCGAATCGAGGAATTCCAATCTCTTCTTTCAACATCAAACTGCTTGAACTCCCGCTTAAAGGTCCGAACTATTACATGGGACAAGAATAGGGTCATAAGGCTAACATACGGAGCGAGTGATCGAGATCTTGCCAACGAGACGCCTCCTTGTAACTTTCCCATTTCGCACTCTCACGCATCGCCCCATTATTGGCAGTGATCATGCTCCTCTTTATACAATACATGCCCAATACAAAAAAGGCGAAAAGGTTTTCATTTTGAGTCCATGGACATAAGAAGTCTGGTTGTGAAGATACTTTTCATAACGCTGTGGTCCGATATCTCATCAAATCTCATTGCTATCCTTGAATGTAATCTCATCATTGTGCTAAGGATCTAACTTCGAGTCGCAAGAATTTTTGAAATAACAAGAAGGTTATCGAGGAGCTTACAAATGAGTTTAGGCTTGTTCAATTAGCACCTCCTACCTGCTAACAATGCAAGACAAAGAATTTTGCGAAAATAATTAGAAGAAACATGGCGAAAGAAGAAATGTTTTGGCACCAACGCTCAAGAGTGAATTGATTAAATTCGTGACCGTAACATCTCTGCTTCCACGATCAACGATACACAGAGCCAACTAAATACAATCAATATGTTAAAAATGAAAGTGGTCATTGGGTAGATGACCCGTAGCCTTTAACACCTTTATCCTAAATCATTTTAAGTCCATTTACACATCATGGTGTTAGGAATTTGGTGATGTATTGATGTTATTCAACCCGTAGTCATCCGAAAGCATGTGAACACTTCTTTAGAAGATACGGTTTCGACTATGAAATTGTTCGTGCGGTAAAGCAATTAGGAGCGATAAGTCGCCTGTAAAGATGGGTTTCATGTTTGTTTTTAAGAAATATTGGCCAATCGTTGGTAATTCAGCTTGTAACGTCAGAAAGCAATTTTTGTAATCGGATTTATGCCATTTTCTCTTAATAAAACTCTTGTTATGCTTATTCCAAAAATTCCAAGACCTAAACAGTTGGTCACTCGTCCCATTAGTCTATGCAATTTTGTGTATCGATTATTCGCAAAATCATGGCCAACAGTGCTTAAACCTTTATACATAGTATCATCCCCGCAACAATCCGCTTCATCCGTAGGCTTATCCAGTTAGCATGGTGATTGCTAATGAAGCTTTTCATTATATTCGCACAAGAATAAAGGCAATCAATGACTCATGGCGCTTAAACTCGATCTTAATAAGGCATTTGATAGAGTTGAATGGGATTTGTTAGGAATTAGAAATTCCTGTATTAAAGAGTGGTCACCTCAAATATATGTAATCGTTAGAAAGCTCGTAGTCGTAGTTCTTTAAGTTAAGTAGTATTTAGTTAAGTAACACCGTGGAGGACGGACGGTCTTACCCATCTGTATGCCCGATCCACAGCCCGATGTGTGATAAGCTTTTATGCTCTCTACCTCCCAAGGTAGAGAGTTGGAGCTCATAATAATATCTTTCACTTTCTCTCACTAAGTTCCCTAAACCTCTAACTTTCTCTCTAGAATTCCATTTATACGCCACTTTGTGTTATGGTTTGATGTGTATGTGAAAACTAATATCTTACAATTGGTATCAAGAGCCATGGTTAGATCATATCTTGCACATCTTTGGATTTTGGTGGTTTTGAGTTTGAAAAGTGTAGTGGTTTGTGCATCATTTGGTTGATTTCTTGTGTTAAAGCTTGGATTTTGTTAGTACTTTTATGTTTAGAATCATCACAAGTGTTTAGGTTTTCATTTGGTAATCTTGAATCATCTTGGTTGGGTTGTATTTGATTGAAAAGTGATGTTTATGTGGTTTTTCTGCTAGCGACTTGATATACGGATCTCTTTCTTCGAGCGACTTGCTTCACAATTTTGTAGCGAGTTACGCTTTGGAGCTAGCGACTTAGACCTAGCGATTAACAGACAAGTAGTGGACCTCCACCACGGTGGCGACTTGGTGGTAGCGACTTAGTCTCCGTAGCGAGTTGCTCTTTAGCGACTTGAATCTTTAGCGACTTAAGTAGCTTAATCGTCGCCAAAATTTTGCTAGCGACTTGAGGCTTAGCGTAGTTACTACTTAGCGACTTGCATTTGTCTAGCGACTTGGGACTTTAGCGACTTGGGGTGTAGCGAATTAGGTGTTAGCGACTTGGTGCATTATCTTCTAGCGACTTGGGTGATTGTTTACGGTTTTCTTGATTTAGTAAAATCCCGTGAAAGAATCTATTTCCCGCTTTAATCATAGAGTTATAAAATCCCGTATAACTGTTAACATGTCTACCAACGCTCCTACTATCATCTCCATTGTTGCCGAGGATGTTCAAGCAACCGTGCGATACTGCCCACCCATGCTTGATGAATCGACTACGATTCTTGGGCTCAACGAATCAAATTGTATCGCCTTGGAAAGGAAAATGGTGTCAACATTCTCAAATCCATTGATGAAGGACCGATCGAGTTGAGACGACTAGAGATACACTTGATACTAATGAAGATGGAACCCTATTTACGGAATGGACACCTAAAATGTATGATGAGCTTGATGATAAGGAGAAAAGAGATTCGATGCGAGATATCGGGGCTTCTAACATTGTTCTTCAAGGTCTTCCTAAAGACATCTACAAGTCGATCAATCACAACACCGAAGCAAAGGCGATGGGATAATGTCAAGATGCTTCTCTCGTGTTCGTAATTAACTATGGAAGACAGAGAATCACAACTCTATGACGAATTTGAACATTTCAAGATGAAACCAGATGAAAGTGTCTATGAGTACTATGTGAGATTTCATAAGTTGGTGAATGACATGAGGAACATCGAATGACTATGCCTAACATTCAATTTGAACTCAAAATTTGTGAACAACATGAACCCGAATGGCACAAGTTTGTCACCTCTATGAAGCTCACTAAAGGATTGAAGAATACAAACTATGAGCAACTCTATGCCTTCCTCCTTAGAATGAGAGACATGCTATGTTTGAAAAATGGTTCTTAATCGCTCAAAACCAACTGTGGAGAGACAAGCTCGCCTAATGACTCAACCGCCTTCTACTCAAACATCGAATCACAACCAAAGCCTCACAAGTCATACCCATGGGTAATGGTAATCACAAACTCATTCCCGATCCTATGTTCAAACAAGATCGATGCCGATGCACACGTGGGTAACATCATTAATCAACTAGCTCTTCCGATTAGTCAAAACATGAATTTTCTCCCACAAACCAACAACAACCTCGTAACAACATCTAACCCACACAATCAAGCTATTGTTAAAGATGGGAGAATCATGGTGCAACCATTTCAAGAAAGACAGATGATGAAGGGGAAGAGGTGGAGTGGCGAGGTTATATTGGTAATCGTAATCGAGGAAGGAATGGTAATCAAGGTCAAGCTAAGCCGATCAAATGTTATAACGTGGTGGTGAGGGACACATTGCAAGGAACCGCACATCTCCAAAGCGCCCACGTACGCCGACATTACCAGAGATAAGATGTCGCTTGTACAAGCTCGTGATAATGGTGCCTTTGGATGAAGAGGAATTGTTGTTTCTAGTCGAGGGCAATGCCAAGACCTATGATGCGATGTGGATGAGCACCTATTCAGAGATAGGTCACAATCATCGAATGCCTTTCAAGTCGCTGATTGTGATGCATACGACTGATGTGAATGATGGACCTACCGCACACACAATCTTTATGGCTAGCATTTCTCCAATGGTTTCTCCCAAGGTCTCCTCTTCACCACAAGTGGCCCATCCAAAGACAAACTCATCTCGTAGGTATTAAAACTATACGATGATGTTGATGTGCAACAGATGCATGACAAAGTACAATCAATCGAAACTATTGAATCAAATGTTGAAAATATGGGTAATATCGATATTGTCCCATATGATCAATATGTGAAACAAAGTGAAAGTGAAGTTGTACCAAGTGATGCATCTTCGCATCAACAATGACTATGTTTTTGATGAATACACCGCATGTGCCCTCGATGATTCCGTAATTTCGAACTAAATGCCTATAAAGAACGTGTTGCTATTTATGAACAACGTGCAAAATTTGAGTTGACCACTCGTGAGCAGGAAATGGATGACCAAGTGCGTAAATCATTAGAAAAGTAATTTTAGAGAAGAAGTATTGAAACAAGAATTAAATTCCTTGCAAGAAAAGCTTTCTAAAACAAATTAAGCAAAAACAAGAACTTTAAGAAAATGTGAAAATGCTTAAGCAAGAATTTAATGCAAAGGAATCAAAACTCTTGAGAGACTTTTCTAATCTGAAAACTTTGAAAAAAACTTGAAAACAAGTTGTACATACAAGGAAACACCATTCGATCGCTCACATGATCACTAAGCATAGAGTTCTAAGCGATAAGCATAGTGTTCCCATTATAGATAAACCCAACCCCGAGTACGGCAAGATAGCAAAAGCACTCAAAGTGTGATCTATGATGGCAATGAGATTCTTAAACCTAGACAAAACCTAGTTGCGTTGAGTGCACCGAGGATGATAAGAAATTAGATGAAATCACTAGGAGAAGATGAATAAAAACTAAATGATCCTAAATGCAAAGAGAAAAAGTTATTATCACTCCCCATGACTACAAGAAGGAAAACCGGATTTCTTGAACAAGTTTAAGCCTCGAGACATTGTTGACTCCTAACAAGTCTTTCGGAAAATGGATTTAGATAAGGAAAAAGTCGAAAATATTGTTGAAACAAACCTCCCTTTGAAAATGCCTAGAGCGATCGCTGTATCCTCCTAATACACCAATGCATCTTGTTCCGAGAACAATTGCCACTAATAGCAAGACCTTAATTAGCCAATATGTTATATTTCAACTATTTGTTGATTTTGAGAAAACTTGCAAGAAAAGGATCACACCCATCGGTATAATCAAGGAGAAAGGGTTTTGAGCAAATGAAAGAATGTTATTTAAGCGAGGTCATGCCTTTCTATAAACTTCTAAAAGATCACTTTGAGAGTCTTAAAAGGGATAGAAACCGATATTAAGGGAATGGAAAAGGAATTTGATGCAATGATAGTTGAAGTTAGTGACTATGAGCGCAGCACTAAAATATAATGAGATTGAGAGGAAGAACTTGCATACATTAAATGAGACTCTTATCATCGAATGTGTTGCTCAAGATATGTTTTTCATCGCTTCAAATTGCTCTATTAATGCTTCCCAATTTCATGAACTATCTGTTGCCTCGAAAGTCTCCCATGATCGTGTCATTGAGCTTGAAAAACTAATTCTAAACTAAACGAGAAAATTGAACTGGATGATCACGACAATTTGGTTAAACATTTTCTAAACTAGAATTTGAGCATTTTAATTTACAACTAAAATATCAACATCTTAAAGAAAATGTCAAAACTTCAAATATCAAGACATCCTCGGATGCTCCGAGTTTGATGCGGCTTTTCAAATTAACAAACGTGATGAATGATTCAAGCTCATTGCAACACGATCGAAATTTGAAAGCCCAAATCTCAATTAAAGGGTCAAACGAACAATATGACAGCTCCCAAATGCCTCCTCCTTTAGACTCTCAGATTTCAAACGTTTCATCTTCAAAACCTAGTAAATGCATTACAAAAGAAAATGAAAGTTTTCTAGAAGAAAATGAAAAGGTTAAACGTCATTTCAATGAGTTATTTGAATCAATAAAGGTCACCAGTAACAAAATAACGAACAAATAGCTTCATTGCAAAAAGAAATTGAGAATCAAGAGTCGTGTAAAAGGAAAATGCCTATGACCAATGGGGAGAATGGTGTATCAAAGGTTCACTCTTGTAATAAATATGCTTTGTCTATGAAATATGTCCCTCCTCATCTCGTGAACAACAAACTTGTTGCTCAAACATACTTCATCCCTTAAGGATTGCCTAGAATGTGCGTGAGATTGTTGAAGAGGATAAGTTAGAGAAACCTCATGATAATGCAATTGGACATGCATGCTTATATGCCAAACGATCTCAAGAAATCTTAGAATGCTTGATCACAATATGCCCAAAGTCATTAGGTGAGAGAGTTAATCCTTTGATTCCATGCTCAATGCCTAATGCCAAGTATGATATTCATTCGATTCCCAATGTTTTGAATGTGAACCGTAGTGTGCCTTTAAGTAGTTCATATTCCAGATATGTCAATGCTAAGAAAGAGAACTCAGTGTGCCTTCTAGGAGTACAAATCTCAAGATTTAGTTTTAAGAAAGTGAACCTTAGTGTGCTGCATGTAGTTCAGATCCAGCACATCTAAGCAGTGTGTGCAAAGAGTAGTTAAACCAACTAATGTTCCCATTCCTCTACAGAGTAATCGGTGACATTAAAGGGAGCGGTCAAAGTCTCAAGACAATACAAGGAATGATAGGACCTCGCAAGCTAAGAATGTGCCTTTGGAAAGAGTAGAAGAACAATCTAGGAACTTTAAGTTTGAACCGAATAAAACGAATCGTGTTGATTCTAGTATTAGCCATAGGCGTCATCGTAATTAATTCAATTCGATACTATTTGCAAACCTTGTATTGATGTCCGCTGAATTTCGCATTTCTAATCATGAATGTGGTGTTAATGTTCGCCTAATGATGTTAATTGTCCGTTAATATTGTTAATGCTAAAATTCATGCTAAGAAGGCTAAAAGGCAAAAACTAAAGAAAGTTAGAAAACAAGTGGAAACCCACGGGAAGAACATTCATAAAATAGGCTATTATTGGATACCGTTGGTCATAAGACTAATCGATAATGCCCACTAGAAAATGGATGCCTACCGGTAGAACTATTCCTTAAGAAGTGAGCACACCGTGAATGTGGCTAATCTGAGACACTAGTACCGCATCTATTCACAATGATTCCACCGCCTCATTTTCCGATATGAATGCTTCTATTTCGATGTGGGTGTTCCAACCATTGTTACTAACCAAATGGAACCCATTCTTACATGGAGATCCCAATTATCCATTATCCATTCTTATCTCATGTTCAACCGCAGATCGTTCAAATCGCTCAGGTACCGGACTCAGCCGTTCCAAGCATATGATGGCGACCGGTCACACTCATGAACCGTGAGCAAATTCATCGGGATCGTTAGATTCGGGAATGATCATTTGGTGCTATTATGGGTTATGGAGACTATGTTGTTGGCAAAAGTGTTATCTCCGAGTTTACTATGTAGAAGGTCTTGGTTACAATTTGTTCTCTGTTGTTCAATTCTCGCGATTCGGATCTAGAAGTAGCCTTGAGAAAACATACACCGCTTCGCTAGAGAACTTGATGGTAAGGAACTTTAAGAGGCTCACGTGGTTCAAATCTATACACCATCTCCATCGAAGATATGATGAAGTCTTCTCCAATTTGCTTTGCGTCAAAGGCTTCTAAAACAAAGTCATGGTTATGGCATCGCTGCCTCAATCACCCGAACTTCGGCACCATCAATGATCTCACCGAAAGGACTTAGTTGTAGGTTTACCTAGACTCAAGTACGAAAAGGATCATCTTTGTTCAACATGTCAATTGGGAAAAAGCAAGAAGTATGCCCATAAACCCAAACCTACTAACTCATCACGTAAGTTCTTCATATGATTCATATGGATTTATGTGGACCAATGAGGTGCGAGAATATCTTTGGGAAGAAATATGTGTTAGTTGTGGTTGATGATTACTCTAGATTCACCAGGTCAAGTTCTTAAGGACAAAGGATGAAACTCCGATATCATCATCAAACTCATCAAACAACCGCAGTTCGACTTAACAAAACCGCCGTAATTATTAGAATGAAAATGGAACCGAGTTTGTCAACAAACAACTTAGTGAATTCTATGAAAGCGTTGAATCGACCATCAAAGAAGTGTTCTACTAACTCCTCAATGTAACGGTGTAGTTGAAAGACTAAATCGAACTCTTGTTGAAGCCGCTAGAACAATGCCGATTTACTCAAAGGTTCCAATGTTTCTCGGGTCAAGCAATTGCCACCGCATGCTACATACAAAATCGCCTCGATTCACACTGCTCATGGAAAACTCCATATGAACTTGTCCACAAGAAAACCTAATCTCTTTCCTTCGTGTGTTTGGTGCATTGTGTTATCCAACTAATGAGGGTCAAGACTTAGGCAAACTTAGGGCTAAAGTCGACATTGGAGTATTTGTAGGATATGCACCAAACAAAAAGGGATACCGAATCTACAACAAAAGAACCCGAAATATCATGGAAACAATTCACGTTACGTTTGATGAGTCGACGGTCAAATGGCTCTGGACAATCCAGCCAGACCCGACTTCAAAACAAATTCCCATTGGTTCAACTCTTGTTCCAAACTCCTCTCATGAAACTCCATATGTACCTCCATCCAAGATGATTTAAAGAAATTGTTTGATCCCATGTTTGATGAACTGTATGATCCAAGTACTAATGAGGTGTCGATTCCTACAACAGAGGTCGCTCATATTCCGTGAATGAAGTCAATCCTCGGTCTCAATATCCGTAAGTCAAGCTGCCGTTGATCCTTGATCTCATCAACAAATCATCATTCTTCAAATGTACATCATGGAACTGCTTCGGCATCAATGATGAAGTTAATCCTTTGCTACTCTCAAGATGCTCCATTTGAAAACATATTTGCTCCTCGAATCTTCATCGAACCATCTTCTTCGTGAGACATCGACTGCTACCTCGGTCCCTCAACAACTACCACATGAACACCTTAGAAAATGGACTCATGATCATCCATTAGACAACATCATTGGAAATCCTTCTCGTCCGGTATCCACTGTAAGTGACTTACACGATGCCTTATGGTGCTTCTTTAACTGTACTCTCAAAGATCGAACCTAAAGATGTTAAAGCTGCTATGAATGAAGACAAATGGTTCAATGCCATGCAAGATGAAATTCATGAGTTTGATCGATTAGATGTATGGGAATTAGTACCACTCCAGATTGTGCTATGATCATTGCTCTTAAGTGGATCTTCAAAGTAAAGCTTGATGAGCATGGTGATGTTTTGAAAAATAAGGCTAGGTTAGTGGCTAAGGTTATCGTCAAGAAGAAGGTATAGACTTTGAGGAATCTTTTGCTCCAGCTTGTTCGTGTCGAGGCGATCGTAATCTTCTTGGCTAATGCCGCTAGCAAGAACATGGTTGTTTATCGATGGACGTGAAAACCGCATTTTTAATGTAGATCCGAAAGAAGTGGTTTACGTCCACCAACCGAGGGTTTTGTGAATTCAGTATCCTACTCATGTTTATCGCTTGAAAAGGCCCTATATGGTTTGAAGCAAGCTCCTAGAGCATGGTATGATCTGTTGTCAAAGTTTCTTCTATCTCATGGATTCACAAAGGAGCAGATTGATCCTACTTTGTTCACCGTAAAGTCGTGCAAACACTTAATTCACGCTCAAATTTATGTTGATGACATTATTTTTGCCTCGACCGACCTAATGGAATGTGATCGTTTTCAAATGAAATGAGTTCAAAATTTCAAATGTCAATGATGGGACAAATGTCATTTTTCTTGGGATTACAAATTTCGCAAAGTCCCGGAGGCATTTTCATAAATCAATCTAAATATGCAACCGAGATCTTAAAGAAATTTGGATTTGATTCATGTGACCGCTGACACTCCATGATTGATCGAACCAAACTAGATGAGGACCACTGTGGATCATGATTGACCAAACAAAATATCGTAGTATGATTGGATCCCGATGTACCTCATCGCTAGTAGACCGAGACATCTTGTTCATTTGTTTGCATGTGTGCTAGATACCGAGCTAAGCCTACTAAAAAGCACCTTGAAGCGGTTAAACGGGTCTTCGGTATCTCCAAGGAACCATCAATATGGGACTATGGTACCGAAGGACACCGTATGTCACTAACGGCCTATGCGGATGCCGATCATGCAGTTGTCAAGATACACGTCGGCACGTCCTGAGGTGCTCGGTTTTGGGTGATAAGCTTGTGAGCTGGTCTTCAAAGAAGCAAATGAGTACTTCTATTTCCTCTACAGAGGTTGAATACATAGCCATGTCATCTTGTTGTGCTCAAATCTTATGGATGAGATCTCAATTATCCGACTATGGCTTTGAATTCAACAAAATCCTCCAGATCGTGATAATAAAGTGCTATTGCTCTCTCATGCAACAACGCTCAACACTCAAGAGCAAAGCATATCGACATTCGACATCATTTCATCGAGGAACAAGTGGAAAAAGGTGTGGTGGAACTCTATTTTGTGAGGTCCGAATATCGGTTAGCGTACATCTTCACCAAAGCTCTTCCAAGAGCGTTTTGAGTTTATTCTTCCACGACTAGGCTTGAAAAGCCTTCAACCCGAACACTCAAACGTCTTCAGGAGGAAGGCGAGGAGTAAAGTTCAATGCTCATCTATCTCTTGTATATATCTATTCGAAAATCAAAATACAAAATTATAAAACCTTCAAAATCCATAAAATCGAAAAATTCAAAAATTTTCAAAAATATTGTCAATTTGTCATGCTTTTCTCGATTCGACAATATCTACGGTCTTTGTCTTGTCATTCAAAGAATGACACGGACTTTAGATGTTGTTCGAATTAAAAAAAAAAAAAAAAAAAAAAATTATTATTTTGGGAGAAAGAGAAACAATGGTTTATTGTCATTTCAGCAAGAATCCGCTTTTCAAAGAAAGAACAGAGCCATGCTTTACCATGTTTTCAAATTCCATGCTCGATTCGTAAACATTTATCTTTGAAACTAAGCGCTTTGAAAAATAACTCGGTCTCTATTTTTGATAATCATCGGACTTATTTGTCAAAATCTCTATCTCTCAATCAACAACCTATGTCATTGATTGAGGGAGAATGATTTCAATTAAATTAAAAAGTTATTTGGCATTAAATTGTTTTCAAAAGATGTACATGCATGTTTCAATCAATGGGTTTAAAGACTTAATATCCGATCCATATCGGTTAAAACAGTTTCTTAATCAAGTCATAATTCTCCTTAAAAGCTTTCAAATCAATTTAAATCTGAGATCACAAATCTCAAATGATTTGATAATTGTGATCGGGGAGAATTTGTGATTTAAATTGGACTTAAAGCGAGGATTCGTAAATGGTTTTACAAGGATGTACATGTTATCCTCCCGCATGTGACAAACGATTTCAAATTTTCCATTCACATGTTGAGGAGGAGCATCTATCTTACACCTATGACTTGAAGCGTGATCATTTATCTCAATGTGCGGGTTCCTCTAGTATGTGCAAAACTCCTTTCAAACCTCGGCACATATTGAGGGAGCTCAAAAGTTTCAATTGGTTCACTCAAATTGACCGACCGACGGTGATATAAGGATGATAAGGTTAGGTATGTGTCAACCGTATACAAACCTCCACCACAAAATTTGATTCGCCTCCAAACGGTCAAGTTTAATCACACAAGCTAGCCACTTGTGAATGGCTACCGTAACAAACTTGCAATTAAGATCAATTTAGATCGAGGAATATAGTGGATTTCTGGTCGTTAAGTCCCACGGAGGATGAATTGGTGTTTAACAGACAGATGTCGAATAATCACTAAGGATAGTGATCGAAGGATTTTGAATTATTTATACCTAAAGAAAATATTTGTAAATTACAGGGCTTAAATGCAAATTAAAGAAAATTAAAAGTTAAAATATATTAAATAAACGCTATCACTATTTTTACAATGATGTTTTTCTTGATTTATAAAACAAAATAACTTAAATAAACTATTTTAACTAAAACGTAAACTTAAATTATCTAAAACGTGACTTAAAATGAAAACGAGCGTTATTTATAAAATTACGCGAGCGAAGCAAGCAAAAACGTAAAATTTATGAAATAAAAGTCCTACGAATGTAAAAACAATTTTCTTACGTACTATATGACAAAAGAAAATTTTAGAAAAAGATTTATATTTTTAGACTTTTATATTTTTATTATGAATTAAATACGATTTTACACTAATTAAATGATTAAAAATACTAAAACTATTGAGAAAAATCAAACTTTTTATAAAATACTTTATACTAATACAAATCTATGAAAAATACAAAAGTTGAAAAAGCTATATTAAATAAGCTAGAAATAAGCAAATAAGCTCGTATAAGCTAAATGGAAACAAAGGGTTATGTATTAAATAGTGCAAAGAAAAACAGAAAAAGACCCAAGGCGGTGGTGTGTGTGTGTGTGGTGGTGGGTGGCTGTGGTTCGAATCCCAAAGAACGCCTTTTTGCTAACTATTTATTTTTTGATTTTTCTTTTACAAACTTATTAAGCTATACTAAAATAAGCACTTTTATAACTACAACTTTTTTGAAAACTACTAATAAGCTCGGTTTGAGCTTAAGATACTCAACAATGGACAAAAATGGAAATAAGCACAATGATTAAGCCAAAATGGCTAATAAGCTAAAAATAAGCACAGGAAAACTAGAAATAAGCTAGACTACTATAAATAAGCTAAAATGAAAACGGAAAAGCATTTTGACTAAGAAATAAGCACTAAACAAAAGCAAATAAGCACAAGATTATTTGTTTTACACGTGACACTAATTGGTTTTCTAGGTACTTTTAAGCTAAATTTTAAGCACTTAAATAAGCTAAGAAATGAAAATAAACACTAGAATTAACAAGCTAACCAACTAAACTTTCTAAAAGCTAATTTACAAAGTTTGGCTTCCATTAATAAGCTTGTGAGAAGCTTTTGAAAAGTCGGAAAACCACTCTTTGACAAAGCTTTATTGTTGAACCTAATAAATGGACAAAACAAAAAGCACTTGCGGACCTATCAAATAAGCTATAAATTGGAAAATTAAACTTGGAACATTAAGATGGCTAGGTGAGCTTCTCAAAAGCTAAAGGACACAAGCTAGATTCTCTATTGAGCTTTTGTGAGCTTGTGAAGATGGGTATCAAAGCGTGCATGTGGCACTTTTTGAAAAAGGGTCTAAAAGAAGCATGTAATAAGCTATTAATAAGTGAGTAAAGTTAAGCTAATATTTTTCTAATTTAGTTAAGCAACTAAATTTTAATATCCCAAAAGCTTAAAAGCTAAATCTTAATATTAAACACACAATAAAATTATTCATTTTATTCAAAACGCTAAGCTTGAAATTTTGACTTTTGAATTACACTAAGAGTTTGACTTTTATGAGATTTGAATGATCCTAAGGATCAATATGATGTATTAAGCTACTATAAGACTTACTTAAGCTATATAAACAACTTTTACACTAATATGCATGATTATGAAATTTAAATGTCTAACGATGAACAAATAATGTGATATTAAAGCTGATTTTGACTTTTACTAACACAAGGTGCAATTTTATGGTTTATATTATACCTAAGATATAGCAACTTATTGTGACATCTGTAAATCCTAGATCCAAACACACTTTTAACTACTTAATAAGCAACCTCTATTACTAACACGAGATTAAAACAAATAAAACTAAGATCCTAAAACAATATCAAATCAAGTACTAAGAAAATTAACACAACTTAAACTTACAATGTGATAAAAAAAATAGAAAATTAAACTCATGAAATTTAGCTTATGGAGCTTAACCCAACCAAACCAACCATTTTAAGACCAAATCCAACCCAATTTAGCTCAAGATCAACCCAACTCCATTTCTCATACCAAAGAGTGATCTCAGTTGACTTTCGTTGACCTTTTTTGGTTTTTCTAATTTAAAATACTAAGAGTATAATGCAAGCTCATGAAAAGCTATAATAAGCTTATCCGAGCTTGTTGGAAGGATAAAAGAGCTTTTATGACTTATAATTATTATAAATGACTTAATACGAATTATCAAGAAACATGAAAACTTGAAATCTTATTAAACTTGGAATAAGTACAATACAAAAGTGATATTTAACTTGAAACAAACTTGATTTTACACTAAGACTTGAAATTTAAGCTAAAACAGATATTAAAGTAAATTTTACACTACAAATGGTCTAAAAACATGCGACCACACTTTCTTCTCCTTCTTTCTTGATTTATATTGATCTTTATGAGTCTTGGGTCCCCTCTCGAGATCTTTCCCATCAATCCAACCATTGGATTCTTCAATTCATCTTGGCCATCCATTTGTCATTTTGGCGGAAAAGTCTTTGATAGCGGGTTTATGCATTTAATGGGTTTTAGGAGTATGTGGAGTGGAGGGGTTGGTACACGGTGAGGATGGAAAGTGGAAGAGTGGTGGTGAGGTGGAAAGGTGGTGAAACCGGTGGTAGGAAATGTAAGGTGCAGTGGTGGGGGAGAGATGAACAATAAGGCGGTTTTATTTTTTTAAATTTTGGGCGGGTTATGATATTTGGGTTTGGGCTTTGGGTTTAGATAATATAGGGTCCGGTTGGTTTTATAAACACAAGGACCAAAGTTGTAATTAGGCCAAAAGTGAGGACTGAAATTGACAAGTTTCCAGGTTATCACAAGGACCATTCTTGCCAAATATGATAGTACAAGGACCATTATTGATTATTTTCCATTTTATAAGTCCAAGGCCTTTTATGTCATTTTGAAACTTAAGGGACCAAACATGTAATTTTCCAAAGTTCACTATAAGGACCAATTTTGTCATTTATGAATAGTACAAGGTTTATTTTTGATAAATTTCCATTTTTAAATTCACCAAGGACTATTTTTGACATTTTTCAAAGTTTAAGGACTAAAGTTGTCATTTTGTAAATTTTAAACTTTAAAGGGTTTATTTTGACAACTTTTGAATCCCATGGACCTTAAATGACATTTTACAAGTTTTTGAATTACCAGGGACTAGTTTTGACAACTTTTGAAACTTGGGGACTAAAGCGCCAATTATGCAAACTTGATACGTTTTTCATCCGATTTTGGTATTTTTGCATTTAAAACACATAAAACACTTATTTGTGATATTTTCATCATTTTGATGCATTTCGAGTGTTTTCAGATGTTTTTGCGATCTAGATGGTATAAAATGATGAGTATTTAGACACTCATCAATCCCCACACTAAGATATTGCTAGTCCCTAGCAATGATTTGAGAAAAATTAATGGATTTCATCTCTTTACCAAAAGCCATTACTTCGGAGTAGCCAATTGTTTTAGTTCAAGTAAGAACCTTGGTACAATGATAACCAAATGATTTTGAGCAAATCATAAGTTTCAACGGTTTTGATTTGTCTTTACCGAGCCGTTTGCTTCGGACTAGCCAACTCTTAGATAAATTATCAATATTATCTTTGGTGAGTCGATTACCAATTATGGCTTTCAATCGCCTTTACCACAAGCCATAAACTTGTGGGCTAGCCAACTCTTCACTAATTAAAGATATGGTGAATGAACACCATACAATTTTGGGCAAATTGCAAGCCATCAACGGATTTGAGATATCTTTACCAAGAGCCGTTTGCTCTGGATTAGCCAATCCTTATGTGGGTTAGACATGGTGGACTGATTACCATTTGTTGTGTTTAGTACATAGTACTTCCACTAAAAAATTTTAAAATTTGGCCATTTTGGGGAAAAGGGACTAAAGGGTACATTTATGATCAAATTAGCTGAATTTCCCCACACTTAGAAATGAATATTGTCCTCAATATTCAAAGTACCGTTGTTATGCCGAAACTTAGAACGTAAAAGATAACATTACTAGCTAAGTGTAGAAACACAACAATTATTCTATTTTTTAATATTTACAATTTTCATTCATTTTTAGATCTCTATACAACATGTGGGCATCTCCCCACACTTAGGTGGTACACATGGGTGAAAACCCATGTTTAACTATCGTTTTTGATTACCGAGTCGCTAGCTTGACTCGACCCAATTAATTTGTTCATGGGGAAGTAAGTGGAAGAGACAATCTCCATCGGACTTTCATTCAAGATGTTTGTATAAACATTGAAGTACGTGAAAGTTCCACACCGATGAGATATACATAGAACCGCTCAAAATGATAAATGAAAATGCCGGGATCAAAATAGTGTCTTCATTCCGAATGAGAAAAGGGAACGAGAAGTCACACCATATGTGAAGAAAAGAAAGAAAATCATGATAAAAATCATGACTAACTCAATATTATCGGAAGGGAATTCATGATTTCGGATCATGAATCTCATCATTTAAGCTCATTTGATCAAGACATATTCGGGTGGGAGGGATGGGATTTTGATATCAAGCAAGTTCTCATGGTTGAGAACATTTCCTCCGAACACAAAGATCATTTATGTCTAGATCAAAGTGGAAGTTATCATACCGGTAGAGATATGATATGAGTGAGTTCAAAGGAGAACTCCTCGTAAAGAGAATCATTCACATGAAGTGAATTTGTGAACTCTTGTTCCATTGTGGGCTCATCACTATCCTCGTCAAAGATTGGATTGTTAGAAATCCAAGTGAATTGATTCAATTCAAATAGAGGATTGGTGAAAGTAGCTTTGAATGTTTCGGGAACAAGGTGATTAACATTCTCTATTGGACTGTTAGGGTGAGAAGTGAGTGAACGATCATTATAAAGGAGACTTTCAATTTCTCCTAGGTTGGCTTTGAAATCAAAGAGATCATCATCACTTTCCGATGAAAGTGGAATGATGTGAATGAGTTCATCGGTGAACTTCTCAAGAAGAGGATCAACATCAAAATGTGAAAGTGATGCCTCAACATTCTCAATGTCTCCATAAGATTTACAATCATCGCTAAAATCGGAGAAAGTCTCAAAATGATCTTTTGAACACTCAAGAGGGAAGGATATCACACATATGGTCAAAGTTCCCTGTGACTCTCTCGGGATTGGGACAAGGTCCTCAACACTAGACTTTATGAATTCGTCCGATTCCTTTTCGTGAACAAGTGTCAAGATGCTCGTCCCCATGTTCGGAGAGTGAGTGGGAGCTTGGTGTGATAGCAGTTGTTTGAGAATGAATCTCAACGCTGGGATATCAACCGATGAACTTGATGAATCTTTATAAAATTGTAGGATACCAAGTGCATCCTCATCATCACCATCATCGAGAATAAAACGAAATTGAGAGCTAGATCCGTCGCTTTTCTTTTGCAATTGATTCCTAATAGATTTTTCAAAGGCAATTTGGGAATTTATTTTAGCAACCGCTCTTGACTAGCAATTCTTCCATGGATTTCTCATGTGAATTTTGAATGACGGGACATTGTGGGAGTGGAGATTTGTCAAACCGGAAGGTTGACATTGATAATCATCATGAGGACCCCACAATATACACAAGAAAACGGGAACATTATGAAATGTCGTTTTACTCAACTCCTCGGTTCTTTTCACCGACTCGTAAGCTCTAGATAAGTGTCTTGTTGGGTTTGTTGAGGAGTTTGAGTCATTTGGCACCGTGGAGGTTGGTCGTGATATGGATAGTCGTAATTGTTACAAGGAAATGGATTCTGTTTGACAATCGAGTGAAATGGGACCTCCACAGTTCACAACAAGAAACTGCTGAGCTGGATTGGTGAATCATATGGATATTGGTCATAACCAAAGTTCGAGCATCACCGAAAACTGCTCATAGACAAACGTGTTTCCGGATTGACACTCAAATCCTTGGTGAGGACCTCCACAAAATTCACAAGAGTTATGTTGATTATATGAAGATAAGTCGGGTGTGGTGGGTAATTGGAAAATTTGAGGGTCGTTAAATGAGTTCGGATTAGGATCATAATCAAATGAATTCCTCGAACCACAAAACAAACAACTCCCGTTATGAATATCATTACCACATTGTACACACGTACACCAAATGATGTGGTGAACCAAAAGAGGCTCACCACAACCGACACAAGGAATAAACGATTCTATTTGAGAGTTATGAGAAGGAATCGGTTTATTCAAAGAATCAACAAAACCAACATGGTGATCCGAATGACTATTAAGACTGAAGAACATTTTGAAAAATCCGGAGGTGGGACAAGTGGTGTGCTCGAGAGCTAGCAATTTCCACCACTTCCGTTATGGTCTCCGGTTCGGTTCTTGAGAAACGTGAAGATTAGGCAAGTCATTCTTGCTAGTCACCGGTCTAAATTCGCATGTTTGCTTTTAACCGTAAATTGTGAAAGTTTAGGATCAATTTTAGACGGCTTAGGAGCAATCGAGGGTTAGATCTTTGGATAACCGTAGGTTGGACGTGTTAGCACCTCCATTATAAGAGGAAGTACCGGTCCTTTGTCACCCCGGTTTTCGCTCCATTTCCTACGCAGTAATTAATGGATCATTACGAACAACACAATTCTTGACATTTGTGATAAAGTATGAAGTTTTCAACTTCGAATTAATTCGTGAGTCGAGAGATTCCATGAGAATAGAAGAAGTTAGAATCAAATGGATGAGGGTAAAGGAATAAAGAATCAAAAAGGGTAAGAGGGTAAAGATGAATATTTTTGGATTTTTGGATAAACATTTTGTAAAAACAAAGAATGAAAATATTTTTGGTGTTGTTAACACTTTAGGAAAAGTGTTAATGAACTTTTGATTTTGATTAACTTTACAAAAAAGCATTTACAAAAGGTGGTATATGTGCAATTACGGTCCGAAAATGCTTAAAACACGCTTAAAGCCTCCCGGCGTGGCGCCAAAATTTGATTGGCTCCAAACGGTCAAGTTTAATCACTCAAGCTAGCCACTTGTGAATGGCTAACCGTAACAAACTTAAAAACATTTCGAAGCAAATGCAATTTAGATCGAGGAATATAGTGGATTCTCGGGTCGTTAAGTCCCACGGAGGATGAATTGGTGTTTAACACAGACGGATGTCGAATAATCACTAAGGATAGTGATCGAGAAGGATTTTGAGATATTTATACCTAAAGAAAAGATTTGTAAATTACAGGGGCTTAAATGCAAATTAAAAAAATAAAAAGCTAAAATATATTAAATAAATGCTATCACTATTTTTACAATGATGTTTTTCTTGATTTATAAAACAAAATAACTTAAATAAACTATTTTAACTAAAACGTAAACTTAAATTATCTAAAAACGTGACTTAAAATGAAAATGTGCGTTAAGTATAAAAATTACGCGAGTGCGCAAGCAAAAACGTAAAATTTATGAAATAAAAGTCCTACGAATGTAAAAACAATTTTCTTACTTCCTATATGACAAAAGAAAATTTTAGAAAAAAGATTTATATTTTTTAGACTTTTATATTTTTTATTATGAATCAAATACGATTTTACACTAATTAAATGTTTAAAAATACTAAAACTATTGAGAAAAATCTGAAACTTTTTTATGAATTACTTTATACTAATACAAAGTTAAGAAAAATACAAAAGTTGAAAAAGCTATATTAAATAAGCTGGAAATAAGCAAATAAGCTCGTATAAGCTTAAAATGAAAACAAGGGTTATGTATTTAATAGTGCAAAGAAAAGCAGAAAAAGACCCAAGGCGAGTGGTAGTGTGTGTGTGTGGTGGTGGGTGGCTGTGGTTGAATCCCAAAGAACCGCTTTTTGCTAACTTTTATTTTTGGACTTTTATTTTACAAACTTATTAAGAATACTAAAATAAGCACTTTATATAACTACAACTTTTATTGAAAACCACTAATAAGCTCAGTTTGAGCTTATTATACTCAACAATGGACTAAAATTGGAAATAAGCACAAGATTAAGCCAAAATGGCTTATAAGCTAAAAATAAGCAAAGGAAAACTAAGAAATAAGCTAGACTCATGTTAATAAGCTAAAATGAAAGCGGAAAAGCAATTTATCTAAGAAATAAGCACTAAATTTACTTCAAATAAGCACAAGATTAATCTGTTTTGCACAGACACTAATTAGTTTACTAGGTACTTTCTAGCTAAATTTTAAGCACTTTAATAAGCTAATAAATGAAAATAAACACCGGAATTAACAAGCTAACCAACTGAACTTTCTAAAAACTAAATAATAAAGTTTGGCTTCCATTAATTAGCTTGTGACAAGCTTTTGAAAAAGTCGAAAACTTGGTTTATTGTTGAGCTGAATGGAATGGGACAAACAAAAAGCACTTGGCGGACCTATCAAATAAGCTATAGATTGAAAAGCTAAACTTGGAACTTTTAGATAGCTAGGTGAGCTTCTCAAAAGCTAAAGGACACAAGCTAGATTCTTCTATTGAGCTTTTGTGAGCTTGTGAAGATGGGTTATCAAATCGTACGTGGACACTTGTTTGGAAAAGGGTCTAAAAGAAGCTGATGAATAAGCTATTTATAGGCTGAGAAGAAGTAAGCTTGTATTTTTCTAATTTAGTTTAGCAGCTAAATTTTAATATCCCAAAAGCTTAAAGGCTAAAACTTAATATTAAACACACAATAAAATTATCTATTTTATTCAAAAACGACTAAGCTTGAAATTTGACTTTTTAAAATAAACTAGTAAGTTGACTTTTATGAGATTTGAATGATCCTAGATAATCATATTTGATGTATTAAGCTACTATAAGACTGATTTAGGCTATATAAACAACTTTTACACTAGTGTGCATGATTATGCAATTAAAAATCCTAACAGTGAACAAGAAATTAAAGATAATAAGTGATTTTGACTTTTACTAATCCTAGGTGCAATCAAATGCCTAAAGTAACTATATTATACCTAAGTAAGACTATAGCAACTAGTATTAACCACTGAGCTAACCTTAATCTCAGTCTAAATCCTAGATCCAAACACACTTTTAAGCTACTTAATAAGCTTGTTTAACCATCTATTACTATATCTACTTAAGCAGAGATTAAAACAAGTATAAAACTAAGATCCTAAAGCTGAAGCAATATCAAATCAAGTACTAACATGGTCTAACACAACTTAAACTCAATAAGCATATGTAGAAAAAAAATATGAAAATCAAACTCACATGAAATTTAGCTTAATGGAGCTTAACACGAACCAAACCAACCATTTTAAGACCAAATCAATCCAATTTAGCTCAAGATCAACCCAACTCCATTTCCATACCAAATTTCAGTGATATCTTGACTTTCGTTGACCTTTTTGGTTTTTCTAATTTAAAATATTAAAGTCTAATGCAAGCTCATAAAAGCTACAATAAGCTTATTTGAGCTTGTTTGAAGGATAAAATAGCTTATGTGACTTATAATAAGTATAATTGACTTAATCTGAATTATCAAGAAATATGAAAACTTGAAATCTTATTAAACTTGGAATAACTACAATACAAAAGTGATATTTGACTTGAGATAAACTTGATTTTACACTAAGACTTTGAACTTTTAGCTAAAAGCAGATATTAAAGGACTTTTACACTACAAATTTGGTCTAAAAACATGCGACGACATTTATCTCTCCTTCTTTCTTCTTTATAATGATCCTTTGAGTCTTTGTCGACCTCGAGATTTTCCCACTTCAATCCAACCATTGAATTCTTCAAGTTAATCTTGGCCGTCCATTTGTCAATTTTGGCGGAAAAGTCTTTTTGGGTGGGTTTCGCAATTAATGGGTTTTGGTGTATGTGGAGGTGGAGGGGGTATACAATGGGAAGAGTGGGTAAGGTGGTGGTGAGGTGGAAAGGTGGTGAAAACCACCTGGTATTGGGTTTGCAGTGGTGAGGGAGAGAGGTGAACAGTAACGGCGGTTTTATTTCATTTAAATTTTGGGCCGGGTTATAGTATTTGGGTTTGGGCTTTGGGTTTAGATAATATAGGGTCCGGTTGGTTTTTTATAAGCACAAGGACCATAGTTGTAATTTGGTGAAAAGTGAGGGACTGAAATTGACAAGTTTCCAAGGTTATCACAAGGGTCAATCTTGCAAATAATGGTTAGTATAAGGACTAAATTTGCATAAAGTTCCATTTTTATAAGTCCAAGGACTTTTATGTCAACTTTGATATTCTAGGGACCAAACTTGTAATTCTTCCAAAGTTTATCATAAGGACCAATTTTGCCATTTATGAATAGTACAAGGTTTATTTTGATAATTTTCACTTTTAAATTAACCAAGGACTATTTTTGACATTTTTCAAAGTTTAAGGACTAAAGTTGTCATTTTGTAAATTTTAAACTTTGAAGGGTTTGTTTTGACAACTTTTGAATCACATGGACCTTAAATGACATTTTACAAGTTTTTGAATTACAGTGGACTAGTTTTGACAACTTTTGAAACTGGGGACTAAAGCGCCAATTATGCAAACTTGATACGTTTTCATCCGATTTTGGTATTTTTGCATTTAAAACACATAAAACACTTATTTGTGATATTTTCATCATTTTGATGCATTTACGAGTGTTTTCGGATGTTTTTGCGATCTAAAGGTATAAAATGATGAGTATTTAGACACTCATCAATCCGCCGAGCAGGAGGGATCTACCGAGGACAATCCACTAGTTAGTGTAGAAGTCCTTAGGTATGATGATAAAAGGAGAAAAGTGAGATATGGGAAGAGTGCGTGCGAGATAGAGCAAATCTTGGAACAAACCCAACAAGGTTCTTCTATGAAGTCTCGGTAGCTTGAAGGGGTTGAAGAATTAAAAGATTTGAATGAGAAAAGGGTGAAAACAAATAGCCTCCATATATTCAACCTTAGGGCGATACGGGTTCAATTCATATGCTACGATGGTAACATCGGTATTGAAGACAAGACGTCATGGACCCGGTGGCACCGCACTTCAACTTTCCAAACCACTCAAGTTCCTCTTAAAGGGCTTGTTTCATTCTCACGGAACCGACATAATCTATCGACTTTCTCTTAGAGATTGTTGATATTGAAGAAGGAGACCCTCTCCTAGTCTCCGACACAGAACCAAATGTGCACAAATTGAGTCTAGAGCCACGAGATCATCAATAAATCTCATTAGGACACTTTCAATGAAGACTCTGTTTCACACAATGTGGAAAGAGATTATATCTTGAGTCCCACGCATTATCCTTGTGGTATTTCGAACATCGAGTGATATGCATACATATTCACAATGAAGATGGAAAACCTCTCGAGCCAACATCAAACAAGCTCTGGTAGGTGGCATGTGAGATCTATTCATTAGATCAACCATGTGACAATGAGCAGAAACAATGGGGCGATTCAAGTCTTGAATCAATCACGGTTCGAGTTATGGATTGACGGATACCTTTGAAAACCGGTCTTTGTGCTTAACAACTCTTTTCTTTAGTACATCGACCGTGTACTCATTTTTCAAACCAAAGGTGTTTTTATGATTGATAATTGATTTTCAATAAAACCTTCGTTGTATTGCAAAAACAATTTCTATTGAGCAATACACGATTGTTTTCAAATCTCTTTTCATCAATCGGTGGACTTAAAATTATTTGGTTCACTCACTCGTGTTGTCTTCTTTGAGATGTTCGGTTTGAGAACAACTAGAGCATTGCGAAACCCGTCAAGGAAATTCTTGAATTATACACGATCACAAAAGACATGTATCGATCAGCGGGAACCGTGGGTCGTGTACCTCAATTCAACGAAAGTGATCAAAGACACTTTCGTGCGATTTATGCTAACTGTTGTATGCGGTACACCGACGCGTTTGCGGTGATCGAATGAAGCGGTCAATCCATAGCCGCATGCTCACTTAACACATTCATCTCAAAAGAAATCATGATTAGTGCATCAATGACTCGATATTTTCACTCCATGCTTCTCGCTGCTCACGCCAATATCATGAATCAACTAAAGCTTCCGCTACTCGATGAGAAGATATCATGATCCGAATGTGAGCATGTCGGTCCTATAGTCACAACATCACATAATACCAACACCACAAAGGATGTCTCGAGATTTTGATAGTGATGATCTCAAAAGTCGGCTCAAATTTATTATCACGTGGATCAATAAAGACCTTCACTTGGATTAACCAAACATGCAACGAGATGAATCAATGACTACGAGCTTTGAGCAAAGTACTACATCAAGAATGCAAGAACAATTTTTTGTAATATCTGTTTGTATTCTAGGTAATTTTAGTACATGATTGAGGTGACCTCCTTGGGGAGATTGTTAGGAATTAGAAATTCCGTGTATTAAAGAGTCGGTCACCTCAAATATATGTAATCGTTAGAAAGCTTGTAGTCGTAGTTCTTTTAAGTTAAGTAGTATTTAGTTAAGTAACACCGTGGAGGACGGACGGGTCTTTACCAGCTGTATGCGATCCATGACCCGATGTGTGGCGTTTATGTAAGACTATAAATACTCTCTACCTCCCAAGGTAGAGAGTTGGAGCTCATAATAATATCTTTCACTTTCTCTCACTAAGTTCCTAAACCTCTAACTTTCTCTCTAGAATTCCATTTATACGCCACTTTGTGTTATGGTTTGATGTGTATGTGAAAACTAATATCTTACAGGATTTTTTTGTTGGCTACTTTAAAGAAGATAGGGTTTGCGGATAGATAGTGCCAGTGGATTTTTGCATGTTTATCTTCATACGAGCTAGAATATTTTATTAATGGTGATTCCATAGGCAACATTCGGCCTACTCGAGGTATTCGACAAGGTGACCCTTTATCTCCGTATTTGTTCATTATTATTTATGATGTCTTATCGCATAATGTCTCAAAAGCCGCAGACAACGCACTCGTTTCTGGTATAAAAATGGCCAGGTCTTGCCCTATCATCTCTCATGTTTTCTTTGCTAATGATTCTTTATTCTTTTTGAAAGCAGATCCAGTTGAATGTCAAAATCTAGTGAATATTTTAGCTCGGTATTGCATCGCATCTGGGCAAAACATTAACTTCACAAAGTCTTCTGCCCTTTTCTCTCCGAACAGTCCAGAAGATCTACAACAACAATTATGTAGCTTGTTGAATATACAACGTATGGATCCAAAAGCCCGTTATCTAGGATTACCTTCTATGATTGGGCGTAATAAGAATGAGTTATTCTCTTTTGTTAATACAAATAAACCGTAAAAACGTTTATTAATATTTTGCGATCTCTTTGTGTTTTGTTGATAACAAATATAATGTTGTCTTAAGTTTAATTATAAGGATACATGTTATTTTTGTAAAGCATTTACATATAGCCATTTAAATACAAAAATGTAGTAATTAAGCTTTTGTTGTAATAGTTTATTAGAATGGGAAAAAACCATAACCCATGGATCTTAACCCATACCCAAGAAGACTAGATACAATGTATACTTAGATACATTGAATCTAAAGAAAACCCATGGACCAACCCATAACCCATGACCCATAACCAAAAACCCATGGGCAAGAGGAGCGTTCCACGGATCCCTAGGTTTTCACTAGACGGATCCCAGTGGAAGGGATCCGTGGGATCCGGGGAACGGTGAGGAATTTTGCCTATAAATAGAGAGCCATTTCTTCATTCTAACTCAACCTCTTCTTACTAAATCTCTCATACACTCTCATTCTCTTCTAATATATAGATCACTTGATCTAGAGAGTTGTTCTTCTTTCTTTCTATTTGTGATCCTCATATAGGTCCTCTCTAAGGCGAGATCACGAGCATTCTACAAGTCATCCAAGCAAGGGGTCCTTGATTGATTTGTCACTCGCAAGATTTACAGTAGCGAAGATCTTGTATTTGATATTTCACATATTTGTTGTGTAATAGTTGTGTTGGTTTGGTCCACCGTGCTACGGACTCGGTATCTAGCTTTGTACGGAAAAAGTGTAAGCAACGTTGTGAAGGCTTCTCCGCCAAGTGAAGGAGTTTGTTGACATAGTGCTTGAACTCTCGAGTAGGTGACTCGGGAGTGGAGTAGGCAAGGAAGGTGTCCTTGTAGCCAAACCACTATAAATCGGTTGTGTCTTTTCTATCCCTTAACTTTATTTATTTGCTTGCATTATCATTAGATCTATCGTTCTCAACATCCATACGATTTCACATAATATCGAATCTAAAGTTTTTGAAATCAACTTAAAATCGGCAAAACTATTCAACCCCCTTCTAGTTTTCCACAATTGGCATCGAGGAGCTAAGTTTATAAAAGTTTTAAAATAAAATTGTATTTTAAAAACTTTTCGATCACTATGGGTTCTGAAAATTATAAGGAAGGGCAATCCATGCAACGACCACCACTACTTGAAACTAATGTTTTTATATATTGGAAAAATAGATTCGAAACATATGTGAAGTCCAAAGATATTGATCTTTGGTATATTATTGTTGAAGGTGATTTTGAGGCTACCTCAAATAACGATAAAGGAAATTTAGTTCACATACCTCATGATAAACTAAACGATGAAATGAAGAAAAAACTTTCTAAAAATAGTGAAGCAAAAATGGTTTTATATAATGCTTTACCGAAAAAGGAATTTGAAAGAATTTCTATGCTTAAAACCTCTATAGAAATTTGGAATTCTTTAGTTGTAACTCATCAAGGCAATCAACAAGTTAAAAATAATAAAATTGATTTATTTGTTCAACAATATGAACAATTTTCAATATCGGATGAGGAAACTATAGATCATTCATTTGCTAACTTTAATACTATTATTACATCTTTACAAGCACTTGATGAATCTTTTTCTAGCCATAACCATGTTAGGAGATATCTAAGGGCACTTCCATCGAAGTGGAGATCCAAGGTGACGGCGATCGAAGAGTCAAAAGATTTGACAATCCTCACCCTCGATGAACTCATAGGCAACCTAAAAGTCTACGAGCTTGTCCTAGCTAAAGATTCCGAAGTCTCAAAGGTGAAAGAGAAACACAAATCTCTTGCCCTTAAAGCCAAAAAGGTTTCGAGCAATGAAGAGAACTCATCCTCGAGTAGTGACGACGAAGAATACGCTATGGCGGTAAGGGATTTTAAAAAGTTCTTTAGAAGAAAGGGAAGATACGTCAAACAACCGTACGACGACAAGAAAGGCTTTCGGAAAAGCAAAGAGGACGAGAAGCCAAAGGATGATCGTACTTGCTTTAAATGTGGGGACCCAAACTACTTTATTAGTAAGTGTCCCAAACGGGATGCTCAAAAGGCGTTCGTGAGCGGAACATGGGGAATGAGCGACGAGGAGGACGAAGAAATTTGTCTCATGGCAAATGACGAGGTATGTCACGAATAATATATTAGCTCATCACTTGATGACGACTCATTGCATAATGAATATGATAAACTATGCAATATTAGCTTAAAACTAGTTAACAAAAACAAGTTTTAAAGAGTCAAAATCAACGTTTAGATAAAGAAGTCATAGAATTAAAAGCAAAACTAAAAGCGTTTAGAAGGGTAAAATAGCAAGTGGTGAATGTGAACTTTGCGTTCAACTTCAAACACTAGTGGATCACTTAGATTCTAAAATTGCTAGAATGAGTACGAACACTTTAGATACAATACTCGATGGCGTTAAAACCGGTAACAATCAAAAGGGTCTAGGAAGTCAACAACTTGATCCATCAACTAGTGAAAGTAAAGAAACAAAATTTGTTAAGGAACTAGAAAAACCACCCTTTGTTGTGGCGGATCCCTGGATCCTCTAAAAGGGAACCGTCTAGTGTACGAAAGGGATCCGTGGATCTGCTTTGTAGCAAACAAGAGCAATAATGTTGCTTCTTCATCTAGAACCGAGTTTGTCATAGTTAATAGGAAGAAACCAAATCATGTCACCACTAGACAACCACCTCCAAAATATAATCCTACTTTTGCAAGAAACAAAGCTCCATCTTTTCAAAACCTAATTCATTTAGGAGACCTAATAACGTTTACCGAAAAGTAACCATCAAATGGGATGGAATCCAAACATGCAAACGGTTTTCATTTTCAAAACTTTGCTCCATGGAATGCATACTCATCTTATCCATACATGTCTAACATGAATGGAATGTTTAACACTAATGGACCCATGAACAAATGGGGACCAAACTTTGAGTTTATTATTGTTTTAGGTGTGCTTTAAGGTCGACCTAGACCCCGATGAATGGGTCAAGGATAGCGGTGCACGAGGCACATGACCGCAATAGGATCTATTCTTCACATATGAATCCTTCAATGGAGGTAATGTGGTGTTTGGAAATAGCAAAGTAGAATCATCGGTAAAGGTATGATTTCTAACAAATCTCTAACCATTAACGATGTGTGTCACGTAGAAAACCTAAACTTTAACCTCTTAAGTATAGGACAAATATGTGATAAAAGTGCAATGTACTTTTATTGAAACCGATAGTAAGATACTTAAAATGGCATAACCATAGGAAGAGGAATTAGGAAACATGGAGTCTATGTCATTAAAATCGGTAATGAACCTAAAGACAAACTATGTCTTACCTCTATGGATGATACTTCGACCTTATGGCATCGAAGATTGGGTCACGCCAACATGCGACTTCTTCAATCGCTATCATCCAAAGATCTAGTAAGAGACCTACCTAAGTTAAAATATGAACATCATTTTTGTGATGCTTGTAATGTAGGAAAACAAGCTCATTCGAGTCATAAAGCTAAAAACATGGTGTCCACAACTAGGTGTCTAGAATTACTACATATGGATTTATTTGGTCCATCCGCTATCCAAAGTTATGGAGGCAACTACTACACTTTGGTAATAGTGGATGACTACTCTAGGTATACATGGACAAAATTTTTAAAGAACAAAGCGAAACCTTTAACTATTTTGAAATATTAAGCAAAAGATCCAAAGACAACTAGGAAGTCCCATAGTGTCTATTAGGACGGATCATGGTAGGGAATTCGATAATGAAGTGCAATTCGGAGCTTTTTGTGACGCTAATGGTATTACTCACAACTTCTCGGCTCCACGCACTCCACAATCGAATGGGGTAGTAGAAAGAAAGAATAGAACTCTATAAGAAATGAGTCAAACCATGCTTAATGAACAATCCATACCTCAAAAGTTTTGGTGTAATGCCGTTGATACTTCAACGTATATACTCAATCGAGTCTTAATTAGACCAATCTTAGGAAAAACTCCATATGAGTTACTTCGAGGCAAAAAGCCTACGTTAAATCACTTTAGAGTCTTTGGTAGTAAATGCTTTATTCTTAACACTAAAGATTACCTTACAAAATTTGATCCTAAATCAACCGAAGGTATCTTTTTAGGTTACTCGCCAAATAGCAAAGCTTATGTCATACTAAACAAAGAAACAATGAAGGTAGAAGAGTCATTGAATATAAAATTTGATGAAAGTCCACCCAAACCCTCTCCACCTCTTGTCGATGACGAGATTATAGAAAGTGAAGCTATAGTAATAAAGAAAAAGATAAGTGAAGAAGAAGAACCTCTAAGTGATGAAATAATAAACATTAAAGAGTCCAAAGATCACCCCGTTGATAAAGTCATAGGAAAACTAAATGAACGAACATTAAGGTCTCAAGTTCAAAACCAAAGTAGCTTGTTTTGTTTCGTTTCAACCTTAGAACCTAAGAATACACAAGAAGCCATAAAAGATGAAAGTTGGGTAATGGCTATGTAAGAAGAACTAAATCAATTTGTTTCTAATGATGTTTGGACACTTGTCCCTCCACCTAGTAATCAAACCATAATAGGAACCAAATGGGTTTATAAAAACAAATTAGATGCAAACGGAGTAGTGTCTAGGAACAAGGCTAGACTCGTTGCTCAAGGGTATAACCAACAAGAGGAATAGACTTTGATGAGTCCCACGCCCGTGGCTAGATTAGAGTCTATAAGAATACTTCTTGCGTATGCTTGTGCTAATGATCTAAAGCTTTATCAAATAGATTTCAAAAGCGCTTTTCTAAATGGTTTCATAAATGAAGAAGTATATGTAGCTCAACCTTCGGGTTTCATTGATTTTGAAAAACCCAAACATGTGTATAAATTAAAGAAAGCCCTTTACGGTCTTAAACAAGCTCCAAAAGCTTGGTATGATAGACTCAAGTCATTTCTAGTTAAACACAACTACACCATGGGGTTAGTTGACAACACACTTTTCATTAAGAAAAGAGAGTCACATATAATCATAGTACAAATATATGTAGATGATATTATATTCGGATCCACTTGTCAAGACATGTGTGATGATTTCTCTAAAATCATGCATGACGAGTTCGAGATGAGTATGATGGGAGAACTTAGTTTCTTTCTTGGTCTACAAATAAAACAAGTAGAAGATGGTATCTTCTTCAATCAATCTAAATACATCAAGGAGATGTTAAAGAAATTCGGTCTAGAAGAGTCAAAACCAATTAGGACTCCAATGTCATCCGACACCAAACTCACAAAAGATGAAGACGGAGAATCCGTAGATAATACTAAATATCGTGGCATGATAGGTAGCCTTCTCTACCTCACGGCAAGTAGGCGGATATCATGTTTAGTGTTTGCTTATGTGCTAGGTTTCAAGAAGACCCTAAAACATCACACCTATAAGCCGTAAAAGGATATTTAGATATATTAAGGTACAACACAATTAGGATTATGGTATCCTAAGGGCACGGGAGTAGAAACAATTATATATGCGATTCGACCATGCGGTGATTACGTTGATAGAAAAAGTACAAGTGGGGTATGTACTTTTATGGGATGTTGTTTAACATCTTGGTTTTCTAAAAACAAACGGCACTTGACAATTTCAACAACCAAGCCGAATATGTCTCCGCCGGCAAAGCATGCCAACAAGCACTATGGATGAAACAAGCGTTAGTAGACTACGACATCCACCTAAGCGACATAGCCATCCTATGTGACAACAAAGGTGCCATCGACTTAAGCAAGAATCCGGTATTGCATTCTCGCACAAAGCATATAGATATTCGTCATCACTTCCTAAGAGACAATGTTCAAAAGGGGAACATCTCTATTGAGAAGGTAGCATCCGAAGACAACATAGCCGACGTCCTCACCAAACCGTTGAAGCGGGAACAATTCAACCTACTTCGTCTTGGTCTTGGTCTAATGGAACAAACGTCGTAACTTAATTTACTCTACAAGGTATGTAAACACTAGTCTTCTTCTTTCTGAGTCTAGGATTTCTATTTCACGCACAACTCACAAAAAATACGGGAATTTTCAAAACCCAAGATGAGTTTTTCCACTTATAGTTTTTTTTGGTTGCAAACACATAACTACATACACATTTTCAAAGAAAATCTCTTTTCAAAATGTTTTCTAAAAGAATGATACCTTCCCGTATCAATTTCACAAAAGCAATTTCTCACGTCTAGGACAAATCGCTTTTTCATTATTAATACAAAGTAAAATCCCGTTTTCATTGCATCTCATGTCTTTTGAATGCTAAAGGGGACACATAACTAATATGTGTTTTCGGGACATTCATTTAAGCAACAATGAATTAAGGAGCATTGATAACACAAAATTACGTACTCATGTACTAAATATGTGTTTTCGGGTTATCTCAATAGGATGTATTTATACCTCTAGTTTATTTTCTATTTCTTTTTAGGGGTCGAGATAACCACAACTCCAAATAGTTTGCATATAGGCACACAATAGGCAAAAATGTTTCCAAATGGAAAATTTTGTGCTGCCTGAATCACCAGACCCACGGATCCCAGCCTTCATACTGGACGGATCCCTCAAGGGAAGGATCCGTGGGAACCGTGGAACAGAAGCTGATTTTACCTTCTTATTTTTTCACTTTGGATGAAAAATCCACATTTGTTTCATTTTTTTGGGAGTATGCTCTTTAATGCTTGTGTTCTCATGATCACATACCTTGAATTCATAACTAATCATTAGATTTTAATCCACATTTTGGGTCAAGCATTCATTACAATGCTTTGTTTTTCTCTATATATAGAACTCCCAAAATGCTTGCATAATCCATCTCATCCTCACATACACAATACACCATGTCATCCAAAACCCTTTAGATGAATCACCAAGTACAAACAATCATCTTCATGATACCCAAACCTTTGTACTACCACCATCCAAAATACCACAATCCAACTCTAGGATATCCGCACGGATTAGTATCCGATCTTGTTGTTTAGCAAAACCAACCTCAAATGATTCATCCTCAACAAATAACTCACCACAAGATGCTTCCATTATAGCACCTCCCTCATCACCAACAAATACACCAACTTCATCACCACCTAAAATCACTCTTTTGGAACTCCTTAAGAATCCAACAAGATCTACCCAGCCTAAAGAAAAAGAAATAGTATTTTCAACACCCCCCAAATCACCAAATACTATTTTTCAAGATCTTGAAACATCACCACCATTAGCTCCCATCACATTACAAGAACATCTAGGTTCTTTTCCACCACCATTTACAAACATTCCGGATATTGATCCATATTTTCCTATTTTCCACCACAACTTCCGCATAACTCAAATCGAAACAACCCGGAAAACTTCCGCACTCATTATCCACATCATTTACATTGTGAACATTGCAATAGAAGTTAGGGAAGAAATGCGTTTCATACTCAACCTCATCCTTGATCGCATCAATACAATTACTCATCAAAACCTCCATCCTTAAACCATATGCAAGCATGGAAGGAATCACTACTAATATTTTCTACTTCTAGTATTATTTTTCTTTTGAAGACATTTTCAAGAACAAGTCTTGTTCTTATTTTTACATGCTTGTAAGTGGCATAAATACCACTACAATTTGTCATTTTATTACAAGGCCTTGTTTACATACCTTGGCTCCCAATCTTGATTCTCGGCAACCAAGATTATTTAAGCATGTTACTAACCTTTCTTTTGTAGGATTTTATTTTTCTTCACTTGACGCCCAAACAAGGGGAGCTACCGTCGAGGGGAGTAAGAAATACGTAGACTACTTTTTCCTCCAAGGGTTAACTTTTGTTTCGACAAAAGGGGAGAAGAAGTAAAACTTAGGGGCTTTCAAAACTTACATCTATTCTTAAGTTTTACTCATCATAACATTATGTTTTGTCATCAACAAAAAGGGGAAGATTGTTAATACAAATAAACCGTAAAAACGTTTATTAATATTTTGCGATCTCTTTGTGTTTTGTTGATAACAAATATAATGTTGTCTTAAGTTTAATTATAAGGATACAAGTTATTTTTGTAAAGCATTTACAGATAGCCATTTAAAAACAAAAATGTAGTAATTAAGCTTTTGTTGTAATAGTTTATTAGGATGGGTAAAAACCATAACCCATGGACCATAACCCATGGATCTTAACCCATACCCAAGAAGACTAGATACAATGTATACTTAGATACATTGAATCTAAAGAAAACCCATGGACCAACCCATAACCCATGACCCATAACCAAAAAACCCATGGGCAAGAGGCGTTCCACGGATCCCTAGGTTTTCACTAGACGGATCCCAGTGGAAGGGATCCGTGGGATCCGGGAACGAGTGAGGAATTTTGCCTATAAATAGAGAGCCATTTCTTCATTCTAACTCAACCCTCTTCTTACTAAATCTCTCATACACTCTCATTCTCTTCTAACATATAGATCACTTGATCTAGAGAGTTGTTCTTCTTTCTTTCTATTTGTGATCCTCATATAGGTCCTTCTCTAAGGCGAGATCACGAGCATTCTACAAGTCATCCAAGCAAGGGGTCCTTGATTGATTTGTCACTCCGCATGATTTACATGAGCGAAGATCTTGTATTTGATATTTCACATATTTGTTGTGTAATAGTTGTGTTGGTTTGGTCCACCGTGCTACGGACTCGGTATCTAGCTTTGTCTGGGAAAAAGTGTAAGCAACGTTGTGAAGGCTTCTCCGCCAAGTGAAGGAGTTTGTTGACATAGTGCTTGAACTCGAGTAGGTGACTCGGGAGTGGAGTAGGGCAAGGAAGGTGTCCTTGTAGCCGAACCACTATAAATCGGTTGTGTCTTTTCTATCCCTTAACTTTATTTATTTGCTTGCATTATCATTAGATCTATACGCTGTCAACATCCATACAATTTCACATAATATCGAATCTAAAGTTTTTGAAATCAACTTAAAATCGGCAAAACTATTCAACCCCCCCTTCTAGTTTTCCACATCTTTTATCCTAGACAAAGTGCTTCATAAGATGCAAGGCTGGAAACAAAAGATCCTCTCACAAGCTGGTCGAGAAATCCTTATCAAATCAGTGATTCAAGCCATTCCATCATATGCCATGCAATGTTATTTGTTGCCGAAAGGTTTTCTTGACAAGCTTGTTACTCACATCCGTAGATTCTTACGGCATGGAGATGCGCATGGTAAAAATATTCAATGGTCAAGTGGGATTCTCTTTCAAAGCCAAATAATGAAAGGGGGCTTGGTTTTAGAGACTTGCATTACTAGCAAAGCAAGGTTTGAGGCTTACAATTAACCCGAAATATTTTGGGCCCATATCATTAAAGGTTTATATTTTCCAAGGGGAAACTTTTTAACAGCTAGTAAAGGATCTCATCCTTCTTGGTTATGGCAAAGTCTCCTACATGGTCGAGATATCCTCCTTCAAGGTATCTGATGGCAGGTCGGGAATGGTGGAAATATTTCATTTTGGACACAAAAGTGGGTGCCGTATAACTCTGACTTTCATTCGCGAGTCTCAGGATCCTTTCACAAACACTTCCAAAGTTTCAGATTTCATTGTTGACAGGGAATGGGATTATTTCAAATTAAAACACTACCTTCTTCCTAGGGAAGCTGACTTTGTCTCTCAAATCCTCATTTCTAATCCGGGCGAGGAAGACAAGCTTGTTTGGCATTATGACAATAAAGGAAATTATTTTGTTAGCTTTGGATATAGACAAGCTTTGCTATTGAAAGAAAAGGGGATGAATCATGCTTCTTCATCTTCCAATCCTACAGGTGAGTTTTGGAAGCTAATTTGGCGACTAAATTGGAACAACCCGCATTTTCAGGTTACTTTTTATTTTTTTTGAAAAGTTACTATTCACTTTTGCTATTCACTTTCACTATTCATCCCGTAAATTTTTTATTTTAGTTTACTATCATGAAAAGATAATTAAAACTCGAAAAGTCATCCTGACGACGTACGTTGAATCCATACATAATCGATTTCACAAAACCGTGTCTGAGAATTACTTTAGGGTTTAAACGTCATTCAGGCATCCCGATATGTCCATAAAACACTATAAACATTAGAAATATGTATTTCTACCATTTTACGACAGTTCCACAAGTTTTGGAATTTTACGTTTTCCAGTTCTGCGTTTTACGCAAAATACGCGTTTTTGACCCGCGTTTCCAGCTTTAAACAGCCTTTAAGCAACCCGGTGGAACTTACCACACATTTTATATTTTATTATGTAGTATAATGATAAGTTTAATCATTTCTACAAGTTTCATATTTTACGATACCGGTTTACGTTTCATGACTTAACAACTTACGATTAGCGATTAACGGAACCAAAACTCACTCCGTAAAAGCAAGATAACATCAAAACTTCATCTAGTCATCATAGATAAGACCATGGAAGAAATTTTTAGGCTAGTCACCAAGACACTTGGTGTCTTGGTGATAAATCAAGCTTAAGATGTATACATGTGTTCAAACTTCCTATGTAAGCTTTGTAAAAGTCCAAGTTACTAACCTCCTCATTTTAGTATAAAAGGCAACTCATTCCTCTCTTATTTTCTCAACAAAAACCTGGAAATACCCAATTATTATAGCAATTCATCCTTTGATCTTCAAGCTAGAAGTTCCTATATCAATTTCAAAGCTCTTGTTAAGCTTTGTTTGATCCAAATTCTAGTTTCTTCCATCCTTTGGTGATCTCCAATCCACACAAGAAGTGTTCTAGTAGAAGGCTTCAAGTGCTTTCCAAGTGATCCTAAGTTGGTGTCAAGAGCTTGAAGAAGTTGAAAACTAGAGATCCTAGTTCAATCAAAGTCCTAATCCTTGTTTTTAACTTCCTTTCTTTAGAAAGCCAAAAGTTGTAAGAAACCCTAACATACTCTCTTGCTAAACATCATTTACATGTTTCTCATACTTCATTTATGTTATATATGGTCTTTATATTGTTATCATTATGTACAAAAACCAGTAAAACAAGTTAAAGGAATCATATGTTAGCTAAATGTATGTAGACAAGAAAACTAGTGAGATATATTGTGAAATATGACCAAAATAGTATAACTATGATATTAAACACTTACATAGTATTAAACAGGACTTTAAAAGAAAAACATAGCAATTTGAATCACCGAAAACGAGTACACGAGTCAAACGATACGGCCAAAAGAAGTTAGCGAAACCAAAACGCCGAAAATGCCATAAACAAACTGTTAGGGGTCTGCCCGTTTTTTTCAAGGCCTTCTGGTCAGTTTCATTAAAAAGTTAAAACACGAAAGTTGTCCGGAACGACGTTTTCCTTCGATGACCAAAAAGTTCGGGCCCTGAAAACACTTAAAACTGGCCATTTTCTTTCAAAAACTGAAACTACCCTATATAACAATACTTTTGTCACAACTAAAGGCAAACCAAGAGGACTAATGGCCTTAAGCCGAGACCACAGTCACGGCTAAGGCCAAGACTGAGTCTCAAGACCATGGTAGCCTAGACCAAAGCCACGACAAGGCTATGGCTAAAGCCTCAAGGCTTCCTAAGCCGAGATCGTAAACCAAAGGCCTTAGCCTTGACAAACCTAAACGTATACAATACAATTTTGATCTACTCCCTCGATAAACCATGAAACTTTACAAACTTACTAGACATTTAAAACTTACTTTCAGATTATGACCAAACATATTTTGTAACCACTTAACTTATATGTCAAATGATCAAACGAGCAAAATATATGTTTTTCCATGTCGAATACTACAACACTAGGGAACTTCATGTGAGGGGTTCATTTGGATAAATGGATCGATGAGTTGCTGGATTTACAAATTAAAGTGTCCTAGCTCCTCGAACATTTACTACATGACCTCTGAATTGTGATGGCCCGAAAGGTAGTATGGTATCTATAAACTATATACTTTTTCACAAACTAAACTGTTACTATAAGCAACAAACTATCAAAGACTACATCATGATCAATATAAGGACATACATAGGCTCGTTTATGTTTTCTTGGACATTATTCCAAACTTAAGTCGCAACATCCTATTTTAGGTTTGCACATAGAGGTTTACCGGCTTATCCATCATATTCGTTAGAGTACTAATCATCATCAAACTCACGGCGAGTTTCATAGCCCCATTTTCTATCATTCAACAGTTTTATAAACTCTTGGCGGAGATACATGCTCAACTACTTTTATCAACAATCACGATTATTTGCAATTGTATGTTTATCTAAACTAAATGTTTATTTATGCTAAGTAATAGTATTGCCATACGCGAATCGCATTTATATAATTATGTGCATACATAATTGTATAAAACAAAAGCGGGCTCAAGTATCACATACTTGAGGCAACCGTATCAAACTAAAGCGGGCTCAAGTATCACATACTGAGGCAGCCGTATAAAACTAAAGCGGGCTCAAGTATCACATACTTGAGGCGACGTACAAAACATAAGCGGACCCAGTATCACCTACTTGAGGCAGCCGTATCAAACAAAGCGAGCTCAAGTATCACATACTTGAGGCGGCCAGATCAAACTAAAGCGGACTCAAGTATCACATACCGAGGCGACCATACCAAACTAAAGCGGGCTCAAGTATCCTATACTTGAGGCAGCCGTACCAAACTAAAGCGGGCTCAAGTATCACATACTTGAGGCAACCGTACCAAACTCAAGCGAACCCAAGTATCATATACTTGAGGCAGCCGTACAAAGCATCAAAGCGAACCCAAGTATTACATACTTGAGGTAGCCGTACATACGGACATAAGTACATGAATTGTACATATGCTTTAAACTGCATTATCTACATACATATACTTGTCACGATGATTTTTACAAGTTTATATCTACAAACTCTATGAACTTACCAACCTTTGTGTTGATACTTTTAGCATATTTATCTCAGGTTCACAAATGAACGAGGCTGGCAAGGATGGAAAGGGAGAGGCACGGATACTCAAGAGGGCTATAATATTTATTATCATTCGAAAACTTATTTGTAAATCGTGAAACACTGGGACCTCATTTTTGTAACTCGATATTTCAATAAATCGAATGATAACCCTTTAAAACAACTTAATTTGAGTTCGTTTCGATTGTTATAATGTTGTGCCATGAAGTAACACCCGTTTGAATTCGATCGTATCACAAAATTGGGGTGATACAGATTGGTATCATAGCCTTAATTATAGAGAAACGGGTCTAATTGTGACATAAACTATAACCACTTTTACACAAAAACGTTTTATAGCCTTACGCTCTTCGTGCCATCCATCCTCCAGACGATTATGTGACTTCTAGGTAGTTTATGCTATACAAACATACTAGTATATTGATATATACACTTGACATATTTTCAATCATTTTAGCTAAACGAAGGACTAAACATATCTGCGTATGCCTATTCCAAGTCATTGCGGCACAATCATATTTTCCCAATCATGTATCTACTCGTGCATTTTAGGATTACGAAACTTCATCCAAGATATTGTAACTAATTACAATGGTCTTTCCTACTTCCCAGAAATTGTGAGATACAATGGTCTCATTCATTTTCAAGACAACGTGAGATATAGTGGTCTCTATTGCATCCTCGGATCGTGAGTGATCTGATGGTTTCTATTACATTCGGATACTATGAGTAACACGGTGATCTTAATTACATCCCCAGAAGACTGTAAATGTTACAGTGGTCTCATTTATTTCTCAAGACATTGTGTGTACACAATGATCTCTCTATCATTTCTCAAGACATTGTGAGTTACACAATGATCTCTATATCATTTCGAAAGACATTGTGAGTTACACAATGACCTCTCCATCATTTCTCAAGACATTGTGAGTTACACAATGATCTCTCCATCATTTCTCAAGACATTGTGAGTTACACAATGATCTCTCCATCATTTCTCAAGACATTGTGAGTTACACAACGGTCTAATTTACTTCACACACATTGTAAGTTATACAAAGTCTCTAGAAATTATCTTATAAACCTTATATGATATTGTTTTACATGAAACCCGTCACAGTCTATCAATTTCTCTAATGGAAATACAAGAAATGGGATTTCTAAAGGACAAACTGATTCATCATCTACAAAAGCTAAAGTTCAGCAACTTTCTCTACATTCCTCAAAGTACTATTTTGAAACCTTCATTGTTAAAAGTTCGTGATTCTAGCCAAGTATGGACTATTGTAGAATTACTTAAAATTTCCTTTCCATACGTATCTACCCATACGTATCTTCTATGCAATGGAATGTGAAAACATAGGTTGCAAGTCTTGTATTGGCGGGACTTGCAACTGAATGGTTTGATATCGCCTTTGCTTAGTGGACATTTTCTCAAAAGCTATGGACATATCACAAGTATACCTAATTTAGGTATTTGAAAATTTTATCGAACCTTGGCTAAATATAGTCTAGTCACCTATATTTAACCTAGGGACAGTTAGGAATGACAATGGGACGGGTTTGGGGCGGGGCGGCCATCCCCATCCCCAAACCCGATTACAAAATCATCTCCAAACCTGCCCCAATCCCCATTGGGGATCTTATCGGGGTCCCCCATTGGGGCGAGATGCTCCCCCAAACCCGCCTCATTACCCATTGGGGTTTTATCGGGTTTTCTTTTTTGAGCGCGATCCACCAACATACTCATGCCTTTCCACGTTTATTCTTATTTTTATGCTATTAACAATATGATTTTATGGAATAACTTAAAGAATCTAGAACCAATTAATAATATATTAGAAATTGGAATAAATCACAACTTTTTTAGAATATTATGACACAAAATAAGATTTTATGATCACACTTTAAAATATTATAAAGATAAAAATTAACAAAAATTAGAGAATTATATTTAGTACATAAATACTAGCACGATATTTAAGGTATATAGATATATGTATATGTTTCGGGGCGGGGTGGGGCGGGGATAGTGTGCCCCATCCCTGCCCCAAACCCGATAAGAATCCCCATTAAGGCCCCAAAACCCGCCCCAAAAACGATAAGCATGCCCCACCATGCCCCGCTAAGTTCGGGTTTCGGGTTTCCCCGTCGGGTTCGGGTTTTTTTGCCATCCATAGGGACAGTGGAACATAGTGTGACTAACTATGTTCGACTTAAATTTTTCAAACACTGAGAATAGTTATACAAGGGTTATGTTCAGGTTAATTTCCTACTTAAACTCGATAAACCATCATAATTCATTAAAAAGATCTACAGACATAATAATGTCTTACCACTCAGCGAGATCTTAACACTTATTTATACTACCTAATTTCATTCTTGAAAGTTTTCATTTATGAAATAATCCTAACTACTATCTTGGGATAGTCATCAAATCTTCTCGTAATTTCTTAGAAGTACTAGCCTGATTAGGTTTCAAGGATATCATTTCGCCATAATCCTTTAAAATTCACTTATGATTTTAATGCAAACTTGACATCTCTACCTAAGAATAATGGTAAACATACTTTACACTCTTCTAATCATCAACATATCACATCATTATCTGAACCCCATTATAAGTCAGTATGTAAAACTTCACAGTATTACGTTTTTTTCAAACACTAGTAGTCATAAACACTATACGATATAGCCTTCATCTCGAAATCACCTAAGACATGATCAACTTTGGAAATGGTTTGGATAACCACTTGCCACTAGCAAGACTTTCCTACAACGACAATTATCACATCATTACAAACCATTTCACATCAACAATATCTTACACATTTGATTAACAACAGTTACCCTAACAACAAAAAAAACTATTCCATTTGAGGCACTATATCGATGAAAGTGTCAGTTAACCATTTGTTGGACTAAGGTGTTCATGGATCACCTACGAAACAACTAATGAAAACATACAAATACAAATTAGGCTGCATGCTGCACATTATCACCAGAAACAAAAATTACATAGATGTAAGGTGTTAAAACTTAACAAAAAAAAGCTCCATGTTAGAAATTAAGGTTTTGTTGAAAGCCTCGATACAATAAGATATGATTCGTTTTGAGAATCGGGAAAAGCCAAACTTGAGGTATATTGGACTCTATAAGATTTTAACAAAACCATTTAGATTATCAACTTAAGCCACCACCAAAAACATAGAATGGTACATAACACATTCTATGACTAGAAACTTAAGAACTAAAGATTAGAATTCGCGCATATACCCACATTTTTCTAGACACTTCAACACTTTTGAATTCGGGATGAAATTCTCATTAAGGTGGTGAGACTGTAACAACCCGCATTTTCATGTTACTTTTCATTTTTTTTTGAAAATTTACTATTCACTTTTACTATTCATCTCGTAAAATTTTTATTTTAGTATACTATCTTGACAAGATAATTAAAACTCGACAAGTCGTCCTGACGACGTACGTTGAATCCATGCAGAACCGATTTCACAAAACCGTGTTTGAGAATTACTTTAGGGTTTAAACGTCATTCAGGCATCCCGATATGTCCATAAAATACTATAAACATTAGAAATATGTATTTCTACCATTTTATGATAATTCCACAAGTTTTGAAATTCGTTTTCGATTCTGCTTTTCGTGAAATACGCGTTTTTGACCCGCGTTTCCAGCTTTAAACAACGTTTAAGCAACCTGATGAAACTTACCACTCATTTTATATTTTATTATAGAGTATAATGATAAGTTTAATCATTTCTGCAAGTTTCATATTTTTACGATACCCGGTTTTACGTTTCGTGACTTAACAACTTACAGTTAGCGATTAACGGAACCAAAACTCACTCCGTAAAAGAAAGATAACATCAAAACTTCATCTAGTCATCATAGATAAGACCATGGACGAATTTTTAAGGCTAGTCACCAAGACACTTGGTGTCTTGGTGATAAATCAAGCTTAAGATGTATACATGTGTTCAAACTTCCTGTGTAAGCTTTGTAAAAGTCCAAGTTACTAACCTCCTCATTTTAGTATAAAATGCAACTCATTCCTCACTTATTTTCTCAACAAAAACCTGGAAATACTCAATTATTATAGAAATTCATCCTTTGATCTTCAAGCTAGAAGTTCCTATATCAATTTCAAAGCTCTTGTTAGGCTTTGTTTGATCCAAATTCTAGTTTCTTACATCCTTTGGTGATCTCCAATCCACACAAGAAGTGTTCTAGTAGAAGGCTTCAAGTACTTTCCAAGTGATCCTAAGTTGGTGTCAAGAGCTTGAAGAAGTTGGAAACTAGAGATCCTTGTTCAATCAAAGTCATAATCCTTGTTTTTAACTTCCTTTCTTTAGAAAGCCAAAAGTTGTAAGAAACCCTAACACACTCTCTTGCTCAACATCATTTACATGTTTCTCATACTTCATTTATGTTATATATGGTCTTTATATTGTTATCATGATGTACAAAAACCACTAAAACAAGTTAAAGGAATCATATGTTAGCTAAATGGATGTAAACAAGAAAACTAGTGACATATAATGTGAAATACGACCAAAATAGTATAACCATGATATTAAACACTTACATACTTTTAAATATGACTTTAAAAGGAAAACATAGCAATTTGAATCACCTAAAACGAGTACACGAGTCAAAAGATACGGCTAAAAGTAGTTAGCGAACCAAAAGGCCGAGACTGCCATAAACAAATTGTTAGGGGTCTGCCCGTTTTTTTCAAGGTCTTCTGGTCCATTTCATCAAAAAGTTAAAACACGAAAGTTGTCCGGAACGACGTTTTCCTTCAATAACGCAAAAGATCGGTCCTTGAAAACACTTAAAACATGCCATTTCTTTCAAAAACTGAAACTGCCCTATACAACTATACTTTTGTCACAACTAAAGGCAAACCAATAGGCCTAATGGCCTTAAGTCGAGACCACAGCCACGGCTAAGGCCAAGGCTGAGTCTCAAGACCATGGTAGCCTAGACCAAAGCCACGGCAAGGCCATGGCTAAAGCCTCAAGGCTTCCTAAGCCGAGATCGTAAACCAAAGGCCTTAGCCTTGACAAACCTAAACGTATACAATACAATTTGGATCTACGCCCTCGATAAACCATGAAACTTTACACACTTACTAGACATTTAAAACTTACTTTCGGATTATGACCAAACATCTTTTGTAACCACTTAACTTATATGTCAAATGATCAAATGAGCAAAATATATGTTTTTCCATGTCGAATACTACAACATTAAGGAACTTCATGTGAGGGGTTCATTTGGGTAAAAGGATCGACGAGTTGTTGGATTTTCGACTTAAAGTGTCCTAGATCCTCGAACATTTACTACATGACCTACGAATTGTGATGGCCCGAACGGTAGTACGATATCTATAAACTATATACGTTTCACAAACTAAAGCTGTTACTATAAGCAACAAACTATCAAAGACTACATCATGATCAATATAAGGACATATATAGGCTCGTTTATGTTTTCTTGGACATTATTCCAAACTTAAGTCGCAACATCCTATTTTACGTTTGCACATAGAGGTTTCCGGCTTATCCATCATATTCGTTAGAGTACTAATCATCATCAAACTCACGGTGAGTCTCATAGCCCCATTTCTATCATTCAATTTGTTTTATAAACTCTTGGCGAGATACATGCTCAACTACTTTTATCAACAATCACGAGTATTTGCAAGCGTATGTTTATCCGAATCGAATGTTTATTTATGCTAAGTAATAGTATTGCCATACGCGAATCGCATTTATATAATTATGTGCATACATAATTGTATAAAACAAAGCGGCTCAAGTATCACATACTTGAGGTAGCCATATCAAACTAAAGCGGGCTCAAGTATCACATACTTGAGGCAGCCGTATCAACTAAAAGCAGGCTCAAGTATCACATACTTGAGGCACCGCATCAAACACAAGCGCACCCAAGTATCACCTACTTGAGGCAGCCGTATCAAACTAAAGCGGGCTCAAGTATCACATACTTGAGGCAGCCGTATCAAACTAAAGCGGGATCAAGTATCACATACTCAAGGCAGCCGTACCAAACTAAAGCGGGCTCAAGTATCCTATACTTGAGGCAGCCGTACCAAACTAAAGCGGGCTCAAGTATCACATACTTGAGGCAGCCGTACCAAACTCAAGCGGACACAAGTATCATATACTCGAGGCAGCCGTACAAAGCATCAAAGCGGACCCAAGTATTACATACTTGAGGTAGCCGTACATACGGACACAAGTACATGAATTGTACATATACTTTAAACTGCATTATCTACATACATATACTTGTCACGATGATTTTTACAAGTTTATATCTACAAACTCTATGAAGTCACCAACCTTTGTGTTGACACTTTTAGCATGTTTATCTCAGGTTCACAAATGAACGAGGCTGACAAGGATGGAAAGGGAGAGGCACGGATACTCAAGAGGGCTATAATATTTATTATCATTCGAAAACTTATTTGTAAACCGTGAAACACTGGGACCTCATTTTTGTAACTCTAATATTTCAATAAATCGAAGGATAACCCTTTTAAAACAACTTAATTTGAGTTCGTTTTCTATTGTTATAACTGTTGTGCCATGAAGTAATACCCAGTTTGAATTCCGTTGCGTATCACGAAATTGGGGGTGTTACATAAATGTTATTCCAAAGATTAAACTCTTTTTGTGGAAATCATGTTCAATCGCTCTTGCTACGCGCGACGGGTTGTTTCGTCGAAATTGTGTTCCTTCACCACTTTGCCCCATATGCAAAACAATGCCAGAGACTATAGAACATTTGTTGTTTGATTGTGAGTGGACACAACCCATCTGGTTCGGCTGCTCTTTGGGCCTTCGTTTTGACAGAATTTCAGGTAATCTACCTGATCGTATTAACTCCTTACTATTCCATATAAAAACAGGAACCACTCGTTCTAATTTCCTTTCTACATTTGCCTCTGTGGCATGGTCTATATGGAAAGCTCGTAACCGTTTTATTTTTGAGCAATCAGTGCTATATCCTGCTCAAGTTTGCTCAAGTTATCGTGGAAGCCCAAGTTAATGATAGTGATTTCGAGAGAGTGCATTTTTTTGATCCTGCCACAGATGTGTCCAATTTGAGCGGTGTTTCGCAAGAAAGTTCACCTAAGTGGATCCCCCCACTTCAAACATAGTGAAGCTAAATTGCAACGCCTCTTTTAATGCTCCGAATGTTGCTTCAGGTATTGTTGCCCGTAACTCAGTAGGGTCATTGCTTTCTTGTTTTGGCAAGAAATGGCGATGTGATTCGCTCGCTGCTGAACTTCAAGCCATTTGATTATCGTGTATTTTTGCTGCAAACAAAGGCTGGTCTAGTGCGATAATTGAATCTGATTCACAATCTGCCATAACGCTTGCTACATCAGAAAATGTCCCTCCTTGGGCGCTTTCGGCTCTTATTATGCACATTCGCTATTGGATATCTCATATGAAATTCCAGCTTTTATGGACTTCTCGTAGGTGTAATCGGGTGGCGCATCAGGTTGCAATGGTCGCTCTTAATTCACCCGTTAGTTTCATGTGGGATTCTAATTTCCCGGTCGAAATTACCTCTATTGCGAGGAGTGATGTTGTTTAGTGTTTTTTTTTAGCTTCGGCTATGTTTAAAATAAAAAAAAAAAAAAAAAAAAAAAAAAAAGAACCTCATAATATCCCCATGATTATGTTATATCATCACATGATTTATGTGCTATGTGCAATCTGATTAAGAAACATTAACATATATCGCTTTTTTGGATCTATCTCAACCGGCTAGTTTGCTTCATTTTCCCCACCACGACCGTCCCCGTCCCACATACAGTTGGTCGTAGGAACTGTAACTCGCCGAAAAACGTAACCCTAAAGCATAAACTTATCTTTACTCTTTTCTCAATTTGTCGAAACACAAAGATAAATGCAACCACTACTTTTTGATGTTCCAACCGAAACAAAATCCTCAAATTGAAATGTGGCATTAGTTGGTTTTTTAGGTCTTGTGGGATTGATTAAGGTACATGGTAATTGTTGCAAGGGTTTTAAAGATCGGCTTGGTTTTTATTATAAATAAATGTCAATGGTTCTTGGTTTTAGAATTGTTCTTGATTTTGGGAGCCTCAACACAAACATAAACGCAAGCACTACATTTGAAGTATTGGCCACTGGTTTGATTTGTAATGCTATTTGCATAGTAAATTTGTTTAAAAGGATCTTCGTTTGTATAAAAGCGCTCATTGGGTTTTCATTGTTGAAGAAATATAGTTTGTGAAAACGTGGTTGGTGGTTATGGTTGAAAGAAGTGGTTTTGTTCATTTTGTGTTCTTGATGATCATTTTTGTTAGAGAAAAATAGTGTGCTTAAAACAAGTATAAAATAGTTGTATGAATAAAATAAGTGGCTTGTATCTTTACAAAAGTGAATTTCATGTTCGCTGATTTTTTGAGTTTTGCTTACAAGAAATTAAAATCCAAATGAGAAAGAAGATGGTACACTTGAATTGTATTATTTAAGTGCTTATTGCTTGCCAAAAATAAAATGTCAAGAAAAGCATGTGGTTGAAGATGAAGTGAAAAAAAGACAAAAATACCCTCAATATGACTTGAACATGAGTGAATTTAACAGAAGCTAACGGAGTTAACGAAAAATGGACTAGATCCGTAACATAACGAAACCACAATGATATGACCCGGCCGAAAAAAAGTATAATGACTAAACTCGTAAAACCCGACAAACCTCAGTGACCATTTATGTAAATATACATAAATGGTAATATCGTTGGTTACATAAACTGTCCCACCGTACTTTATTGAGACTGATCAACTTATTAACTATGGTCCAATGACCCAAGGACTGTGGAGCACATGGACAACTGTATATGCTATACAACTTATATGTCTATATGTTTTTGATACAGTAAGTGTTTGTTAAAAAGACCTTCATGCAGAATTAAAAAGGTAGAAAGTTTTTAGCAACGTAGAAAAAAAGGGGTGGGGATCCTCTCCCATTACTTGAGTCAAGTTGGTTGATTTTCAACCATTGGATTAAAATCAATGGTTAATATTAAAGATTTTATTTTAATCTTAACCATTGATTTTAATCGATTGAAAATCAACTAACAACGAAGATGATGGAATAACGAGAGGATTCAAGTCAGAAAAAAGACCTTCACGTTTGGCGTCAAGGCAAACGATGCGTATACATGTTATATGAGTAAAAAAACACGACAAAATGTTGTTAACCAATTTGGTGCTTCGGAACCCTTTTAAGCTACTTTAACAACGTCACGTGCTTTCACGGAGTATCTAACTTGGGGAGGAGTCGATGCAAGATTGATTCGGGCGAGTGAATTTTGCGGTGCCGCTCGAGCACCGCCTCTCCTCATGATATCGCTAAAATTGGTGCTATTTCATCCCGAATCGGGCCCAACCCGCATCCCACCCCGCTTGTTAACGTTGAAAAAGAAAAAAAAATGTGTATAACGGCTAGTTTGTTCCAACGGTCAAAAAGAAAAGGAAAAAAAAATCTCCTATATATAAATTATACACATAAACATGCACATTCAAAAAACATACCCAAAATATATACATTAAAATAAAAAATTCTCTTCTATATTAAAAGGAAAAGGGGCTTGCTTTATGTGTCCTGATTGGATCCCAGATCCTCCGGTGAATTCACAACCTAACGAAGACGTGCTATTGGAGATCCGAGATGAGGACACTCACGATGATCTACGAATGGATCTCATCGACCATATTGAGCACGCATACATTCCAAATCTAGATGTCTAGTAGTTGTTTTCAATGTCTCTTTGTATATATATATATATATATATATATATATATATATATATATATATATATATATATATATATAGAGTTAGGATCGAATAAGAAGAAAAATTAAAATGAGAAGGATAAGAAGAAACCACAACCACATTTCGGATGCACTTATTAAAATAGATCGTCTCCTCGAAAATCTCTCCTTATTTGAAATGTGTGGTAAATTCTTCTTATTCTTCTTATTTTAATTTTCTTCTTACCGAATCCCTTCACTATATATATATATATATATATATATATATATATATATATATTAAATTTTGGTAGTTGTTTTAAGTATTTATTGTATTTTGTTTTTAGTATTTAATGTATTTTGTATTTTTATTTTTAATGAAATATTGACGTTAATTAAAAAAAAATTAAATGGTAATGTGGATGAGAGAGAAACTGAAAGATGGAAAATGTTTGAAAGATGCCCATTCCCTCTAGAGATGGGTTTGAAAGATAAGTGAAAAAATAGTGATGCCGAAGAGACAAGAAGTGAAAGATGGGAGCTAATCCCTCAACACTCCCTCCCCTCAACACTCCCTCCCCCCTTACGAAGACATGATAATATGATATGCCAATATTGCACAAGAACCATACATTCAGATCATGACTCAGGAGGTATTGTGTAAACTGAGACCCACTTGATGAAAAGGATTGAAGCATCTTGTTGTCGGTTACCTTTTTAGCAAATTTTTGAAGTGTTACATTTATAGTTTAACAATATGCATCTTACTGATCTTAGCCATACGTGATATACAGTTTATAACTTTTCCACATTTACTTATTACTTGTTAATCAACGAAGTGATGATTAACGAAGTGTTTAAAAGGCCTAGTTAGTAAAATATGATGGATCTAAACATGACATTCTTCATAGCAATTGTTTAATCCTTGTGTGCATACCTAACCCTTGGGTTAATAATGGCATTTGGCTTTTAGATACGTGCCCCTTTCTATCTTATCAATGTGATGAAGACTTGTTGGGACCAATCAATGTGAATCACATGTTTGTATATATCCCTCATGTTAAATTTATTTTTTTGGCAATAAAGATATATGAATTGGATCTTGAGTTAGATCTTTGATTACAACCTTGAATATTAAAACAAGTCCATAAACCTAAAATTTAAAAAAAAAAAAAAAATTAAAAAAAAAAAAAATTGACCTCTTGTGCACCATTTTGCACAGCAATAACTGAGTCTTTAGTTATAAAATGGTAACGAGAGTGAGTATGAGTTATGGTTTATTTATTATACCATTGTTTGGTTAATAATAAGGCAAGGGTAGCCACTAGACATAGAGTTAGCTTCATTGTTAATCTTTTTTTCATCCAAGTTGTATATATCTAGAGAAGAAGAACAAACACAAAAATGGCTGTCCATTGTCTTCTCCAACATCAAAGTGGTGAAAGAAAATGGGAAAAAAAGGCAATCCATGGCTTAGAAACGAGACAGAAACAAAAATAAAAATACCAAAAGCTTTCAATTATGTAGCGTTGCTCTCTCCTAGCATTCATTTATGCGTCCTCCTTTCTTCACATTCAACGCACACAATATACACCACGCAAATGTAACTAAATAGAAAATAATCACTCCTGAAAGGACATTATACACAGTAAGCATATACAACACATATGGTGGCAATGTTAAACACAATTCAAAGTCGTCAAATTGAGACGTACACACGTAACAATGCAATTTACATTGCTAATCGAGGCCCTTTAAGTTTTCCATTATGTGTCGTATAATTTGTAACAGTCTACATGCGCTTTCATTATTCAAATAACCGTAGTGGGCTTTGACTAAGTAATTCAGGAAACATGATACGTAAGAGGCCCAATATGTAACCATTTACTTTTCTGACTAGAAAGCAGGGTGTTTATCGGTTCGGTTATCGGGTTGTTCGGTTTGTTCGGTTCGGTTTGTTCGGTTATTTTTTTTTCTGAGTATAATCAAAACCGAACCGAACCGAATTTAAATTGATTAAACCGAACCAAAAAACGAACCGAATAACCGAAAACCGAACCCCTGTAACCGAAAACCGAACCGAATAACCCGAATTACATAAATTTAATTATTTATTCATTTATTTATATATATTTTTAGCAAAAAAAAAAAATCAAGCTTAAAAAATATTATATTTATATTATAACAAAGTTTTAATATCCTTTTTTTACATATAAATATATAAAATGTATATATATTTATTTGAATTCGGTTTTCGGTTTAAATTGCTAAAACCATAACCGAACCGTAAACCGAATATTTAATTCGGTTCGGTTCGGTTATGAGTTCGGTTCTGTTATTTTCGGTTCGGTTCGGTTTCGGTTTTCAGTTTATTCGGATATTACCCAACCCATGAACACCCCTACTAGAAAGGGACCAAATCAACCTCAACTTATTGATTTGTTTTAATTAAGAAAAAATAAACACAAGAATGAACAATCTAACCATTTTTGGTAACTGATAAAAAAAAATATATTAGACCTGGATAATCAGCATTGAGGTTTAGTTTTCATAATAGGCAATATAATTGAGCTTTAAATTCATTACATCTATGTTATTGCAACTTAAAGAAAATGTCAAATGCAAGACTGAATGTCGATTTTTTTTTTTTTTTTTTTTTTTTTTTTTGAACGGCATTTTCATTACAAAGAAACTAGCAAATAGCTAGAGAGATACAACAAAACAAATTTACAAGGAGTTCTTACAAGCCGAGGATCGCATATCCACTCCATCAAAAAAGGATTCAATTACAAATCCTATTTACAATCCATGAATGTGAAAGAACTAAATTTCTTCTTCAAGAATATCCTTTCTCAGAGGCCTCAAATCAAAGCAAGATCGATTTCTTGATCTCTATATAACCCACGTTGTTGTTTGAACGATAGCCTCAAAGCACAACTTATTCCAATTGCTAAAGTATGTCGTATATTCTCCGATTAAAACTATATCTTTCTCTTCAGTTTGGTTTGACGGTTTCCATACCAAATTTCACAAAAAATACACGGAGACATGCGCAATTTAGATCAATAGAAGGCTAACGTTCCAATTTCTTAGTCACTTTCATACTTAAAAGGCAAAATATGGACACAGTGCAATATCTAGCTAAATATAAACCTTTTTTGCGTTCTTTAAACATGTTGACCTCATCGTGCAGTTAAAAGGGGCCCTAAAGAAAATTCTCATTTGGTGACACATTATAGGTGTCACTGCAATTGAGTTTAGTGACATAGTTGAAAAGTGTCCTCAGTTTCGAAAAGAGTGTAAAAAATGGTCAAATTATAATATGAGCAAGTAATGCAAGTTTTGATTAGAGGAAAAATAGTAAAATAGTAATAATTATCTATATAATACATGGCACGATGGCACGGTGCCCAACATGATAAAATATTATTTACATCCATGTCGGTGAAATAAAGAAATAGTTTTTCATAACAAATACGGAGTACTTTATTGCTAGATCTAACCTCACCGCCTTAGACCACATACTCCCACCGCCCAAAAGTCGATCTCATCTTCGCCACCATCAGGTTTGATTTTCTTACATTTTTTGTGTTCTGCGTTTTCCAAACGTTACCTTCGTATGATGTTTGTTTTTGTATTATGTGTAGGTAGATGTTACCCATTCAAAGTTTCTAGATAAACATCACTGCCTCTAATCTTCCAGGTTTTTCCCATACACAACTAACAACCGCCTTTCGCCTCAACATGTTGCAATGATGAAAAGCGAGGTTTGTATTTCATTCTTGCCGTGGATTATAGTAAATTTGTTTATTATTTGGTGTTTGTGTTCAAAGTCAAATATTGGAAGTTATTGGGGTTGATTTCCTTTTGTTTGTGTCTCAGAGGAATTCGGACGAGACCTTCGTGGAAATTTATGAGTGGGTTGTTGTGATTAGGACTAATGGAGAAGCTGCGATTGGTATGTTTGATGTAAGTTCTATCTTGATTATGAATGTAGGGTTTAGATATTGATATGGGTTTAGATATTCATATGCGAGTCGAAATTGGTGTTCTACAAGTTATTAAGACAGCTTCAACTGATGGGTTAGTTTGTGGAAACTCTTAAGGTTCGAATACAACTATATTGTGCATCGTTCTTTTTTTTATTACGATATTGTTATTTTTTTTGTTTTGTTGTTCTTATGGATGATACTTATGTTTCAGGAAACTGATATTGGAAAATCTGCGATTTTTCTTGGAAATCATTTATCAAAGGATGTTTCGCTTATACCAATCAATACTTTTTTTTATGAATATCGCGACAATATATCTACACGTGGTAGCCTAGCTTTTATGAAATTGGTTTTCAGATGCGTCTCCAAATATGTTAATTATTTTTGTTTTATACATATTGCAGCGCCGTTGCCGCAACGCATAAGGTTTAAACAATAGACATGATCGTTGGCCACGGTCGCAGTAGTATTAGCGGTGCAGGTAGTTTCATACCCTGTTGATGTTGTTGTTGTGCTTTTAATATATTGTATTCAGTTTGTAATAGTTTAGGGTTTATTTTTTAATACATGTTCACATTTCAGTTCCACACACTTCTGGATATCTCCACTTACACCGAGTCGTAAATTTCTAGAACCGCCCAACCATCTCATTCATGTATGTCGGGTTCTGATTTTCTTTAGCAGTTTTGATTTTAATAACCTACATGTTTTACAAGATTCAACATCTGATTCAACGCCATCGTGTAATCTAAAAATTCAGAATTGAGATTCCTAATCTACTTTGAAAGTTTATAAACCCTAATTTTTAGATTTTGATTTCTCTACACTAGATTTTAGGGTTTTTTAATTTGATCAAATACTTTTTTTTATACTAATGTGATGTTGTTGTGTTTTGTTATAAAAGTATTTAATCTATGGAAAATTACTGTAATTGGTGGTTATAACTTGTAACATACCTTTTTTACTTTCCCTGCCAAACAATCCTCTTTGCAAATTTATGATGTATGTTAAACCGATGGGAAAGATTTTTTTAGAGTTTATTTCTCTAAAATGGGTTGTTCTTTTTTTTAATAGGTTGCTGGGTGAAGATGGTGCTGACGACAATCGAGTCTGTTTTAAAGGTTATGGTAGCCAGGTATTATGTTTGTTACATTTTATTTCAATTATATTGTTGTTGTTTTCTTTCAATTGATTTTAACTTAATATAATGGGTGTTTGGAAGTAGTCATTCTTATTGATTATCAGAGAATATAAAAGTCGTATCGAGATATATGTTTGATTATAATGTGTATTGTTGTAAGTCGTGATTTCTGTCTCCTAAGCTTTTAATTTACGAAATTGATTTGTGTTTGGAATTTGATAGGGTTTGAATGAGATTAGTAGGCACAAATAGATTTTCATTTGTATCGTTTAGATAAATGTTTGTTGAAATGACAAACACAATTGCAGCTTTGCATACTTATTTGACTGAGGGTTTACAGATTGAATTATGTATACTTAGTGCAATTTATAAAGGATTTGAATGTCTTATTATAATTTCAGTTGATTCAGATTGTTTTGCGAACTTATGGGAGTAAGATAAAGAATGTGGGACGGAAACATCATTCAAATGGTACATTCAGTGGCCTTTACCATCCAACAATATGATCCTAATGTAGTTAATTGATTCTAAATGAAAAATCCAGAACACCCCCTAAAGTTCTTATTTAGTAGAAAATAAAGAGATAAGCAGTTTCGTACAAACACTAAATCTTAATAATTTGCATTTCAAAAGCACTTGCTATGTATAAATATTCACGAGTTGAGAGTCCGACATGATTTCTTTTGCTAATAAAGGTTCTGGGGAAATAAAAAGGTAGAATGTATCGTTTATATAATTGTGGTAAGCACGAATTAAACTTAGTTGTAAGTAACTCAATGATTATACTAATTGATACGGGGTAATAATGAGTTAGATGATGTCTGAGACACCTTGATCGACTTTTCTTCTTAGTTTAAAAGCAAATGAGCAGGACCACTCATTGATTGTTTGATTGATTACTTTATAGAGCAACAATCTCAAGCATTAGAACATGAAAATGTATATCCAATAGTGTAGCTAGGCTTTCCGGTATATCACCTATTTGTATGTACTTTCCTGATAAAAGAGATTGATCTACTTTTAAAATAGTGATGATTATTCAACAATAATTTCTATAGTTTTGGAGTTGTATTATTTTTAGACTTATGAGCTTATGTGAACTCTGTTGCTGTTTCGTTATCCCATGTTTTCTGTTCAATATAATGGGGTTAGATAAGCTTATCGCATAAGCTTATCATGATTCAAAATAACCTTATTTAAGCCCATAAGTTCATGATAACCTGAAAAAAATGGGCTTATGAAACTTAAGACGAATTGACCCAAGCTCATAACCCAAAAAATACGCTTAAGCAAATGCCTTATGAGCTTATAAATTGGAGTTTGTACCTTATTTCAGTTCATAAGCTTATAAGCTATTAAGCTCATCTGATAAGCTAACACAAACCGTATATGGGCCGACGCATGTCATATGGTAGATGCTTTATGTCACGCTAACATTTGCTACCTCTATTATTTTGCATGGTATAATTGCAGTGTTCGTCCGCTACGTGCATGGAAATTATCGTGGCGCACAACTCTGCATAGGTACGCCAGCTCATATATTTAGACACTATTAAATCCTCCTATCATGAACACCAAACGCTATGTCTTCTTTCAGCCGACATATGCAGCTTACTATTGCTGAACCAAAGGCCGTTAATAAATTATTGGGCTCTCATGCCAGTTGATCTACAACTAATATTTTGGGTACTGATAAGGGAAACAGAAAGGTTAGTGACACATGCCAACAGCCTATTAACGTGTCATGTTCGGTCTCAGCTGCTATTCCACATATGCTTTGCATATTTTTAACCATATATGTACTGATGGTATTTTGCCATTTGTAATTTTAGGTGACAAGCAGTCTAATGTACAATCGACTATAGGTATTTTTTTCATGGTTTTGATGTATATCCCTTTTTACTCAATAATTGTATAGGTGTGACACCATTTTATTATGCAGGTGCTGTTAGAGAGTGCTCCCAGATTCAAATACTACCCATGTTCCTAGCAATACCCAAATCTTTAGAGGCGAAGGTCAGTAAGCGTGTGTTTGTTATAGCATGTAGTACTTAATATTGCGCTTTTTGCTTTTGTCCTTCGTATCTCTACTTCTCATCTGCTGACTGCATTTCATACTATTTCGTTATGTACGTACTACGGATAGTGCAATGAAACTCAAATACCACCGTATTCCTCACAATATCCGAAGCCCGGCGCGAGGGTAAGTAATTGTTGGTCCGGCACCTACTATTATGTTTTCCACTTTTGTGTTTGAACTTCGCTTATGTCTTACACCTTCATTCCATATACGGTTGTCACGGTCTTTTATGTTGTTATGCTTGATTCTGCGCGATCGGCCGGGTGGCTGTCGGTCACGCCTCAATCAAATCAACACACGGTTCACGATTTTTTTTCTTTTTTTCCGTAGTTGCTTCGCCATTCACGCATACTCCAATGGTCATATGGTTAAGACTGAAACGGGTCATGTCTTTGTTAAAATCAAACTATAAAGTACATGCCGCTTATATTACTTTTGTTTTAATGTCTTTTAGGAACTGATGTTAAGGAAGTGTTTGGATTAGCTTAATTTACATTCCACTTGATCAGGTGGAGCACCAGGAGATTTGCGGATGTGTTCTTGGAAGACTTGCCACAAAAGACAAAGCCGTGTTGCAATAGCGATAAATTATTGCATTTTGCAAAAATTTAGGTTGGTTAAAACATGAAATGGGTATTTGATAAAATTTTAGTCCAATTCAGTTTGTAATTCTTAAATATGGATGTTTGACTTTTTAAAACATGAAATGGGTATTTGATAAATTTTAGTCCATTCGGTTTGTGCCTTGGATATGGATGTTCGACTTTTAATTTTGTTGTTGTACTCATTTGGTTGTCGACTTTATCTTGGCTATATTTGTGGTTTTAGACTTTGTAATGTTGCATCTCTCAAGGAATTTTGTATGGTTTTACGTTCGTCCAAGTAGTAGGGAGTAGCATTTCCACCGGATGATGAGCGTAAATAAAATTAACTGTTAGTCATTTTGGAGATAAAGGTGCAACAAGTTATACACCCTACCATAGCCATTTTGGAGGTGTTGTAGCACTTGCAGCAGCAAAAAAATTATAGCAAATACTCCCGTCGCAACGCGACGGGCTACTACACCTCGTTATTATCCATATATAAAAGCATGAAAAGACAAATATAAATAATATGAATGAAAATTTGTGGAACGGAGATGATTTACATGTAGGTCTATAAGAGCACAAGGTGTCATGACAAGGTTAACTTACTCATTCGGGGCTCACGTGTGTCACATCACTATAACAAACCTCCACAACTAACCCCCCCTCCCCCTCAATCACAAGTCACAACAAACCTCAACTTACTCATTTGGGACCCACCACTTACAAAACGTATAATATGTGACTATGATATGAACCTTTGATTTCGAACATTTGATATGAACCCTTTCCGATTTGATTGATCCGTTGCTTATCCGAAATCTCTCGTTTATTGAACCATGAAACATCCGATTTGAACTTATGATATGAAAACTCGATTTGTAAACTGTTTGACCTTTATGATGAATTATTATCTCGTGTCACTTATGACAATCTGTTTGACCTAAGTTAGTTTGACACCCGAGCCAATATTTCACTAGTCATGGGGTTCCATGTCCGTGTCGATGATGCACGACGACATGACTCTAGGGCAGAGAGTGATGTTCCCGCCACGTCCCTTTCTTATCTCGTTTATTTATAGTATGGCCACTATCCGTGCATTGGGGCGTATGGATGCATCCTAGATCCGATCCGTTATCGATATGATTTGTCTAGTGAATGATGTCGTGTGCAACGCATCTTCACAAATTCAGGAGCTAGCTACTCCATTTGTTATTGAGGTCTCCTCATATTATATAAGGTATTCCGAGGTCACCTCCGAATAAGAAAGTTACTCGATATGATATGTTCGGGCTCTGTGTAGATAACTAAATCAGATCTCGTTATTTACGTGTTAGTTATTCATTTATGATTCCGTATTGCCAATACTTCCATTTACATCTTGAGTTGTTATATGTTTATTGAATGTGTTTATGCTTTGACATGTTTATGTGACTATCGTTTGCCATGCTAGGATATGATTAATATGCTTAAATGGGATTCGCATGTTGTCATCGATTTTATGTTAGTTTACCATTATGTGACTTTGTTGATCTGTATGATCATTATGCTAGTTTATAATTGATTGTTCTGGTAAGTTCATTATGTATAATTGTTCGGATAATTTGTAAACTTTGCCTATCCGTTAGTTATCTGTTCGCTTAGGATTGATCTACTATGTTTAGACTTTGCTTATATTAAGGTTTGATCGGAAATGGTTTAATTATGATATCTGCTTTTGATAAATTGCTAATTGCTATGCTATGTCTTTTGCTTATTTAGTTATAGTTTTCCTACTATGTTTTCTATTTGCATGTATGACCGCCATGATTTGATCGCTATTGTTCCTTGCTACGATATTGGATAAGCGTGTTAAATGTAGATTAATTGACTTGTGTAAATGACATGTTTACTTCTAGTAGTTGTTTTAGCTTTCGATTTCGCTTGACTTATATGTACTTAAATTGCACGATTTATTAATTGCTCGTTGATTATGATGTGCTTGGTTTGTGTCATCAATATGCTATGTGTTTGTTCTTATTTGTTGTTTGTTCTTCCGGATTACGTATGTGTTTCCGGAATCCTCGATGATTCATTATCCTCATTCATGTGACTTCGTTATTCGTTTCTTTATTTCATTTCGTATTTGCATTTTTGTTTAGTTTTCGCTTTGTTATATCCGCTCTTGGGCTTTGTAAGCTCACCGCATTTTCTTTCCGCGGCGGTATTAAGCATTCAATATGAGCTGGGATAGGCGATCCGGGTTGACTTTATTTTTTTTATTCAAATTTTCAAATAAACTAAATTCATTTCATTAAAAATAAAAATACAATACAACACAATAAAAACATACTGAAACGAAAAATAAAGATACGATAAAAAACGTCGCAACTTAAGAAATACATCAAATTATAACGAAACTAATTATTTGAATTACATTGTTGAAATTGTTCCCATTGATGTTGTTGTCAAACATGCTCGATGAGACATCGTTGAAGCTTTGCGTGTTTGCGTTTATCATGTAGTTCTTTGGATTTTCTTCTTTGCACTGCGCAACGGTCAATCCATGTCTGTTGTAAATTTGGTTGAGGAGAAATATATGTTTCGCTAACGTCGGATACGCAAATTGTTGATCTTTCAAAATCATATTATGTATTATGATGCACGAGTACATGATTCTACGTAACTTGCCCACAGTAAATGCACGCGCCATTTGGGCAATGATTTGCCAACGTCTTTAGAGAACACCAAAAGCTTTTTCGATATCTTTTCGAGCACTTTCTTGTTTCGCTTTGAATACGACATTTTTTAGGATACTTGCAACTGTAAATGATTTGACAAAAGATGCCCACTCCGGGTAAATTCCGTCAGGTAGATAATACCCCTGGTTAAATTTACTCCCGTATACTTCAAACGGAACCTCAGGGGCGATGTCATCAAGCAGGTCGTCGAATAACGGAGTATTATTTAAAACGGTAAGATCGTTTTTCGCACCCGCCATCCCCAAAAAATGCATGCCAAATCAACAAATCGTATGAAGCAACGACTTTAAGCATTATAGTATGATACTTTTTATCACCTCTGTGAAATTGGCCTTGCCATTCTTTCGGACAATTTTTCCATTCCCAGTGCATAAAATCAATGCTTCCCAACATTCCCGGTATCTTATGAACAATGTTATGTGCGTTGTATAAGTTGCGAATGTCATTCTCATTTGTTTTTTTTTAAATCCTTCGCATACAAATGGATTATGCACATAGTAAAAAAAATATAGGCAATCGCGTGCACAGTGTTCACCTATTTGTAAATACTCATCTAATGCATCAGCTGATATCTCGTAAGCCAATTGGTGTAGGGCACATGTGCATTTCATAATCACACTAAAACTCATTACACCCCTACCATCGGGTCGGAATCTAAAGAAATCAAAATGCTTGGGAAGAGGATCATGAGTTTCAATACATGTTTCAATACCTTGTACTATTTCTAAAAATAATCTACGGCTCATACGAAAGTGACGCCTAAAATTTTCTTCCATACATTTTGGGTTGTCACCAAAATAGTCAGCCAGTAGACGTGCTTCAGCAATTTCACGTTCACGGGGATGTATCTACGGTGGAGTGAATGGTCGGCTTGTTGTTGTTGTTGCAACGATTGCTCGAACTCAAACTCTTGAAGAATCATCTCTAGCTCCGCTAGCTCTTCAATGTCACTTTCACTGAAAAAAAGATGATTCGCTCATGTTTATAGATGTAAGTGTTTTGAAATAAATGTTGTGTACATTTTGATTGAAATGTGTAGTATTTATAGTGTTAAATATGTGTGTTTAAAAAATAAAATAATAATAATAATAATAATAATAATAATAATAATAATAAAAATAATAATAATAATAATAATAATAATAATAATAAAATAATAATAATAATAACGTTGCGTGGCGTTCAACCGACAAAGGTAGCGTTTAAACCTCGCCGTGCGGTGGCGAGGGCCTTCTCTGGCGAGCTGGGCGGTGTCGCGGCGATCCGGCCACGCTGGCACGGCAAGTTATGGCGAACCGGACACCGGGTGCTCTAATGACTGCAATGTCAGTTACACTTTGTAATGTGCATGGGTACCTTCTTTACTTCCTGACACACATTTAGTTGAATGAAATTTTCTTTTATTTTCAGTCACTAAACAGCAATTTATACTTGGTATTGGTGATAGATTAGATATTTTACCAGTTCTAAAAAAGCAACAACCCATGGGCACGACATCTATTTTGCTTATTGCTTTCTGGATACATGTGTGTTTTGCACGATCTTAAGAATTGAATCATCTTATAGGATGGGTAAAATAATGCGCATGTTCACATCAATGGATACAGCTCTTTTAGTCACTGACACAACGACTCAAAACGATCCGAATTATTGATATTCATATATTAGTCTTACGACTTGTACAAAAGCAAACGTATTTGCACAAATTTAGAAAAACTCAAACCAATGTGAGGAAGAAGAATGTACTCGATCTTTACATGAGGAACAACTCTTTTGAGTGTAGAAACGGTATGATCAACGAAAACATACAACTTTTAATGTCGAAAGACCCTGGTCTCATCATTCCAAGGAAAAAAAAAGTGTATATATACTATTTAAGAAGTTTGTATAATGGTATGCTGCTTCTCTATGTATAAGATTATACTAAACCCAATTTCCGCTAATCTTCATCGATCAAAAGCTAATAATACTTCCTTTGCGGGAGATTCATCATATCATTTACACTCACTATTTTTGAAGAAACCAAATCAATTTTAACAACTCGAGAACGAGCAATTTGAATTTGTTATTATTCCGTTACTAGCTTCGGAGCTTCTCATTAATCTTATTCGCTTGCAAGTATCTACAAACATCCTGAAATTCGACAAATTAGTACACAAAGAAAAATTATTAAATATTTTTGGAAAACTGAAAAAAGAAGCAAAATCAGATTTGATATTGTTTGTGAACTTACTTCCAAGGAACATCACCAACAAGCATCCAATCTCCATCTTTATCCTCATAAGTTGTTACATACTCTCCTTTATTCACTAGATCCATCAACTTTTTCTCTTTTAGTACATTAACTGCAATACCAATTAAGCAATCTAATTACATCACTTAATCTTAAAATCAATACAAAATTTTCAGAATCTGAATCGAAAATGTAACATTTTCACATATTAGGCGTACTTTAGGAATACAAATTAAGTTTCATCATTTTTTTTCTCATTCACTAAATTTTTATGCTATCAATTAATAATATTGTATGCAACTTAATCACTAAAAACTATGCATATTTAACAAAATGAACATGAGCGAATCATTTTAATATAAGATTAAATATATCAAAATTTTGAAACTATAGCTATAGAAATAATAATTCATATACGTACCGATAGAGAAACACGAAGATATATGTTCCAAAGCGCGTAAAGCTGCTGATAACTTGCATACAATTCTAGATCAACCTTTCTCAAATACGGTGCTCCGTCAACCGCCACCTTTACAAACTTAAATTTACTCTTCACAACATTTTTCCGAAGCAAGTTCACCGGCGGCCATCCGATCACTTGCTTTCTGTTACATTGATATTCTGTCCATTAATAATATATTATCCTGAATTTATATCTCAATAAGACTGTATAAAACGGATGAGGTTTTGCCTATTCAATAACATCGTTGTAAAAAATAACATTGTACGTGTGTTGGGGTAAAATTTTAAACTTTTTAATGTTTTATGTAAGTAAGGAGACCTATGAAAATTTGGAGAACGTGTGCGATCGCACATTTAACATAAATATGTTTGTGTGTGAATTAATTGCAAAGATCATTAAACTTACTTTTCCGGTGATGGTTTCGTAACATCAGAGCATTCAGTATCCGAATGATCATCTCCAAAATCTTCACATGCTTTCACTTTCATATCATACAAACTCGATAACTGCCGCTTTTTACCTCGTGTTATGCCTGGTAAACCTAGGGTAAGCTCAAGTCCATAATCTTTCTTCATCGTTGTCTCCAACGTGATTCTAGAACTTCCGGACGACATTTTTTGTTAGGTTTCCGTTAAGAAATTTGAGGAATGTTATTAGGGTATTATAGAGAGTTAGGGTGTAAATACTGATCAATTTAGAAGGTGACACGTGGAATGAAATGAAGGGTTTGGATTGTATCACTGTTGGTGATGATGAATGGCTGGTAGATTAGTTGGTGAAAGTATCAGATGTTGAAACCGAATTATTATCATTATTAGCATGTACGTGTTCGTGTGTCTGTCTTTGATGATAATGAAAGTAATGTGGATCCATATGTCGGGTTTAAGATTTTACTTTATTTTATTATACTGTATTAGAATAACCGCTTAACCGGAGAAAGATTAGCGTCAAAGATACCCGAGGAAAGTAGTCGAGCATTTTTATTTCTTGGCCAAATGATAAAACAAAAATATCATACTTGCTATTATTTTTTTATGTGGACAACGAACAAATTATTTTGCTTTTGTGAGTATTATACTTTCAAATTAATCCTCTTTAGGGTACTATGTGACATTTTTGCCTTTCGGAAAAAAAAGTTCTATTAGTTAAGAGGGGCAAAAATGTCCAAAAATTTCACAAAATACCCTAAAGAGGATGGATTTGAAAGTATAGTACTTTTATTTCTTTGATCAAACTAGCTACCTCCGCTGTGTAAAATTAATAATGGGAGCTTGTTAGGCCAACCTCCTCTTATCGGGTCTTGTAAGCATGGAATAGGTAAGTATTGTGATTGGACGTACCCCTTATTTTTGCGTGTGGTTATTCATGCTTTGACATGTTATTCGATACTCTATACAAAAACCTCTTACTTATCTTCCTACTCACAGGATACTGACAAATGTCATAATTAACGGTTTGGATGCAGATAGAGAATGAGTAAAAAAAATATATAATATTGTTGTGTGTGTAGGAGGATATTGTAAGAGGCTATAGCAATACTTATTAACTAATCAGAACAAGTATGGTATGTAGTTATTTTCAAGTAACTATCACGTACACATCTTATATAAGTTCAATAAACAATTTCAGAAAAGGTGCACGGTTAGTTGTTACCGAATAATTTCTAATTGATCTGTCTCCACACCGAAGGTCCATACCTCCAATCTACCCACGATATGTGATGAAGATCAAGAGTCAAATGAACGTTCATTCTGGAGATTCATTGTGAATCTATTGAATGGTGTAGCATTTGGTGGAAAATCGGCTTAGATTGCAAATACCACTTGGTGGTTCGGATATCACTTGGAATCGTGTGATCACTTTCCAAAGTAAACTATTCGACCCTAATGCACGGGTATCACGAATATCTACTTGGGATAAGACCAAATGCGGTTAGAGAATTAGGCACAATTCTATAACCCTTTCGCTAATAAGTGTTTAGTGTTTTACGTGTGTCTTCATGCATAATCGGATATCCTATTTATAGGACATTACTCTCAACCGTTCAAATGGAATTATGAGGATTAATCGGCCCATTAATCACCTCATAACTATCCCCATTATAGCCGTTAGTGGTTACATGACCAATTAAGCGTGGTCATAATGCGGTTATAGCGCCATTTAGCGATACTTTCAATAAGCGATACTTTCCACTAGCGGTACTTTCCACTTGCGGTGGAAATACAACCTATCGATGGAAACAACGCTTATCGATACTTTCATAGTACTAGCGGTGGATACACTACTTGATGGAAACACGCCTATCGGTGGAAACACGCTTATCGATGGAAACCACAAGCGGTACTTTCCTGGCGACTTTAGCTTTCCTCAGCGGTACTTTCACCAGCGGTACTTTCACGTACTACTACCAATACAAACCACTATAAGAGTCGGGTGTTCATGGACCTTATGGGTGTACACTCCGTACCTCTAACCCATTACAAGGTGTGAACTAATCCCACAAGTGCACTAAATTTTCCAACAATCCTCCCAAATTTAGTTCACTTCCTTTGCATGAAAAATAAACATCAATCAAAACATGTGCATAAGCGAAAATGTCACGAGTTGAATTTCCATCTTAGTAAATTACACGTTCAAATATTCGAGAATCGGGGTGTTCTAAGAATTGAACCCTTGACCCATTTGAATACACGAAGATAAAATACACACAAGTTTTCAAACACTTATGACTCGACACTATACAAGCCATGTGTCCATATCCAAATTCATAAATGTTGTAAAAGCTAAAGTCCAAAGCTTCTGAGCGGCAAAACTTCAACATTTACATAGGTGGTTCCTCTTTAGTCATGCTCACCAAGCACTTTTCAAAGAAAATTAACCATTAAGTAAAGACTTCATCCTCCTTTCGGTGAGTTACGAGCACAACCTTGGGATGTAAATAAAACATGTGCTCCAGTCCTTTGAATGTTCGACTTTCCACATTGAACTCGGCTCCCAAGTTTCCTTAGGAGGAGTTGGGTGTCCTAACATTCGATGACTAAGTTGGACTTAAACCCATCCCTTTAGCGAGACTTTATAACCAAGTCTCTAGCGGACCCTTCGTCAGTGATCGGCTAAGTTACATTGAGATCTCACAAACTCTATAGATACCACCCATTCATGATAAGCTCACGAATCATGCTATATACGACACCTAAGTGTCTAGACTTACCATTGTACATCGGCTATAAGCCTTAGCCAATGTAGTTGCACTATATGCCGGATAGAAATAGGTGCTATAGGTTTAGGCCACAATGGAATCTCGAAGCAAGTTTTCAACCATTCGACTTCTTTACCGGTAATTGCTAGAGCCACAAATTGATTCCATTGTTGAGCGGTGATGCAAGTTTGCTTCTTGGATGCCCAGAAATTGCACCTCCACCAGTAGGAATACCCGACCTTTGGTAGGCGAATTGTCTTGATGTTCTTGATCAACTTGCATCGGTGTAACCTTCCAACAACGATGGGTAACGATATATGAGAGACTATAATCCATAGTTCTCTTGAATACTTGATACCCTCTGAGCGCTTGCGATGATGAGCACTAGGATTACTAGTATACTGCTCAATTTTCCCTTTGCAAAACCAATATCGGGTCTTGTACAAGTCATGGCATACATCGAGCGACCAATTACCTAGAATACTCAAGTTGAGATCTGACCTTGCCATGATTAGGCATCGACTTCTCACAGTATCCATAGGTGTACTCAGCTTTGAGTACAATCAAAGTAATTGAATTTCCTCGGTACCTTCTCAATATAATGAGGCGAGAGATAGAAATTCTATTACTTTCATGTTTAATCCTTATACCAAGGATAACATCGGCCTCCCCATGTCTTTCATGGAGAACCTTGATGACAAAATTCCTTTGTCGGTCAACTGATTTTGGTCGGTGCCAAAGATCAACATGTCATCAACATATAGACAAATGATGACTCCTTTACAGATTCATCAAATTTGCTATATACACATTTGTCGACTTGGTTAAGAACATAACCACTAGACAAAACCACTTCATCAAACTTTTGATGCCATTGCTTAGGTGCTGCTTAAGTCCATAAAGAGACTTAATCGGTTTACACCTTGTTTTCATTGCCGGGCATGATGAAGCCACGAGGTTGGTTCATATAAACCTCCTCTTCCAATTCACCATTCAAGAAAGTTGTTTTCACATCCATCGATGAATAACAGTTGTGAATAGATGCCATAGCAATCGGCGATCTTATGGTGTGCGTACGAGCCACGGGGCATAAGTATCAAAATAGTCTATTCGACTTTTGTTTAAAGCCACGAATGACTAGTCTAGCCTTGAACTTTTCAATAGTTCCATCTACCTTCATTTTCCTTTTGAAAATCCATTTGCAACCTAGAGGTTTGCAAACGGAGGTAGATCAACCAACACCAGTGTTGTTGCCCATGATGGAATCCATCTCATCATTGATTGCTTCTTTCCGAAAGCAATATCACGGGACTTCATTGCTTCTTCAAATGTTTTGGGGTCATCCTCAACAATGAAGCAATAGGAGTATTGATGCGAGACCTCATCCACAGTACCTTCAACTAAGTATAGTTGAAACTCGGTCCAAATGACTTTGGAGTCGACCCTTTTGCTCTTCACGAGCACGAGTTCGAGTTGTTGAACCACAACCTCATCGGGGACCACCGATGGTTCATCATCGAGGACCTCGATACACCAGTGTCATGAGTTCCATTAGGAATCCTCGACTTGGTCTAGGGGCGATGAGAATCTATTCTCATCAAAATCGCATCCCTTGATTCAATTATTGAGTTAAGCGAAACATGTTCATTAGGTTCAATAACATAGAACCTAAAAGCCTTGGAATGCTCGGCATATCCAACAAAGATGCGATCAATGCCTCTTTCACCCAAAGTCTTTTGCTTTGGATCGGAGTCTTACAATGACCCTACAACCCCAAACCTTGAGATAATTCGGGTTGGGTTTCCTTTTAGTCGAGTTCATAAGGGTAACCTTGTTCCTTTTGTTGGGAACTCTATTTAGCAAATAGCAAGTTGTTAACATAGCTTCACCCAGAACCCTTGACTCGATCTGAATAGGACAACATGGAATTAACCATCTCCTTGACACCTGTTTTCCTTTCGAAATACCATTTCTTTGAGGAGTATAAAAGCGATCGTTTCATGGATTATTCCAACAGATGAAAGTCTTGAGTATCCATGTACTCACCTCCCTATCGATCCTTAATCTTTTGATCAAAGACCCAGTTGTAATTCAACTTGTTTTAAACACTTTGAATTTATCTAATGCTTCATCCTTGGTATGTAATAGATAGACATAACAAAATCTAGAAGCATCATCAATAAATGTCACAAAGTACTTCTTATTCCCCAAAGAAGGGTGGCATGCAAATCACAGTCACTTGTGAATAAGCTCAAGATCTTAGTCTCACGACTAACACCACGAAAGGGTTTCTTGGTTATCTTGGTCAACATGCAAGTTTTACACTTTTCGGTGTCCATGTCAAAAGCGAGGATTAAACCATCCCTAGACATATCTTGCATTCTTTTATAGTGAACATGACCAAGTCTAGCATGCCAAAGGGTAGAATCGGTCGATCATATGTGGTCACAAAATTTGAAATAACATTGTCGGTGGTAATATTAAGCTGAACATTTGATTACATAAATAACCAAAACCAATAAAAACACCACATTTAGAAAGAACAAATTTATCGATTCAATAACTTGTTTATATCCATGATTATTCAAAACACTACTTGAAACCAAGTTCTTCACGATATCGGGAACATGAATAACATTAAACAAAGTTACAATCTTTTCGAACTAAACCTAAGATCTACACAACCACGACCATGCACCAAGGTTGTTGACTCATTTCCCATGTGAAGAATAGAACCATCATTCGGTGACTCATAAGTCTTGAACCGACTTCTATCTTTACACATGAGCTGTTGCACGAGTCAACCCACCACGCAACATCATCATCACGCACATAAAAGATTCGAGATACATATGTAACATAATAAATCGAAAAGACTTATTAAACATATTCGACCTTTCGGTGAGTTGGTGAACCACCACTCCACGAACCATTAGTGCACGATCCATTGGCTTTACCACCAACTTTAACACCCTTGCGGTCCCTTTTAATGTGACCGGTCTTGCCACATTTCCAACAAGTAGGTGTTGCCTTCTTGTTAGGATCTGCCTTGTGTTATCATGATATTTGCGTTTGCCTTTGTTGTCATTGTACACGGTGGAGTTGTTATGCTCCACCATATTGACAACAGATGGTCGGCGACATTGCTACTCTTTGGCTTGTCATTATCACGCACTTTGAGAGATTCCTCAATGTGCGGATGGCTATAACTCAACAGAGTTAACTCCTCCTTCATATGTTTCAAGGTATGCTTGAAATCTTTCCATGAAGGAGGAGTTTATCAATGACACAAGAGACTTTGATAGCCTCATCCATGTTCATTTGGTGTTGTGTAAACCTTCCAAGTATTCAAGAAGTTCATTGTATTGTTCCATAAGCGGTCTTGAATCGGTCATTTTGTAATTTGTGAAATTACTAACAAGGAACTTCTTACTTGATGCATCCTCGACCATATATTTGGCATCCAAGGAATCCCAGTTCTTTGGAAGATTCAAAGTTCGATAAATATCAAACAAAGAATCGGACATACCATTGAGAATAAGACCTCTGCATATGTAGTCATCATTCTCCCACTTGCTCCTCCTCGATCGCTCCACGGTAGCATCATCACCATCATCGGGAATTGGAGTAGTCGGCACATAGACCACACTCATGCTTGCGACAAGAAGTGCATCTTCTTCGCCGCCTCTAAAGTCCACCCCTTCAAACTTGTCCGGCTTAGCAAAGTTTGAAGCCATGTGTTCATTGCGGCGATTGCCATTGATTATCACAAAATAGTTTACTTTGATTGTTGGGGTTTAGCTCCCGAGGGTAAGGATTAAGAAACAATCAATAGTCGTGATGCAATACCACTAGGTGGTTACGGATATCACTTGGAATCGTGTGATCACTTTCCAAAGTAAACTATTCGACCCTAATGCGGGTATCACGAATATCTACTTGGGATAAGACCAAATGCGATTAGAGAATTAGGCACAATTCTATAACCCTTTCGCTAATAAGTGTTTAGTGTTTTACGTGTGTTTTCATGCATAATCGGATATCCTATTTATAGGACATTACTCTCAACCGTTCAAATGGAATTATGAGGATTAATCGGCCCATTAATCACCTCATAACTATCCCCATTATAGCCGTTAGTGGTTACATGACCAATTAAGCGTGGTCATAATGCGGTTATAGCGCCATTTAGCGATACTTTCAATAAGCGATACTTTCCACTAGCGGTACTTTCCACTTGCGGTGGAAATACAACCTATCGATGGAAACACGCTTATCGATACTTTCATAGTACTAGCGGTGGATACACTACTTGATTGGAAACACGCCTATCGATGGAAACTCTTGCTTATCGATGGAAACCACAAGCGGTACTTTCACAAGCGATACTTTCCTCAGCGGTACTTTCACCAGCGGTACTTTCACCGGTACTACCAATACAAACCACTATAAGAGTCGGGTGTTCATGGACCTTATGGGTGTACACTCCGTACCTCTAACCCATTACAAGGTGTGAACTAATCCCACAAGTGCACTAAATTTTCCAACAAAACTCTTTTTAGTAGGCAATATTCGATTCGGCACTAGAAAAGCTTAAAACGAGAAATAACGTAACTTTTAGACCGTAACTCGAGAAATTACAAATAAATAGTCAAAACTCGTGGAAAAACATAAATAACGATAATAGAAAGTCGAATGAATGTCGTGGGACACTCGAGGGACAATATATGAGCTCGGGAATGGGTAAACGGGATAGTTTACGAAAAATGACGCCTTCGGCCCCTCTTTTTTCCCTATAGCCGGCAACCCTCCCCTCCCCTCTCATTTTTATTTTAGTCCTCCCACCCAAGTATATATACCCTCATCTCATCCCATTTCACTCTTTTATTTCTCTCACTAAAAATATACACACACACACCCACTTTCTCTCTCTAACTCTCTCTCTCCTCCAAATTAAATAAACCATAACCCTAAACCACCCATAGCCGCCGCCCCTATTCCGGCCACCTCCAGCAAAATTTCGGCGAGTGAGCTTACACCTCCACCACCATCTTAAAGATCTTTTCATCCTCTTTCCAACCATATATGGCACGCGCCATATAGACCTCCATAACACCTTCAAATCTTGAAATTAAGATTCGTACTTTTAGGGTTTTCATCCAAACTTGTAGATCGGGTTGTAAAAAGGTAAATGGAACATGGGTCATGCTTATTTTGGCCATGGAAAGCCATGACTTGGTCTTATGTGGCTCGACCATGGTGTAATTTTTAGGGCTTTTGGGTGAAACATGGGATTAAATCTAATTAACACTTAAATAAACATGTAGCTAGTGATTTGGTATCATGTGGTGTATCATATTGTTGGGTCTTTGCATTTTAGGTTTAGTTTTATGTTTTTGGTTAGAATAGATGATGGGTTTGATGTTTGGTTAATGATTGGAGGTTGAATGATTGTGATTGGATGTTGTGGTATTGATTTGGGAGTGTTTGGATGTGAGACATGGGGCGTAAAAGCCACCAAGACCCACATTGGGCATAGCTTGGTGGCATACGTGACCCTCAAGGACCAAGGGTCCGGGTCGAGTTGTCGTGGTAGCTTGTTGGTTGATGTTGTTGGTGTTTGGATGAGACGCGTGGAGCCGAAAAGCTTCTAGAGCTTGTTTGGTTCACGTGGTCTTAACCGTGACCGTGTCATGACCATTAGGGTCATAACATTGGTTTCGGGTATTTTTGGTTGGTTGATTGGTTGGTGAGATTGATTTGAGTTGATTTGGGATTGAATTGCGCTATTATGACTTTTAATTTGGACTTCATATATAAATTGTCAACTTTGAGCAGCGTCGGTGTTACTTTGACTTTTAGTCAATAGTTGACCCGACAACGCCGTAACATGGACTTTAGTATAGTTTGAACTATTGATTGATTAAACGCCAAGAAGTCATGACTCGTGCTTGTGGACTCGAAACGAATAATGATACGAAACTAATATTGGAATTTGATGAAACATATATATGAAAATACTAATAAACTATGAAATATTAATAATAAAAAGGCTTTTATACCAAAAATATCGATAACAAGACTTATCTTGTTATTTACGATTTTAAATAGAAACTAACGACTAAAAATGGAAATATTTTATAATAAGTAAGTAATTAATGTTTCGAGTACACGTTTATCAAAATATGCCAATTATGGGCATTTAATACTATTTTCAAGTATTTATTTGCTTACGTTGTGTGCATGGGTTACGGATAACCTAACATTAATAGCGTTGATCCACGTAGGTAGCGGAGTTATTAGGTTGACGAATCTAATAAGAGATCGCTAGGTACGTTGGGTAACCTTATTAATGGGTGAATTATCCTTATGGCTCTTTAGGATGCGACCGGTTTATGGGATAATAAGCGACACGAATAAATAAATGAGTTTATCGAGTTGACGAATTCGATAAGGTCTACTATTTATTCTGAAACTTATTGGACTATGAAGCTTATCACTTAGATGTCTCATTGTGTTGCATTGAGTCACATGTTGGTTGTTTGAGTGCATTCATGGCATCATATTGAGTCGATACACCCACATGAGGATACCAAACACTAGGACTAAACGGTGAAATGAGACATTTTTTGAAATAACGAAATGGAATACATTGGGGTAGATAACGTTGATTTTGGGAAATATATATTAAAATTGGTTTACACTAATAGGTTGTGCCGAGTCGATAGTTGTTGTGTCGTAATTACCTGTTATCTTCTGCTAGTGTTTATTCGTGCGTTGCTTGCTTGAGTTGAGTTTCATAGCCCCATTTTTATCTACGTTTTTAACTAAATTGGGGTGAGAATCATGCTACTGTTTTTGGACCTTTAAAACTATTTGGATTTTCTTATGTGCTTGACTGTTTAGATAGATGTGCGGTAGTCGTTGACTTAGACTAGGGTAGCAATCCTAATTGCTATAATTGTTGCCTAGCTAAGAATAGACTTCTACCTCGACCTAGTCCGGGGTTGGCAATTATTCTAGATTTTGCCACGACAGTGCTGGACTAGAGTCGTTGGGCCCGAGTGATCCCTGGATGCGGGATATGGATTGTGATTTCGGATATGAAACGGTTTATGAACGATGTTTATCTATCTTTAGTCTTGCATAGCAAATCAACTCCTACATGTCCACTACGATTTTATTGAATTTAAACCTATGAACTCACCAAATTGGTCGAGTGACCTTTTAGCATGTTTTCTCGTATTTAAATGACGTTTGGAATACGTGTTTGGTGGAAGCTTCGCTTTAGCAAGCATTGAGGCATGGTTCAGGATCATATTTGACTACGATAAATTATGGGGACCTATTTTATTAAATCATGTTTTGGGCCTAATATTTATACTTTTGGATTAATGTTTGAATATTTAAATTTGGGATTGGTTTTGAATGAAAATGACTATCTTGTTTGCTATACTGTGTGAGATACCAATCCAATTGTAACGTCCAAAAACTTGATTAAGTCTTCCATTGCACCGAGATTTGGGGTGTTACTGATTGGTATCGAGCTCAAGGTTATAGAAAACTAGGTATTTTATAAACCCTAAACTATAACCACTTTTTAAGAAAATTGATCCTCGACGCTCGACGACGCCCGCTACCAAGTGAAGCTTCTTATTTGATTATGGTATGAACTACGATTTGACTAATGAGAGGTTACGTTTTGGGGATATGATTATTGATTTTGGGTAAATGTGATGCGATTATCGAGATATTACAGATTTGATTTGAGTTATCGATATGTTATGATTTTGGGATTTTGAGCTCGATTGATTTGATATGGGATTATGTGATAGAACTGAACTTACATGTTTTATTTAAAGGCATATTTTGAGTAATGTGGTACCTCTACTTTTAAAACTTTCATTATGTGATACATTTTTTGGTTGAGTTGATGCGCTTATTAAAACTAGTTGTTTCGAACACTTATACCTACCCTATGCCATTGTCACAAACTATGCCTTCACTAGCTTTTGATGTGTCCGAGGATGTCCTTGTTGTTGCTAGTTCCCAAGCATTGACTCTCATGGCGGTTGTTGTGCAGGTGATCCCTATGAGATTACCCGTCACTCTAGTTCATCATCATCATCGATCGCCCTAGCTCATCTAGGCGCTCACTTTACATCGGTCTTAGCACGAGCCCGAATCCTAGACATGCTTATAGTAATGCCCGTGATGTCCGTGAGACCACCATCATCACCTATCCACTTAGCGACCCACTCTATTCATCATCACCACCAAGATCACCATGTCTTAAGACCTAGATCCCTACTATACCACCTCAGATTCACCCGCAAAGACTCCGACTCATGGACTCACCTCAAGGATGAGGCGAGGAGGAGCATGAGGTCGAGGAGAGCATGAGATTGAGGAGCAGATGTAGATGAGGATGAGGATCCTCGGAGGAGGATGATGAGGATATCCTGTGAAGGGGTACTCCTGCATTGCGAGTCTCGCACATTGTCCAGACCGTGCTCTCATTTTCCGAGCGACTCTCCCGGACGACCTTCGATTTTGATTCACCTCTACATTCACCGAGATAGGTAGCCGTTAGGATCCGAGATACCATCGGAGATTGCTTTAGAGCCCGAGGAGTATCGTGAGACGAGTCCGATGTGGGAGAGGATTACATCACTGTGGTACTAGGCTTAGTAGGTTGATAGATCGCTTGGTTGGAGCATCGAGGGCTAGTATAGAGGATCCGAGAGCGATATGGGCACCGTAGTCGGGAGGACTACGATTCGCGTGAGGGTATGTCTGAGCTCCGGGAGCGGGTTGGGGACTGTTGAGAGGGTTCGCGACATTTCGAGATGCGAGATAGAGTGATATGCGTGGGATTGGTGAGTTGGAGAGAGGTCATAGATCTTAAGAGTGACCGCGACGCTCGACGTGTTTAGTTGGCATCTTTTTGCAGAGAGGTTGACGATGTTAGAAGATCTGTTAGTGGTATTCGTAGACATGGCTAGATAGTGTTAGATTCATGGCTTTGTATCATATTGAAACTAAGTAGTACTTGGTTCGAGATGTAGGTTTATCCTAGTTATCTTATTAGTATCGTTGTTAGGATCATTTTTGATTTCTCTGTATCCTTTCATGTAGTCCACCTTGAAACCTATGAGTTATGGTTATTAGAACGTGCACCCTTTAGTTATGATTCGGTCTCTGATTTTTTTGTTCTGGTATAGCATTATCTTTGTTGACCTTGAATATGTATTCGAGCGTTATTTGGTGATCCTTGGAACCCAACCCTATCTTTTAGAGCGTGAATTGTGAACTTATGAAACTGTTATCCTTGCCTTCAGAGTGATGGCACCAAGACGAAACCCGCCTAGGAACAACCGAGCAACTCCTGCCGTTGAGGTTTCCCACGTCCGTCGAGGTCGCCGTCAGACCCAGACCACTCCACCGTTGAGAACACGAACACCGATAACCCGGTGTAGGGAACCCGATTGTGAACGGCCGTCTTGAGAATGGTCCTGTTCCACAAAACCCTCCACTTTGAACCCGACCCGCATTGACCCGACTTGTGACGCAGCGTCGTGAACTACTAGTGAGTCAAATCTCTAACACCTCGGTGGAACCCCAAGATCGAATCGAACTCGAGGTTGTACCTACAAAGAGTTCGATTCTCGTGGTCCCATCGAGTTCGGAGGAACCGGGGAGTAGTTTACCTAACTAGGTGGTTGGAGAAAACTGAATCTAGGTTTACCGTTAGCAATTGTGATGAGGATTGTAAGGTTAAGTATGCAACATTTACCTTGAAGGATGAAGCGTTGACCTAGTGAAACAACTATCACAGATCGAGGAAGTGATGTAGCTTATAGCATGACTTGGACCCGCTTTAAGACTCTCCGATCAAGACTTCACCGTCCTAGGAATGAATTTAAGAAGTTAGAGATTGAGTTCGGAACCATAAGGTTAAAGAATCGACATGACGACTTACAATCGTCATTTCCAAGAGTTATTGTTGCTTTGACACGATATGGTTCGACCAAGACCTTAAGATTGAGAGGTATATTGATGGATTGCCTTTAGCTACTCGAAATGATGTCATCATTTGTGAAGCCGCTTAATTTGCAGGAGGCATTCATCGTGGCTCGGCGTTTGATGGACTCTTATGTATTAGAAGTAGGAGACAAGGGTAAGAGTGATAGGAGTGATAAGAGGAAGAGGAATGAAGTTGTTAAAGGGAATGGCAACAAACGGCATGAGACAGCCAGGGTGTTCGCCATAGGAAATGGAGAAAGGAAGGGTTACGAAGGTAGTAGACCCATGTGTGGTCGTTGCAACCGACACCACTATGGACTGTGCCCGAATGTGTGTAGGAAGTGCTCTAAGGCAGGACATTTGGCCAAAGACTGTAGGTCCCGACCACTTGCTGCAGCTTAAAGCGCACAAGGAGCGATCGAAGGCCACCGCCACGCTTTTGGATGTGGAGAAGAGGCACTACAAGAATGAGTGCCGAGAGTCGTGGATGAGAGGAAATCCCGATAATGTAGGAGGATTTGTTAACCGAGGTGTGGGAAGTAATGGCTTAAACCCTGTGAAGCGTGAGATTGTGGAGAACTAGGGAAACAATGGTGCTAGGAATCAGCAGAGAGACATGGGAACAGCGCGTGTGTATGCAATTGGAAAGGAAGCTGGTGAGGACCCTAACGTAGTTACGGGTACGTTCCTTTTCAATAATCGTGTGAAAAAATAGAAGGGAGGGGTTGAATAGTTTTTCCAATTAAAACTTCATTTTAAAACATTTAGATCAACTTATGTTAATCTATTTGGTTGTTTATGTTGGACGTTGATGATAGATATATAAACGTGTAATGAAAGATAAAGAGTAAGAAGCACATCACCACGACACAAGAATTTATAGTGGTTCGCTACAAGGACACCTTCCTTGCCCTACTCCACTCCCGAGTCACCTACCGAGAGTTCGTAATCACTACACGACACCAACTCCTCATGGCGGAGAAGCCTTCACAACGTCGCCTACTCTTTTTCGGTACTAGGCTAACCACCGGGTTCTTTCACACCAAGGTGAACCACACCTACCACAACGTCGCCTACCCTTTATTAGGTACTAGGCTAAGTACCCGGTTCCATTACTATGGAGGAACTACTACCCAACACAACACAACACCAATCCCAAGGAGACCCACCCTTATTACAACACCATCAAGGATATCAACATCCTTGAATATAAATAATTACTATATGTATAACGATGCACCTCATCGATTATATGACCTAGGCATTCTTCACTAATGCCACTTGATTTGATTCCTAGGCATCCTTCACTAATGCCTTTGACACAACGCTTGGCACTTTTCACTAATGCCTTCGTCTTGACACCTTTAGCATTCTTCACTAATTCTTTTGACACGGACGTTAAGCACCTTTCACTAATGCTTTCTTCTTGACTTATTCGTCATCCTTCACTAATTCCTTCAACACAACACATCTACGGAGGAAGAAAGAACTATCAACAAAAGAACCTCAGTTGCCTTGATGATGACGAAGCATGGCAACTCATGGACTTGAGCTTGCTCGACTTCAAGAAGTGGTGATATCGTCTTTAAGAGGAACTTAGAGAATCACACAAAACAAAAGACAAACTACATAGAAAGATCCCTTAGGATCAGTGGTTAGAGAGTTACAATACTTGGGGAAAGTATGTGTGAGAGTTGCAAGCCAAAAGGAAGAAATGGCTCACTATTTATAGAGGAGGAATGCTTACTGTTCTCCGGATCCCACGTATCCCTCCCACAAGGGATCCGTCTAGTGTAATCCTAGGGATCCGTGGGACGCTCCTCTTTGCCCATGGGTATTTTGGTTATGGGTCATTGGTCATTGATCCATGGGTTTCTTATTAGATACAATGTATCTCATGAGTGCAATGTACCTAGTCAAATGGGTATGGGTCAATACCATGGGTTATGGATATTTTCCATGGGTTGTAGTTTTTACCCATTTATATAATATATACTAGTTGTGTATATATTTGCCCAATATGTAAACTCTAGTTGTTGTACATATATATTATTAAATCATAAAATCACTTATACTTGTTTTAGTGTTTTATGTGAAAACGTAAGTGTGTTAGAAAACTATTGGCTCAAACTATTTACGTATTTTATTCGTTTCGTTAAAATGATTTTACGTTTGTTATCGACAAAACATTAGAAGATCGTAAAATATAAATAAACGTTTTTACGGATTATTTGTATTAACAATCTCCCTTTTGTTGATGACAAAACATAAATTATTTTAAGTAAAACTAAAATTAGTAGAAGTTTGAATTGAGTTTTACTATCTTCTCCCCTTTTGTCGAAACAAAAAGAGCGCCGAAAAGAAACTAACACAAAATTTTGAGAAAACATGTAAAAGAAAAGATGTAAAGTGAGTAAGTGACGGGAATGGTTCTCGCCTTAACTCCCCATGACGAGTCCATCCCTTTGTGAGGCATGAAGTACATAAAAATAAGTAAGCTAATGTATTGCAATTATGTTTTTAAATGGTTCGTCCTTGTGACGAAAATGCTCCCCTGAAGATTTGACGTTGCAATGGGGTGTCATGAAGTATGATCTAAATAAGGATTATGTTGCAAATGGTTTTGCAATATGGTTTGACACAAAGCTCCCCCTAGCTTTATGGTGTCAAAATCTTCATGTGTATTTTGAAAATCTACAAAATAAAGGTTAGAAAACAAGAGTATAGTGCATAATTTCCTGCAAATAAGACTCAATTTAGTATAATTTTCTTCTTCTGTACCACGGATCCCACGGTTCCCTACATGGAGGGATCCGTCTAGGCATTTTCTAGGGATCCGTCTGTCTGGTGACAGATGATTCAGCAAAGGTGTTATACCAAACAATGCTGAATATGAAAATGAGATATGTATACAAACAATAAACATATGCTCAAATAGATATGGCAAGTAGGTTATCATTCAATAAAACAAAGAGATAATCAACAAATCTCTTAAAACTAAGAGAATGATCAAGCCATGTAATACATTTTCAACTTAATTCTAATGATGAATCTAAGCTCAAGAGGCAACTACGTTCTTAAGGATGATCAAACATAAAATGGGATTCCTAAACGTTCTAAGTTGAGCTTGAGGCTAGGACACCGTTTTGAGGCTCATGGTTGTTTGGGTTTGTTGACCTTTTCGAAACGTTCGAGGAGGTGATAAAACATGAAACGTTGCTCATCACGTAGTTCATGTATCAACCCTTCAACATGTTGACAATGATAGCAATCCTTGTCATGGTTTTGAGCTTCTTGAAGCGGAGGTTCAAGTGAAGCGGGTTGAGGATTCTCAAATAAAGGAGGAATTGGTGGAGGCTAATTAATTGGTGGCTCAACAATGTTTGAGGGTGGAGGTAGAGAAGTGTCAACTTCCATGTGGTCGGGTGGTTGACTTTGATGTCTCCTTATAATCCAAAATGGACTATTGGGGGGAAATGGAGAAGTTGATATTGGTGCAAGTGTTGATTCAACACTTTGGTTTTGTTGCACAACCTTTTCAAGTGAATTTGTTGGTAATGGTGGAAGATGAGATGGATTAAGATTTAGTCTATAAGCTTCTAGGATGTTTAAATTTTCTTGCTCATCTAAATAAGAAAAATATAATTTTACTTTTAATTAGCTTTTAATAGCTTATTTTCGGTCTTATTTTAGATACTGTTAAAAAGCATGCCCCTGCACCACAGTTTAGGTGTCAAGTTCATGAGCTTGCATAAGCTTCATGACTTGACCCTAGCTATGCATTGGCTTCTTTGTATTGCCCTTGTGGCCTAGTTTTTATGTGCATGATTATTTTTCAGGTCTTTAGCTTATTTGCATAGCTTAATCAAGACAATCTTTTGTCCCATATTACTCCTTCCTTTGAAGCAAGCGGTGGAAGTGAGTGGTTTCCATAACTTATGAAAAGCTCCTTCATAAGCTTGAGCTTGTGACTCTTGGCTTTTCAAAAGCCAAGAAGTCCATCTCAATGCCTCAATATAAGTTGAGCTATCATGAGCTTATCGATAAGTCTTTAGAGCTTATAGTTTGCCCATTCACATGATCCAACTATTTGGACTTGCATCGTACCTATAGTTCTAATAAGCTCATTTATGGTCATGAGCTTGTGTAGTTTAGTTTTTGTAAAGGCGATCTACCCAACTTAATGATCCGACAATTAAATTACACCTTGCATCTTATTAAAAGGTGCGCAAGGAGCTTGTACTTATCACCAATTCACCGGTACACTAAGAAATCGGTGAACTCATAGCTTCTTCATAAGCAAGCCAAAAGCTTATTCCTAGGACTTAGCTAGTGATTTTAGTTTCTTTTGGAAGCTAACCCACTAGACTATAGGTTTCATGCTTAAATTAGATTTTGCGACTTGTTAAGCAGGCTGCATCTAGCTTTTGGTTGTCCCATTTCTCGGTATTCACTGAGAATTCGGTGAAATAATTGTGAGGGTGTTTGGTTCTTTGTTAGCTATTAGAGCTTATCGACATTATTAGCTTATAGGTTAATATCGGTGCACTAGTTTGTTTATACATGTCCATAGTACTTAGATACATCTTAGTTTAGCTTTTGTTTCATCGAATATCTTATATCAAGCTTATTTTAGGCTTGAGTTCCAACGATCAAGCCAAAAGCTCAACTGTTGGACTCATGCTTATAATGTGCTTATTTTCTAGTTTGTAAAGTTTTCTTTTAATTAAATATGTATAATACTTGTTTATATTCGGTTTTATAAAAGAAAAACCAAAAGACCCTTTACCAATAAATGATAGCTTATTTAGAAGTTGAGCTTAAAAAACCAAGCTTGTGGAAATAAGCTCCCAGAGCTTATTTCCAATTTTGGAAAAGTTGTCTTTATTAAAATTCCATATTTAAGCAATAAATAGTTTGCAAAAGAAAATTTCAAAAATAAAATGTTTTTGCAAAAGGGTGGAAGCGAGCTCGAACTCCGAGACCTCCACCCCTTTAAAATGATAGTGGGGTACACATAACCATTGCGCCTTGGGTCTTTCTCGTGAAAACCTTGCATTATCTATCTCTTATATACATACAAAAGATTTTATGATTGAAATCTATATGTGCTTTGATTTGCATTTGTTGTCAATCTTCCTAATCTTGATATTCCTAGGTCTAAATTTTGGCTAAACACCATGTTTACACTAAAAAGGATTTCTTGTGCTTAGTATAATTCACGGAATATGATAGATTAGGTTTAAATCGATATCATGTATTAAAAATCTCATTTAGGTTTCCTTTTAGCCATTTCTTTGTGTATATATATAAAAGTTAAAAATACCAAAACATTTTTCCTTTGCACACAACTTGCCCAGTTTGATAAGTCCTCGATTACAACATTTGGTTGTTGGTATTTCTGATTCTTGAGCTCTGTCGGACCAGATTCCCTTTCGAGGGCGGTTGTTAGGAATTTCTTTTGTACATATATATAAACCTTAAAAATACAAAAATATTTTCCACTTCTTTTATAAAATCAATAATCAAAAGATTCTTCTCGCCTTTTCTAAGTTTCTTTCTAAGATTCTTAGACTCATCTTAGTGATGATTATTCATAATTACGTGAGTGGCAATCCCACTCCAATTTCTCAACCATTCTTTGGTGGCAATCCCACTCGGTTTCCCATGAACAATTTAATTCGGGGTCAAGTCAAGCTAGTGACTTGGTTATCAAAACAAGTTACATAATATGGGTTTTCACCCATATTTACATCTTTCCCTTTCTACCACCTAAGTGTGGGGTGTGCCCACATTTCGTACATAGATTTATAAAGCGTTGAGAAAATTGTATATATTAAAAATAAAATAATTGTTGTGTTTACCCTTAGTTTTGAATATTGAGGACAATATTCATTTCTAAGTGTGGGGAAATTCGCGAATTTGATCATGAATGTACCCTTTTAGTCCCTTTTTCCCCAAAATGGCCAAATTTTAAAATTTTTATTTAGTGGAAGTACTATGTACTAAACACAACAAATGGTAATCAGTCCACCATGTCTAACCCACATAAGGATTGGCTAATCCAGAGCAAACGGCTCTTGGTAAAGATATCTCAAATCCGTTTATGGCTTGCAATTTGCCCAAAATTGTATGGTTCTCAACTCACCATATCCTAATAAGTAAAGAGTTGGCTAGCCCGCAAGTTTATGGCTTGTGGTAAAGGTGTGGAAAACCATAATTGGTATTGACTCACCAAAGATAATTCGATAATTTATCTAAGAGTTGGCTAGTCCGGAAAGTGCGACACGGTAAAGACTAATCAAATCCGTTCTGACTTATGATTTGCTCAAAATCATTTGGTTATCGATGTACCAAAGTTCTTACTTGGTGAAACATTTGGCTACTCAGTGATGGCTTTTGGTAAAGAGTTTTCAAATCCATTAAGTTTTAAATAAAAGATTGCTAGGGACTAGCAATAGTTTAGTGTGGGGATTTGATATGTGTCTAAATACATATATTTTATCTTGTTTAAACCCAAAAACAACCAAAACACACAAATGACTCACAAAATGTTATAAATATCATTTAAATGTGTTTTTATGAGATTCGGTACAAAGATTGAAAAACAAGTGAAAATGATCAATTTCACAACAATTGTCGTTTTGGTCCACGAGTTACACAAATTGTCAAAACTAGTCCCTAAATGTTTAAAATGAATTAAAAGTCAACTTAAGTCCTTGGGAAATCAAAAATATTCACAAATGATCCTGGATGAAAGTTTACACATATTGGCAATTTTACCCTCAGTATCAAAATTGGCAAACTTAGTCCCTGGGTATTCAAAATAGAATTTTATCACAAATTACCCTTGTACTATTCATAAAATACAATTTGGAACAATTTTGATAAACTTTTGGAAATCTACAACTTTAGTCCCTCAATATCCAAATTTACATAAAAGGTCCTTAAAGTTTTTAAATATAAATAAAATACAACTTTTGGTCCTTGTATTAATCTCATTTGGCAGGAATGGTCCTTGTAAGAACTTTGGGAAATGGACAGATTCAACCCTTCATGTTTGGTGGAATTACACTTTTGGTCCTTATGTGTTACTAACTATAAAAAACCAAACCGGATCCAATAATCCAAATCCTGGCCCAAAACACACAACCCGGCCCAGTATTTAAAAACAGATAACCCGCTCCACTGTTCACCCTCCTTCCCCCCAACACCTGTTACCACTACACCCCGACACCTGCTCACCCCACCTCACTTTCTCCTTTCCAGCACATATCTACCACATCACCATGCCCCCTCCACCTCCAACAAAGTCCAAGATGCATTAATTGGATAAACCTGCTTCAAAGACTTTTTTCCCGCCAATTTTACAAGTGTACGATTTAGATGATTTCAAGAAGAGAATTGAAGTGGGATTTGATCAGATGTCGACAAGAAGTTGATATGACTATAAAAGAGAAGAAGGAGAGGAGGAAAAGCACTTTGGCCTCGAGCCTTAGTCACATAGTAATAGTTTTATTGCTTTCCTAGTTAAAATGTCTTTTAAGCTTTTAAATGTTGTAATGTTTCTTAAATTAGTGTAATGAAAGTTTAATTTCAGTTTAATTTCCATTTTAAATTCGGTTTCAAGTTTTGCTTTATTTCCTTTAATTTTCAAATCTTTTAATTTCATGGTAAGAAGTTGTTTTATGGACTCCTTAAGCCATATAAGCTCGACAAGGCTTTTAAGCTTTTAGAGACATTTAAACAAGCTTAGACTTTTTAAACTAGAAAATACCAAAAAATAGAGAAAATGGAAAAATAATCAAAAATCTTGGGAAAATGAAGAAGATGATGAAGCAGGGTTGAATTTGGAGTTCTATGGGTATTAGGAGCTTATTGGTAAGCTGATAGGTGTAACCTTGTCCATTTGTTCTGGGTCTCAGTCCTATTCTCACTTGTAAGCATTTTCATAATTTTTAGCATATTACTGTTCATGTACCTTCTTTACTTTAATGTTATGTTTTTATGTTCATTAGCAGTTATTAAGTGTTTTTATAGTTTAAACTTGTATGTTTATGTGTAAGTTTTCAGAGTTGCTTAATACTTCATTTTTCACTATGAAAATGAGGTAGTAGTGATTTTGTTGTTCTTATTGTTATTTTTGTTAATTTTCTGTTTAATCATGTTTATTTATTGTTGTATAATGTTATTAGAGTTTAATATTAGCAGTTTGTTCATTAAATACCACTTGTGCCTAGAATTGAAACAAATCAGTTGAAAATGCATATTTGACAAATCTGTGTTTCTTGCTTGAGTTCTTGAAGTTTTATGCTCAATTAGTCTATTTATGTTATAATATAATGTTTGGAATCTGTTTTAGACTCAGAATCATTTAAACCTTTGATGTTCATATGACAAATGAGAATCATAGGATTGTTTGGATTTGCTGATAAAATAGAATTTTAGTGTGTATCTGTTGTTGTTTGTTATTGTTATGTATCACAATAGTACTTAATAGCTCAATCTAGTCATAATATTCAGTCCTTATTAGTTTAAAAGTCAAATCTCCTTTTAATTCTCTTACACAGTTAACTGTTATAGAATTAGACTGTGAGATTCTTAGAATTAGTTTAAAACTTGTAAACATAGCTCTAGATAATCTTATAACATCTTATTATATCATAGTTAGTCCATAAATTCAGTTTTAAATTCATTTTAGTCAAACTTTATGTTCTTGTAAAAAGTCAAATTTTCAAAATAGTCGTTTTTGAATAAAATGTATAATTTTAGTGTGTGTTCAATTTTAAGATTTAGTCTATAAGCTTCTAGGATGTTTAAATTTTCTTGCTCATCTAAATAAGAAAATATAATTTTACTTTTAATTAGCTTTTTAATAGCTTATTTTCAGTCTTATTTTAGATACATTAAAAAGCATGCCCTGCACCACAGTTTAGGTGTCAAGTTCATGAGCTTGCATAAGCTTCATGACTTGACCCTAGCTTGTGCATTTGGCTTCTTTGTATTGCCCTTGTGGCCTAGTTTTTATGTGCATGATTATTTTTCAGTCTTTAGCTTATTTGCATAGCTTAATCAAGACAATCTTTTTGTCCCATATTACTCCTTCCACTGAAGCAAACAGTGGAAGTGAGTGGTTTCCATAACTTATGAAAAGCTCCTTCATAAGCTTGAGCTTGTGACTCTTGGCTTTTCAAAAAGCCAAGAAGTCCATCTCAATGCCTCAATATAAGTTGAGCTATCATGAGCTTATCTGATAAGTCTTTAGAGCTTATAGTTTGCCCATTCACAACAGTCCAACTATTTGGACTTGCATCATTACCTATAGTTCTAATAAGCTCATTTATGGTCATGAGCTTGTGTAGTTTAGTTTTTTGTAAAGCTGATCTACCCAACTTAATGATCCAGCAATTAAATTCCACCTTGCATCTTATTAAAAAGGTCTGCAAGGAGCTTGTACTTATCACCAATTCACTGAGTACACTAAGAAATCAGTGAACTCATAGCTTCTTCATAAGCAAGCCAAAAGCTTATTCCTAGGACTTAGCTAGTGATTTTAGTTTCTTTTGGAAGCTAACCCACTAGACTATAGGTTTCTATGCTTAAATTAGATTTTGCGACTTGTTAAGCAAGGTCGCATCTAGCTTTTGGTTGTCCCATTTCTCAAGATTCCTTGAGAATTCGATGAAATAATAGCATTTTCATAAGCTTCTATTAAGCTCATCTGTTAAACTCACATGTTGATTTTTAGCTTTTTGGAAACCCAACCAACCCATCTTGCTATCTCAATTTTCATTTTGGTATTTCAAGCTTATTACGTCGAACAAATTACCATTACAAATAATAGCGGGGTGTTTGGTTATTTGTTAGCTGTTAGAGCTTATCGACTTATTACTAGCTTATAGGTTATTATCGATTGCACTAGTTTGTTTATACATGTCCATAGTACTTAGATACATCTTAGTTTAGCTTTTGTTTCATCTCGAATATCTTATATCAAGCTTATTTTAGGCTTGAGTTCCAACGATCAAGCCAAAAGCTCAATTTATTGGACTCATAAGCTTATAATGTGCTTATTTTTCTAGTTTGTAAAGTTTTCTTTTAATTAAATATGTATAATACTTGTTTATATTCGGTTTTATAAAAGAGAAAACCAAAAGACCCTTTACCAATAAATGATAGCTTTATTTAGAAGTTGAGCTTAAAAAGCCATTGTTGTGAAATAAGCTCCACGAGCTTATTTCCAATTTTGGAAAAGTTGTCTTTATTAAAGTTCCATATTTAAGCTTAATAAATAGTTTGCAAAAGAAAATTTCAAAAATAAAATGTTTTGCAAAAAGGGTGGAGGCAGCTCGAACACGAGACCTCCACCCTTTAAGAGTGATAGTGGGGGTACCTGTAACCATTGCGCCCTTGGGTCTTTCTCGTGAAAACCTTGCATTATCTATCTCTTATATACATTTTACCAGTTTAGCTTATTAGGTGTTTTAGCTTATTTCGAGCTTATTCTTAGTAGCTTTTTCGGTTTAGTATTTTTATTAAGTGCAGTATTAGTATTAAGTATTTTACGTAAAAGTTGAGATTTTTCTAATTAGTTTTAATATTTTTAATCAATTAATTAGTGTTTTATAGTATTTAAATCATAATAAATAAAATAATAATCTAAAAAATATAAATCTTTTTCTAAAATTTTCTTTTATCATATATTTTGTAAGAAAATTAGTTTTACACTCTTAGGTCTTTTATTTCTTAAAATTTACGTTTTATCTTGCGCTCCAGCGCCATTTTCGTAAATAACGCTCGTTTCCGTTTTAAACAACGTTTTTAAGTAATTCAAGTTTACGTTTTAGTTAAAATAGTTTATTTAAGTTATTTTGTTTTATAAATCATAAACGTTCATCGATTTGTAAAAATAGTGATAGTGTTTATTTAATAGATTTTAATTTTTAATTTCTTTTAATTTGCATTTAAGTCGCTAAGACATGCAAATCCCTACTATAATTATAATCGTTTTGTTTTTATACGTTTACGTTTTAGTTAAACGACGTTTGTATATCTTTTATTATTTTTAGGTTTCGATTATGCGTTTCTTAATTGAACTAGGCGTGTGAGCTATTACTATTCACATTCGGTGTTAGTCAATCGATTCTGTTTTCCTATACTAAATATTATTTTCAACAATTCACAAGTCATTATACCGAATATCACGCCTTACCGGGACATAAGCGATCCAAGGATATTTTAATCCTTGGTAAACTTGCATTTTCTCGAAATTTGTCTCCTTTTTATCATCTGTTACGGTTGACCGTACCAAGCGGTTGATAAGTGTGACGGAGAAATAAAGAGGGTGGTTCGGGAGAAATCAAGATGATTGTGAGTTTTAAATAATGTGGCTCTAGGCACCAATGATGTTGGTTGGGTTGAAAAGGGGTGTTTGGTTTAGTAGAGTTTGGTGATGATATCCTTGTGGGAACAATCCTATTGGGAATTAGTTTGATTGGTTTATTTGGTGTAGGGAAATCCTAGCATTTGTGGACTTAACCGGAGATGATTCGATTGAGGAAACTTCGTGTATGACCCGAACCTAGCAAGTTTTAGGGTAGTTCTTGGGTGGATGAGTTAGCACTAGGAGCTTTTCTCATGATGAAATGAATAAGGAAGATGTTTCTAATTCTTTGAGAATTATGTTTGTGTTTGATTACTAAGGAGTTCTAGCAAGATGATTTATAAGGGGAAGAATTTGGCAAGGGCATTTAAGACTTAGGCCATTAAGATTCATGGAAATGTGATGATTAACATGAACAAGATTCAAGTTCAGAGTTTCACTGATCTAGGAACTTAATAAAGATGAGGTGTAGTGTTCAAGTTAGCAAGATGAGCTTGAAATGATTGTTTTGGCTAGAGTTGACATAATTGTCACCGGATCCCACGGTTCCCTCCTTTGAGGATCCGTCTAGGCTAATCTAAGGATCGACTCTCGCGACTATGAAGGATAAAATGATATTTCTAAGGTCTAAGATCTATACCATCTTGAGTGTTTTAGTCCTCCTAAGTGTCTTAAATGAGGGTGTACTTGAGTGATCAAGAGCAATGAATGATATAGCAAATGATTGTATTTTATGGAAGGAAAATGAGACTAAATGACTACCAATGGATGTTCAAGGATGACACTAAGAGTTTTGATGGTGTCAAGTCATAATAAATGATCCTAGAGATCAGATGTTAGCTTGAGATGGAGTTTGAAAAATCCTCAAAAATCAAAAGAATTGAAAAACTAATTTTTGACCCGTTTTGAGATAAAAGATAACTAGGAACAATTTCCTAAAATTGTTCAATATGTCCACCTAAGTGTTTTGAAAAATGAAAAACAATTTGTGAGTATTGAAGCGGAAATATGGTGAGTTTTGATGTGTTGATAAATCAACAGAATCATGAACTAAGTCCTAGGTGAGCCATGGGTGAGTGTCAAGCTATCACATGTTAGAAGAAGACTTAGTTGGCTCTAAGGTCTTATGTTAGGCTTATGTGAGGTGATCTAATGAGTTGTTTTGATGTAACGAGATTTGTATAACTCATCTGCAGTCACGGATCCCACGGTTCCCTTAGAGAAGGGATTCGTCTAGACTAAAACAAGGGATCCGGCATCTACAGATCAGAGCCTTTACAGCAGCTAATGTAGATTTTGCACTAAGCAATATACACATATAACATTTAATTTAAACAGAAAGGTAAACAAATTATCACATATGACATATCATAGATAATTGTAGTAACAATAATATCCAAGAAAACACAAACAAATGTGCCAAAAAAAACATAATCATTCATACACAAATTAAGTGTCTCAAGACAATCATAATCCTATAGTCTCTTTCGTCAATTCTTTCTTTTCCTCTTTCCCGACTTTGTGACGTGGTAAGCTAGATTTTGAATCATACCCCTTAATTGTTTGAATTACGGTCTCGTTTGGAATATCCGGAAGTTGTTCATAGTAATCAAAGGGTTCCAATTCGATGTTAGCTATGGGGTTGACGTCTTCCTCTTCTTCATCTTCTTCTACTTCTTCGTCCGAGGAGTCCGAGAGAGCTTTAGGTTTTCTTCCATTGACCATGAACCATTTAGAGGGTTGTTTGGTAAGAGGTACCATTACGTGATCGGCAAAGAAATGATCATCGTTGATAGGAGATGGTTGCAATGCACTAACATACTTACAAAGTCGTGTTAGGAGCATACCATATGGAAGTACCATGTTGGAAGCTTTGAATACCCCGGTCATTCTCCTCACCATGTAATAGGCGATATTAAATGGCTTTTGGTGGATAAGACAATAGATCATTTGCACAAGACATGCATTTGGATGATCCTTGTTACCAACTAGGCTAATGACGTTTTCCTAAGGATTTCTTCCCATTTTCTAAACATGGGATGCATTTGAAAAGTTCCATTTGAAAAGGATCACGGTGAATGAGCTTTTGTTTTAGTTGAAGCAGGATTGGTCGGTCCTAACCTTGAAGATAGTATCTCGAATGGTTGCGGGATCATCAAGAGGGTATTGTAGATAGGTTTAGAATCAAGTGCAAGGTTTTGGCGTTAATTGCCCAATCTTGAGAATACATACAAATTCCTTCACAAGAAATGCGAAGAATTTGAGCAAATGTGTTGAGAGGTAGAGTGAAGTTTCGTTTATTGATGATGAAGGCGATTGAAATGCTATCATCGGTGTTTCGAATGATCCTAATGCTTTTATAGAATTCAAAGATGAAAACCAGGCAAATTTGTTCATCAATGTCAAGAAGACAATCAAATTTGATTGCCGAGAAAACTTGACGAGTGTTGGTATCTTCAAGGAAAGATTCCTTGACTACACGACCTTCGTGAATAAGTCATTTTCAAGTCTTTTGAAGACTTTGCGATCGGTTTTTGATAGCCCTTCTTCCCGATAGTAATGGGTGAGATAATGGACGGTATCATGGTGGTCTTGTTGAGTGGCTTTAGGCATGGTTGGTCCTAGAAACACAAATATTCCAATTAGGTGAAATTAGTTGAGATGGGTTTATGGTTTTGATTTGTATTAACAATGTTGTAAACACAATGTAATCCTAATTGTGTTAAAAGCCCTTTTAATGATTAATTTTGAAAACCCTAATTGAATTAATTGATTAGAAATTGTGCAACCATAAACCCTAGGATGAGGATGATGGAAATTAGAGCAAGTTAGTATAATTACTTACAATGGTGTTCTAGAGAGGAATACTTGAGGGTATGGAGTCCTATGAGGATGAAATCGGTTCTTGAGTCGTTTTGTGTTATGTGGGGAGAGGAAAATGATCGGTGATGTTTTTCAAATGCGTATAGGCGTGTTACATTCTCACGGTTCCCGGATCCCTTGTATTTAGGATCCGGCTAGTACAACTTCTGAGGATCGGCTCTGTTGATGAAAAAGGGTTGTTTGGCTTTAATTTTGTAGTAGGCTATAAACTAGCTTACGGAACAAAATTAGTTTAAAGGTTTCAAATAAAAAGATGTTTTGGTCGAGGTGATTTGATGAGTTAATTATCAAGGATCTATTTGTGACGACGGCGTTAGTTTGACGAAATCAAAAGGAATACTATTCCCGATGATGAGTAAGTCGGGAAAGTGACGAAAGAGAGACTTTTTTTTTAAGAGACTAGCAGTTTATAAAACAAACAAGAACTATGATATCAACATAATCATGTATGTAACAATTCGCAATTTCGGGTCACTATTCATCGTTACTATTCACCCCTAAAATTTTTATTTCACATTCTCGTAGGATAAATTATTTTAATAATGACCTGAGAGTTCGACAATCGTTAGATCATTTTCGCAAAAGTTATTAAGAAAACATAGTCTTGAAATTTCGTTTTGGTCGGAGCACCATTTAGTCATCACGCGCATAACGAAAATCAACTCTATCAATTTTTCTCGCATCAGATAAATTTTTAGATCACTCATAATTAATTAGAGAATTTTTAGGATTTCATTTTAGTGTTACCAAATAAGCCCAAATAAGAAGACAAAACTAAACTTACGTTTTAAACAAATCTACGTAGAACCGGACTTAACCATTTTTGCTTGTATTTTCTAAAATGTTTAGAAACTTTTATATTTTGGAAAATTCAAACATATTTCCTCCTCCTTTGACCATAAAGAAATTAACCTTGTACGTTCTACATTTTGATTAAATCGCGTAACTTTTAGACTTCACGTGATAAGCATTAAGTTATCCCACGTCTGACGAAAACCACATTTTGACATATCATATCACTTATAGACTAATTTTAGTCTACTCTAAATAAATCCACGGTCATTTTCCTGAAATCTCGTTCTTTTCTGATAAATTGCATTTTACGCGTTTTAAGCCTACGTTTTCAGTTTTAGCAGCGTTTAAGCAACCCGATAGAACTTATCACTCATTTAATATACTTATATGGAGTATATTAACATGTTTTAACATAATTATAAGATTCATATTTTTAGGATACCCGGTTTTAAGTTTCGTGACTTTACGACTTACGATTAGCGATTAACGGGACCAAAACTCACTCTGTAAAAGCAAGATATTATCAAAACTTATATCTAGTCATCCGAGATAGGCATTGAACGAAATTCTTGACCACATGGGGTGTTTTTCTTGGTAAATCTTACATAGGAAGCTTTATACATGTGCTAAGTAACTTAATCCTTAAGTATTCTATAGTATAACTAGCCAATTTGATCACAACTCTCTCAAACACATTCACCTCCTCATTTATTCACCAAGAAACTCTTCATTTTATCTCTTCATCACTGATCCATCATCATCATCATAAGTTATCCATCTTTTGAATTCAATCTTCAAGTTATACATCGAAGTTCAAGGCTTAGTTATTATCTACATAGTTCTAGTATTCTTTTGGTGATCCCATGGTTGAATTAGGAGCTACACAAGGGTTCTAGGGCTGAATTCATAAGGTTTCTTACAAGGTTAGATCAAGCCTACCAAGGGTTAGCATGATGTGTTAAGGATTTGGAAGCTCGGGTTCATATTGAAAGGGTTTAGGTTTTAGTGTCCTAGTTCTTGGTTCTTGATTTGTTTCATCACAAGGCTTGTAAGCAAACTACTATACTTACCTTTGATTTCAGTAAATACTAGTATTTCATATATCTAATATGTTCTATATGCTTATTATACTTGATTATGCTTGGAAAATTGGACTAAAACACTAGAAATCGTCGAAAGGGACTTTAATTGCAAAACAGTTTCTGGACGGGGGTATAAATGGAATTCTTGGGAAACATCCGGGTCGATAAACTTAGTTGAAAACATAGGAGTTAGATCTATGTCTTGTGGTCGTTTCTCGGGTGGCTCGTGCCGTAACTCATCCCGATGAATAAACTAGAGCCAAAATGACAAACGTGTCCAAATCGAGTAATGATTTCAAACGGGTAAAACTCATAAAACTTGCATATAACCAACTGTTGGTCAAAAATAAAAGTTGTAGCTAATACCCTAACTTGAACGTGGCGCTGGCGTGCATTAAACGGAGTTGTAGAACTCGACTTATGACTAAAAGCGTGAGACAGTTTGCTGCTGATTAAAATAACTAGTACATCCAAGGGTAAATTGGTAATTTCACATTAGTTAAATAAATTCTGGGGCAGTAGGGCCCACTAATATGTTTAGTACTATTAATTACCTTTCCGAGAACATAAAAATCAAGTCGTGATCATTTACGGTTTAGAAGTAACGGGTAGATTTAGACGGGGAAAACTTAAATAAACGAAACGTTAACACTTATACGACTTCACAAATGTTAAGTATCCAAGCATAATTGATGTAATAACTATATAAGGCATGTTTATACATTCACATCATTATTTTAGAACCTAAGACACAACACATATTCTAGGTTGCGCGCAGAGGTTTCTCGGCTTATCCATCGATTCGTTATACATTGGATATCACATTTATTAAGGTGAGTTCGTAGCCCCACTTTTACTCGTTTAATGGTTTTACAAACTCTTTGGGGGAGATACATGCTCAAACACTTGCTTTTTACTTTTTATAAATACTCAAAGCATTATACTTGATTGCGTTATACTTGATTGCATTATACTTGATTGCGTTATACTTGATTTTGTTATACTTATGTTTGAAAGTCCCCTCGTTCGGATGATAAGTCTCCCAACATATACGGAGCAGTCCCCTCGTAAACTTGATAAGTCGATGATAAGTCTCCCAACATACACGGAGCAGTCCCCTCGTAAACTTGATAAGTCGATGATAAGTCTCCCAACATACACGGAGCAGTCCCCTCGTTCGGATGATAAGTCTCCCAACATACACGGAGCAGTCCCCTCATAAACTTGATAAGTCTCCCAACATAAACGGAGCAGTCCAACTTGAAAGTCTCCCTTATCGACGGAGCAACACTAAGTGCAATAATGTGAACTATTATGTGTATGTGTGCTTGACTATAAAATGTACTATATTTTAGCGGTGGGTTGTAAACACACGGGTTGCAAGTTTTGTATGGGCGGAACTTGGGCGAGTGGATTTACAATGCCTTTTTGTGTGAACATTCTTCAAAAGCTTTACATGTTAAACAAACTCTATGAACTCACCAACCTTTGTGTTGACACATTTTAGCATGTTTATCTCAGGTCTTAAGGCGATAGCTAGAGTTTGAAGCATAGAGTCGCACGACATATTTTGAAGACTTTATGCATTCGTATTTACCATTCGAAACATTTTGTAAACATTTATGCATTATACTTTGGGACCTCATTGTTTGTAACTCTGATTTCATTAATCGAATGGTAACTTTTCAAAACGTCTCATTTAGAGGTCGTTTTCTATAACTTGTACTTTCTATTATGAAGTAGCACCCCAATGACACAGTCTTCCGCTGCGGTACTTTGGGGGTGTTACAATGTAAACTAGCTAATGAAAAAGTAAACATACCTTTACGCTTCTTGGTTTGGCTTATGAAGACATAATATCAAAAATACTTCATGAGCTCTTAAAGCAATCCTTTGTACTAAGAGTAAGTAGGTTGTGATTACTTTTGGATCCTTTCTCAAGGTTGATTCATTATTCTTTGAATAGAAATGAAGGTTTGAAGAGATCCTAGCATGAAGATTTCTTGAAACAAATATGTTAGAATGATCTATCAATATCCAACATGAAAGAGAAAAAGAAAATGTTTTGAAATATTTCCTTCTTTGTAGTTTTCAAACATACACGGATCGTATCAAGTGTTTAAAGTACAACATACTCTAAGAAACTTGGTAACGAAGCTCTGATGTCAATTGTGGAAAACTAGAAGGGGGGTTGAATAGTTTTGCCAATTAAAACTTCATTTTAAAACATTTAGATCAACTTATGTTAATCTATTTGGTTGTTTATGTTAGACGTTGATAGATAGATATATAAACGTGTAATGAAAGATAAAGAGTAAGAAGCACATCACCACGACACAAGTATTTATAGTGGTTCGGCTACAAGGATACCTTCCTTGCCCTACTCCACTCCCCGAGTCACCTACTCGAGAGTTCGTAATCACTACATGACACCAACTCCTTATGGCGGAGAAGCCTTCACAACGTCGCCTACTCTTTTTCCGGTACTAGGCTAACCACCGGGTTCTTTCACACCAAGGTGAACCACACCTACCACAACGTCGCCTACCCTTTATTAGGTACTAGGCTAAGTACCCAGTTCCATTACTATGGAGGAACTACTACCCAACACAACACAACACCTAATCCCAAGGAGACTCACTCCTTATTACAACACCATCAAGGATATCAACATCTTTGAATATAAATAATTACTATATGTATAACGATGCACCTCATCGATTATACGACCTAGGCATTCTTCACTAATGCCACTTGATTTGATTCCTAGGCATCCTTCACTAATTCCTTTGACACAACGCTTGGCACTTTTCACTAATGCCTTCGTCTTGACACCTTTAGCATTCTTCACTAATGCTTTTGACACGGACGTTAAGCACCTTTCACTAATGCTTTCGTCATGACTCTTTCGGCATCCTTCACTAATGCCTTCAACACAACACATCTACGAGAGGAAGAAAGAACTATCAACAAGAGAAACTCGGTTGTCTTGATGATGACGAAGCATGGCAACTCATGGACTTGAGCTTGCTCGACTTCAAGAAGTGGTGATCTCGCCTTTAAGAGGAACCTAGAGAATCACACAAAACAAAAGACAAACTACATAGAAAGACCCCTTAGGATCGGTGGTTAGAGAGTTACAATACTTGGGAAAGTATGTGTGAGAGTTGCAAGCCAAAAGGAAGAAATGGCTCACTATTTATAGAGGAGGAATGCTTAATGTTCCCGAATCCCATGGATCCCTCCCACGAGGATCCATCTAGTGTAATCCTAGGGATCCGTGGGACACTCCTCTTTGCCCATGTGTATTTTGGTTATGGGTCATGGGTCATGGGTTATGGGTTGATCCATAGTTTTCTTATTAGATACAATGTATCTCATGAGTGCAATGTATCTAGTCAAATGGGTATGGGTCAATATCATGGGTTATGGATATTTTCCATGGGTTGTAGTTTTTACCCATTTATATAATATATACTAGTTGTGTATATATTTTGCCCAATATGTAAACACTAGTTGTTGTACATATATATTAATAAATCATAAAATCACTTATACTTGTTTTAGTGTTTTATGTGAAATCGTAAGTGTGTTAGAAAACTATTGGCTCAAACTATTTACGTATTTTATTCGTTTCGTTAAAATGATTTTACGTTTGTTATCGACAAAACATTAGAAGATCGTAAAATATAAATAAACATTTTACGGCTTATTTGTATTAACAAATCGATATGCTTCCATACTGTTTGATACTGGTGCGGATATGAGTTTTGTATCCACCAACTTTATGCCATTACTAGGAATCTCCCAAACACCTCTAGGGTTTAGTTACGATGTAGAATTAGCTAATAGAAATAGGGAGAAGATAGACACCGTAGTCCGATGTTGTACCTTAAGTTTCTTAGACCACCCGTTTAGCATAGACCTATTTCCGATTACCTTGGGAAGTTTTGGCGTCATTATCAAAATGGATTGGTTGTCGAAGAACGGTGCACACATCATCTACGACGAGAAGATCGTGCGTGTACCGTATGGCGGAAAAGTTCTTAGCATACAAGGAGATCGGAGCGACTATGGAAGTCCTTCCGGTTGAGCATTATCTCTTGTATTAAGGCCGTAGTACATCGATAGAGGAGGTTGTCTTTTCTTGGCTCGAATTTTCAAAAGAAAAGCGAGGAGAAGAGTGAAAGACACCTTAATGATGTACCGTCGTTAGAGAATTTCCGGATGTGTTTCCCAACGATGCGCGAGATTCCACCGTCCGACAAGTGGAATTCCAAATAGAGTTGATACCGGTCTTGCACCCGAGGCGGGCACCCTATAGACTTGCTCCAAGAGAACGGGGGAGCTGTCTAAACAATTGGCGAGTTGTCGAGAAGGATTCATTCGACCAAGTTCGTTGCCATGGGGAGCACCGGTGTTGTTTGTGAAGAAGAAGGATTGATCATTTCGGATGTGTATTGATTATAAAGAGTTGAATAAGTTGACGGTGAAGAAATCGATATCCGCTACCTAGAATAGATGACCTATTTGACCAACTCCAAGGAGCTAGTGTCTTTCCAAGATCGACTTACGATCCGGTTATCACCACTTAGAGTTCGAGAGGAGGATATCCCTAAGGCGGCGTTTAGGACTCATTATGGACAATATGAATTCCAAGTGATGTCGTTTGGTTTGACCAACGCGCTAGCAGTTTTCATGGATCTCATGAACCAAGTATGTAATCCATATCTGGATAAGTTTGTGATAGTATTCATAGATGACATCTTGATATACTCCAAGAGTAGTGAGGAGCACGAAGAGCATTTGAGGCTCATTTTAGGATTGTTGAGAGAGGAGAAGTTGTATGCCAAGTTCTCTAAGTGTGAATTTTGGATACCGTCCGTGCAATTCTTAGGTCACGTGATAGATAGTCGAGGTGTTCATGTTGACCCAGCTAAGATTGAGGCCATTAAGGAATGGGCAGCCCCTAAGAACCCATCAGAAGTCCGCCAGTTTCTAGGTTTAGCAGGCTATTATAGGAGGTTCATTGAGGGATTTTCCGAGATAGCTAAGTCGTTGACCAAACTGACATAGAAGGACGTTAAGTATGAATGAGGAGAAAAGGAAGAAGAAGCATCCCAACTTCTGAAGGAGAAGCTGTGTAGTGCGCCCATCCTAGCTTTGCCCGAAGGGAGCGAAGACTTTGTCGTGTACTACGACGCTTAGCATAAAGGCTTAGGTGCTGTTCTGATGCAACGGGAGAAGGTGATTGCTTATGCATCCCGACAACTTAAGAAGCAAGAGAAAAACTACACCACCCATGGCCTTGAGTTAGGTGCTGTAGTGTTTGCCCTTAGGATCTGGAGACATTATCTGTATGGAACCAAGTGTGTAGTGTTTACCGACCATAAGAGCTTGAAGCATATTCTGGATCAGAAGGAACTGAATATGAGACAGTGTCGTTGGTTAGAATTGCTTAGTGATTATGATTGTGAGATTTGTTATCATCCTGGTAAGGCTAATGTTGTGGATGATGCACTTAGTCGTAAGAAGAACATTCCACCATTACTCTTTCGATCCCTAGGAATGACCATTGTTTAGCCTCTACCATCTCAAATCTTAGCCGCTCAGGCTGCAACATTGACAAAAGAGAACCGTCCTTACGAGAATCTTCATGGAATGGTAGAAAGTGAAAATGGCTTCTTGAAGCGTTCCGATGGAACCTTATGCTTCAAAGACAAAAGCTGGATACCATTTCATGGTGGAATCCGTGAGTTGATTATGCATGAGTCGCATAAATCAAAATACTCTATTCATCCCAGAGCCGATAAGATGTATCAGGACCTTAAGAAACTCTACTGGTGGCCTAACATGAAAGCCGACATAGCTCAGTATGTCAGTTGGTGCTTGACTTGTTCTAAGGTAAAGGCCGAACACCAGAAACCCTCAGGACTCTTAGTTCAACCCGAACTCCCAGAATGGAAATGGGAGCGAATCGCCATGGACTTTATCACCAAATTACCAAGAACAACTAGCGGCAATGACGCTATCTGGGTAATCGTAGATCGTTTAACTAAGTCTGCTCACTTCTTAGCCATTAGCGAGACCGATAGTCTCGACAAGCTCGCTCGACTGTACCTTAAGGAGATAGTATCGCGTCATGGAGTACCGGTATCTATCATTTCCGATCGAGATAGCCGTTTTACATCCCACTTTTGGAGATCCTTACAGTCAGCATTAGGAACAAACCTGGATATGAGCACTGCTTATCACCCTTAAACCGATGGTCAAAGCGAGAGAACCATTTAGACTTTAGAGGATATGCTTAGAGCATGTGTTATTGATTTCGGCAAAGGCTGGGAGAGACATCTCCCTTTGGCCGAATTCTCTTACAAAAATAGTCATCATTCTAGCATTCAAGTCGCTCCATTTGAAGCATTGTATGGCGAAAATGTCGTTCTCCTGTTTATTGGGTTGAAGTTGGCGAGAGTCAACTTACGGTCCCGAACTTGTCCTAGAAACCACCGAGGATAGTTCGATTCGTAACCGTTTGCAAACCGCTCGTGATAGACAAAAGAGTTATGCCGATAGGAGACGTAAACCTTTAGAATTTCGGGTTGGAGATCGTGTTATGTTGAAGGTTTCTCCTTGGAAATGAGTGACTCGTTTTGAAAGCGTGGAAAACTCAATACCCGATATATTGGTCCCTTTCCAATCTCGGAAAGAATCGGACCGATAGCATACCGCCTGGAGCTACCTTCGGAATTTAGTAGTGTACACAATGTCTTTCATGTTAGTAATGTTAAAAAATGTCTTTCGGAGGAAAACATAGTTGTGCCTTTATGAGATATCCGTATCGATGAGAAATTGAATTTCGTTGAGGAACCGATTGAGATCATGGATCTTGAGATTAAACGGCTGAAGCATAGCCGTATTCCGATTGTCAAAGTTCGTTGGAACTCCCGACATGGAACGGAGTTCACTTGGGAACGTGAGGACATTTTCGTAGGAAGTATCCTAAACTTTTCACAACTTCAAGCAACTCGGAGTGAAACCCGGGACGGGTTTCTTCTGAGGCTGGGAGGCTGTGACAACTGGAAATTTAGGGAGTCTATTTTAGGTAACCGCATTACGTTAAACTAAACCGAGTTTTGCCTTTAACAGTATTTTTATCAACCATGACTTGATTTTATATCGTCTATTGGTTTTTATGGTTTATTTCATTATTGGACGAGTTATCGTGTGAGTTTTAACTCTTTTTGGTAGGAAATATTTATGATTCGGCACTAGAAAAGCCTAAAACGAGAAATAACGTAACTTTTAGACCGTAACTCGAGAAATTACAAATAAATAGTCAAAACTCGTGGAAAAATATAATTAATGAAAGTAGAAAGTCAAATGAACGTCGTGGGACACTCGGGGGACAATATATGAGCTCGGGAATGGGTAAACGGGATAGTTTACGAAAAATGACGCCTTCGGCCCCTCCTTTTTCCCTCTAGCCGGCCACCCTCCCCTCCCCTCTCATTTTTATTTTAGTTCTCCTACACAAGTATATATACCCTCATCTCAACCCATTTCACTCTTTTATTTCTCTCACTAAAAACACACACACCCACTTTCTCTCTCTAACTCTCTCTCCTCCAAATTAAATAAACCCTAACCCTAAATCACCAATAGCCGCCGCCCTTATTCCGACCACCTCCGGCCAAATTTCGGCGAGTGAGCATACACCTCCACCACCATCTTAAAGATCTTTTCATCCTCTTTCCAACCATATATGGCACGCGCCATATAGACCTCCATAACACCTTCAAATCTTCAAATTAAGATTCGTACTTATAGGGTTTTTATCCAAACTTGTAGATCGGGTTGTAAAGGTAAATGGAACATGGGTCATGCTTATTTTGGCCATGGAAAGCCACAATTGGTCTTATGTGGCTCGAACCATGGTGTAATTTTAGGGCTTTGGGTGAAACATGGGATTAAATCTAATTAACACTTAAATAAACATGTAGCTAGTGATTTGGTATCATGTGGTATATCCTATTGTTGGGTCTTTGCATTTTAGGTTTAGTTTTATGTTTTTGGTTAGAATAGATGATGTGTTTGATGTTTGGTTAATGATTGGAGGTTGATTGATTGTGATTGAATGTTGTGGTATTGATTTGGGAGTGTTTCGATGTGAGACATGGGGCGTACAAGCCACCAATACCCACGTTGGGCATAGCTTGGTGGTGTACGTGACCCTCAAGGACCAAGGGTCCGGGTCGAGTTGTCGTGGTAGCTTGTTGGTTGATGTTGTTGGTGTTTGGATGAGACGCGTGGAGCCGAAAAGCTTCTAGAGCTTGTTTGGTTCACGTGGTCTTAACTGTGATCGTGTCATGACCATTAGGGTCAAAACATTGGTTTTGGGTATTTTGGTTGGTTTATTGGTTGGTGAGATTGATTTGAGTTGATTTGTGATTGAATTGCGCTATTATGACTTTTAATTTGGACTTCATATATAAATTGTCAACTTTGAGCAACGTCGGTGTTACTTTGACTTTTTAGTCAATAGTTGAACCCTACAACGCCATAACATGGACTTTAGTATAGTTTGGACTATTGATTGATTAAAAGCCGAGAAGTCATGACTCATGCTTGTGGACTCGAAACGAATAATGATATGAAACTAATATTGGAATTTGATGAAACATATATATGAAAATGCTAATAAACTATGAAATATTAATAATAAAAAGGCTTTTATACCAGAAATATCGATAACAAGACTTATCTTGTTATTTACGATTTTAAATAGAAACTAACGACCAAAAATGGAAATGTTTTATAATAAGTAAGTAATTAATGTTTCGAGTACACGTTTATCAAAATATGTCAATTATGGGCATTTAATACTATTTTCAAGTATTTATTTTCTTACGTTGTGTGCATGCGTTACGGATAACCTAACATTAATAGCGTTGATCCACGTAGGTAGCGGACTTATTAGGTTGACGAATCTAATAAGAGACCGCTAGGTACGTTGGGTAACCTTATTAATGGGTGAATTATCCTTATGACTCTTTAGGATGCGACCGGTTTATGGGATAATAAGCGACACGAATAAATAAATGAGTTTATCGAGTTGACGAATTCGATAAGGTCTACTATTTATTCCGAAACTTATTGGACTATGGAGCTTATCGCTTAGATGTCTCATTGTGTTGCATTGAGTCACATATTGGTTGTTTGAGTGCATTCATGGTATCATATTGAGTCGATACACCCACATGAGGATACCAAACACTAGGACTAAACGGTGAAATGAGACATTTTTGGAAATAACGAAATGGAATACATTGGGGTAGATAACGTTGATTTTGGGAAATGTATATTAAAATTGGTTTACATTAATAGGTTGTGCCGAGTCGATAGTTGCTGTGCCGTAATTACCTATTATCTTACGCTAGTGTTTATTAGATGCGTTGCTTGCTTGAGGTGAGTTTCATAGCCCCATTTTATCTACGCTTTTAACTAAATTGGGGTGAGAATCATACTCTTGTTTTGGACCTTTAAAACTATTTGGATTTGCTTATGTGCTTGTTGTTTAGATAGATGTGCGGTGAGTCGTTGACTTAGACTAGGGTAGCAATCCTAATTGCTATAATGTTGCCTAGCTAAGAATAGACTTCTACCTCGACCTAGTCCGGGTTGGCAATTATTCTAGATTTTGCCACGGCGGTCTTGGACTAGAGTCGTTGGGCTGAGTGATCCACGGATGCGGGATATGGATTGTGATTTTGGATATGAAGCGGTTTATGAGCGATGTTTATCTATCTTTAGTCTTGCATAGCAAATCAACTCCTCAGTCCACTACGATTTTATTGAATTTAAACCTATGAACTCACCAACAGTAGTCGACCTTTAACATATTTTCTTAGGTATTTAAATGACGTTTGGAATACGTGTTCGGTGGAAGCTTTGCAAGGAGGCATGGTTCAAGGATCATATTTGACTCTGATAAATTATGGGGACCTATTTTATTAAATCATGTTTTGGGCCTAATATTTATACTTTTGGATTAATGTTTTGAATATTTAAATTTGTGATTGGTTTTGAATGAAAATGACTATTTTGTTTGCTATACTTATGTGAGATACCAATCCAATTGTAACGCCCCGAAAACTTGATTAATTCTTCCGTTGTACCGAGATTTAGGGGTGTTACAAAAGATCAAACCAAGACACAAAAATTAATAGTGGTTCAGTCACAAGCTTTTCCTCACCATACTCCACTCCCCCGAGTTTTCAACTCGAGAGTTATTTCACTATGTCAATTAGCTCCCTTCTTGGCATAGAAAATCGTACAACGTCGCTTATACTTTTACTGATACGAAGCTAAATATCAAGTCCTAATCTAGGTAAAACCAACCTTTTCTATGTATTTTGAGAACTAAAATACTAACCTCGCTCTCTATGTTTGGTGTTTAACGGTGTTTAAGAACTTTGGAATATAGTAGTGGAGTATAATAGCACAACAAGGTTGTAAAATAAAACTAAAGAAAACTACAACACAAAAGACTTGATGTTCTTCTTATGTTCTTCCCTTAATGAAACGATGGATCACTTAGATGAATATAAAATAAGATGTTAATACAAATAAGCCGTAAAAACATTTATTTACATTTTACGATCTTGTAATGTTTTGTCGATAACAAACGTAAAATCATTTTAACGAAACATGTAAATAGTTTGAGTCAATAGTTTCCTAACACACTTACGTTTTCACATAAAACACTAAGACAAATATAAGTGATTTTATGATTTAGATATATATGTACAACAACTAGTGTTTACATATTGGGTTAGCATATACTTAAACTAAGTATACTAAAATGGGTAAAAACAAGTATATACTAAAATGGGTAAAAACAAGTATATACTAAATGGGTAAAAACTAGCAAATGGTATTGACCCATAACCCATGGTTTTATATATACCACTTAACCAAGTTCATTGTATCTAGAAAGAAAACCATGGATCAACCCATAACCCATGACCCATGACCAATGACCCATAACCAAAAATACCCATGGGCAAGAGGAGTGTTCCAAGGATCCACGGCTTTATGCTAGCCGGATCCTTGTGGGAAGGATCCGCGGGATCCGGGAACGAGAGAAATTTTCTATAAATAGAGAGTCATTTCTTCCTTTCTACTTACAACTTTACACATATACTTCCCCAAGTATTATAACCCTCTAACCTCATATCCAAGAGATCTATGTAGTTTGTCTTTTGTTTTTGTGTGATCTTCTAGGTTCCTCTAAAAGGCGAGATCACCACTTCTTGAAGACGAGCAAGCTCAAGTCCATGAGTTGCCATGCTTCGTCATCATCAAGACAACTAAGGTTCTCTTGTTGATAGTTCTTTCTTTCTCCATAGATGTTGGGTTGAAGGCATTAGTGAAGGATGCCGAAAGTGTCAAGATGAAAGCATTAGTGAAAGGTGCTTATCGTCCGTGTCAAAGCATTAGTGAAGAATGCTAAAAGTGTCAAGACGAAGGCATTAGTGAAGGGTGCCAAGCGTTGTGTCAAAGGCATTAGTGAAGGATGCCGAAGAATCAAATCAAGTAGCATTTGGGAAGAATGCCTAGGTCGTATAATCGATGAGGTGCATCGTTATACATATAAGTATTTGTTTATTTCCAAGGATGGTGATATCCATGATGGTATTGTAACAAGGAGTAGATCTCCTTGAGATTAGGTGTTGTGTTGTGAAGGGTAGTAGTTCCTCCATAGTAATGGAACTAGGTTCTTAGCCTAGTACCTAATAAAGGGTAGGCGACGTTGTGATAGGATTAGTTCTCCTTGGTGTGAAAGAACTCGGTGGTTAGCCTAGCACCGTATAAAGGGTAGGCGACGTTGTGTTAGGTGTGGTTCGCCTTCGTGTGAAGGAACTCGGTATTTATCTTTGTACCGGAAAAAGGTTAAGCGATGTTGTGAAGGTTTCTCCGCCATAAGGAGTTGGTGTAGTGCTTACGAACTCTCGAGTAGGTGACTCGGGGAGTGGAGTAGGGCAAGGAAGGTGTCCTTGTAGCCGAACCACTATAAATACTTGTGTCATGGTGATGTGCTTCTTACTCTTTATCTTTCTTTACACGTTTATATATTTATCTATCAAAGTCCAACATAAACAACCAAATAGATTAACATAAGTCGATCTAAATATTTAAAAGAAAGTTTTAAATTGGTAAAACTATTCAACCCCCCTTCTAGTTTTCCACAATTGGCATCAGAGCTTCGTTACCAAGTTTCTTAAAGTATGTTGTACTTTAAAGACTTGATATGATCCATGTATGTTTGAAAACTACAAATAAGGATTTTTTTTAGGTCATATTTTCTTTTAAATCATTTTGTTGGACATTGATAGATCATTCTAACAATTTTTTGTTTTCAAGAAATCTTCATGCTAGAATCTCTCCAAAAATATTCATCTCCATTCAAAGAATAATGAAGTCAACATTCAAGGAAGGATCTAAAAAGTAATCACAACTTACGTACACCAAGTACAAAGGATTACTTTAAAAGCTCATGAAGTATTGTTTATGTCAAACTAAGAAGCATAGAGGTATGTCTTACTTTTCATTAGATAGGTTACATGAGTTTAATTTATTTCATAGTTCTCTTTGTTTAAATAAATTACTAGCATCGTTAGAAGTCTCTTTCGTCACTTTTCTTTCTTATTCATCATCGGGAATAGTGTTCCTTTTGATTCGTCAAACTAACGCCGTCGTCACATATGAATCCTCGATATGTGATTCATCAAAACCCGTCATCCAAAAACAATCTTCATCTAATACCTCCAAACTACTTTTTAGTAAGCTGGTTTTTAAGTCTACTACAAAAATAATGCCAAACAACCCTTTTTCTGTCCACAGTAGCATGATCCCTCTAGTTGTACTAGCCGGATCCCAAATACAAGGGATTCGGGGGAACCGTGGAACAGAACTCAGCTATACGCTTTCAAAAATTTACCACTGATCTTTTTCCTCTATTCACATAACACAAAAACGACTAAACTACTGATTTCATCCTCATTGGACTCCATACTCTCAAGTATTCCTTCCTAGAACATCATTGTAAGTAATTACATTAACTTGTTCTAATTTTTATCATCCTCATCCTAGGGTTTATGGTTTCTTAATTTCTAATCAATTAATTTAATTAGGGTTTTTTCAAATTAATCATGAAAAGGGCTTTAACATAATTAAAATCACATTGTGTTCACAACATTGTTAATACAAATCAAAACCATAAACCCATCTCAACTAATTTTACCTAATTGGAAAATTTGTATTTTTAGGACCAACCATGCCCAAAGCCACTCAACAAGATCATCATGACACCGTCCATTACCTTACTCATTACTATCGTAAAAAGGGATTGACCAAAACCGACCGTAAAATATTCAAAAGCCTCGTAAAATGACTTATCCACGAAGGTCGTATAGTCAAGGAATGTTTTCTTGAAGATACCGACATTCGTCAAGTTTTCTCGACAATCAACTTTGATTGTCTCCTTGACATAGATGAACAAATTTTTCCGGTTTTCATTTTTGAATTTTACAAAAGCTTTAGGATCATTAGAAACACCGACAATAGCATCTCAATCGCCTTCATCATCAACAAACAAAACTTTACTCTTCCTCTCAACACCTTTGCTCAAATTCTTCGCATTCCTTGTGAAAGAATTTGTATTTACTCTCAATATTGGGCAATTAACGCTCAAAACCTTGCACTTGATCCTAAGCCTCTCTACAACACTCCTCTCGACAATCTCGAAACCATTCGAGATACTATCTTCAAAATTAGGACCGACCAATCCTGTTACAACCGTAACAAAGAGCTCATTCACCGTGATCCTTTTCAAATGGAACTTTTCGAAATGCATCCCATGTTTAGAAAATGGGAAGAAATCCTTAGGGAAAACATCATTAGCCTAGTTGGAAAAAAAGATCATCCAAACGCATGTCTTGTGCAAATGATCTATTGTCTTATCCACCAAAGGCCATTTAATCTTGCCTATTACATGGTAAGGAGAATGGCTGGGGTATTCAAAGCTTCCAACATGGAACTTCCATATGGTATGCTCCTAACACGACTTTGTAAGTATGTTGGTGCATTACAACCATCTCCTATCAACGATGATCATTACCTTTCCGATCACGTCATGGTACCTCTTACCAAACAACCCCTTAAACGGTTCATGGTCAATGGAAAGAAACCTGAAGCTCTCTCTGACTCCTCGGCTGGTGAAGAAGAAGAAGGTGAAGAAGAGGAAGACGTCGACCCTATAGCCAACATTGAATTGGAACCCTTCGATTACTACGAACAACTTCCAACCATTCCAAACGAGACCGCGGAATTCAAACAATTGAGGGGCATGATTCAAAACCTCGCTTACAACCTCACTAAGCCGTCAAAAAGGAAAAGAAAGGATTGACGAAAGAGACAATATGAATATGCTTATTTTCTTTTATTTTATGTTTGGATGATTACGTTTTAGCACTTTGGTTTATGGTAATTTGGATATTGTTACTTTATCATGTCTTTATAAGTGGTGTTTTGTGATGACATGCTTGTTCTTATTGCCTTGTTTAAAGATTTATTAGTGTGCAAAATCTGCACAGCAATTCTGTGAAGATTCTGATCTGCAGATGCCGGATCCCTAGGATTAGCCTAGCCGGATCCCTCCCTTGAGGGAACCGTGGGATCCGTGACATCATATCAGCAATACCACATCCCTTACATCAAGATAGCTTTCTAGATAATATCACATTAGCTAAACATATGTTTTTAGAACCTAACTAAGTCCACTTCAGGGATGAGAAAGGCTTAGACTCACTTGTGGCTTACTTAAGTTCTTAGTCAAAATGCCTCTTGATTTATCAACACATCAAAACTCACCATATTTCCGCTCGATGCTCACAAATTGTTTCTCACCTTTCAAAACATTTAAGTGGACATATTAAACAATTTTAGGAAATTGTTTCTAGGTAGTTTTTCAAATTCTTGTAATTTTTAAGGATTTTTCAAATTTCACCTCAAGCTAAAATCTGATCTCTAGGATCATTTATTATGACTTGACACCACCAAAACTCTTAGTGTTATCCTTGGACATCCATTGGTAGTCTTCTTGTCCATCTCCCTTCCATAAGAAGTAATCATTTGCTATAACACTTATTACCCTTGATCATTCAAGTACCTTCTCATCTTAAAACACTTAGGAGAAATGAAACACTCAAAATGAGATAGGCTTTAGCTCCTAGAAACCTCATTTCAAACCTGTCATAACTGCTGAGAGCCGGATCCTTAGGATTAGCCTAGCGGATCCCTCAAAGGAGGGAACCGTGGGATCCGGGTGACAGGTTTATGTCAAACCTTGCTAAAACAATCATTTCAACTTATCTTCCTAAACTCAAACACTCCATCTCATCTTAAATGAGTTCCTAGATCAGTGAAACTCTGAACTTCAACCTTGTGCATGTTAATCATCACATCTCTAAGAATATTAGTGGCTTAAGTCTTAAATGCACTTGCCAAGCTCTTCCCTTTATAAGCCATATTGCTAAGAACACTTTAGTCATCAAACACAAACACAATTATCAGCAATTACAACCATCTCCTTAGTCATTTCATCATGAGAAAGGCTCCTAGTGCTAACTCATCCACTCAAGAACCACCCAAGAAACTTGCTAGGATCATACACGAAGTTTCCTCAATCGAATCATCTCCGGTTAAATCCACTAATGCTAGGATTTCTCCTACACCAAGGAAACCAATCAAACTAATCCCCAAGAAAATTGTTCCCACTAGGACCTCATCACCAAACTCTACCAAACCAAACATACCCTTCACAACTCAACCAACATCATTCGTGCTAGAGCCACCTCATAATCATCTCCACATTCTCACAATGTAGAAGACCTACCTCCTGGCCATCTCACCTTCCACCACTACCAACAAACTCACTTGAGAAGGTTGGGCAACAAAATCAAAATATTGAATCAACACTTGATCCAATGTCAAACTCTCTCATTCCCCAATAGTCCATTTTGGATTATGAGAAGACATCAAAGTCAACCACCCGACCACATGGAAGTTGATGCTTCTTTACCTCCACCCTCAAACATTGTAGAGCCATCACTTAATGAGCCTCCACCAATTCCTCCTTCATTTAAAGATCCTCAACCCACTTCACTTGAACTTCCACTTCAAGAAATTCAAAACCATGACAAGGATTGCTATCATTGTAAACATGTGAAAGGTTGATACATGAACTACATGAAGAGCAACGTTTCATGTTTTATCACCTCCTCGAACGTTTCAAAGAGGTCAACAAGCCTAAACTACAATGAGCATCATAAGTCACAAGCTCAAACTTAGAATGTTTAGGAAAACTTATCTCATCCTTGATCATCATTAAGCTTTTAGTTGAAACTTGAGTTTGGGTAACTCATTAGCATTAGTAGCACTTGTATAGCTAGTTCATTCTCTTAGTTTTAAAGATTCGTTTGGTTATCTCTTGTTTTATTGAATGAATATTTATATGCTATGATTATTTTGTGCGTTGTGTTTGTTATTGCACACATATATCATCTTTTCATTAGCATTGGTTGACACATCTTCACTGCTGAGGAAATTGTCACCAGATAGCCAGATCCCTCCAAAATGCCTAGCCGGATCCCTCCAAGAAGGGAACTGTGGGATCCGTGGTACAGAAGCACAAATTTCTACTAACTTGAGTTTTATATGCAGGAAATTATGCACTATACTCTTGTTTTCTAACCCTTACTTTGCAGATTTTCAAAATACACATGAAGATGTTGACACCATAAAGCTAGTGGGAGCTTTGTGTCAAACGATATTGCAAAAATATTTGCAACTTAATCCGATTTTGGATTATACTTCATGACACCCCATTGCAACTTTGGAATCTTCAGGGGAGCATGTTTTCGTCACTTAGCGAACCATTTGCAAACATATTTTGCAAACACAATTAGTTTATTTTACGTCATGTCCTTGACGCCTCTCAAAGGATGGACTCGTCAAGGGGAGTTAAGACAGTACCATTCCGTCACTTGCTCTCTTTACATTTTTACATATTTTCTTATAAAATTGTGCTAGTTTCTTTCAAACACTTTTGTTTCAACAAAAGGGGAGAAGAAAGTAAAAACTGTTTTGTCATCAATAAAAAGGGGGAGATTGTTAATACAAATAAGCCGTAAAAACGTTTATTTATATTTTACGATCTTCTAATGTTTTGTCGATAACAAACGTAAAATCATTTTAACGAAACACGTAAATAGTTTGAGTCAATAGTTTCCTAACACACTTACGTTTTCACATAAAACACTAAGACAAATATAAGTGATTTTATGATTTAGATATATATGTACAACAACTAGTGTTTACATATTGGGTTAGCATATACTTAAACTAAGTATACTAAAATGGGTAAAAACAAGTATATACTAAAATGGGTAAGAACAAGTATATACTAAATGGGTAAAAACTAGAAAATGGTATTGACCCATAACCCATGGTTTTATATATACCACTTAACCAAGTTCATTGTATCTAGAAAGAAAACCATGGATCAACCCATAACCCATGACCCATGACCAATGACCCATAACCAAAAATACCCATGGGCAAGAGGGCGTTCCACGGATCCACAGCTTTGTGCTAGCGGATCCCTTGTGGGAGGATCCGCGGGATCCGGGAACAGATGAGAATTTTTCTATAAATAGAGAGCCATTTCTTCCTTTCTACTTACAACTTTACATATACTTCCCAAGTATTATAACCCTCAACCTCATATCCAAGAGATCTATGTAGTTTGTCTTTTGTTTTGTGTGATCTTCTAGGTTCCTCTAAAAGGCGAGATCACCACTTCTTGAAGACGAGCAAGCTCAAGTCCATGAGTTGCCATGCCGTCATCATCAAGACAACTAAGGTTCTCTTGTTGATAGTTCTTTCTTTCTCCATAGATGTTGGGTTGAAGGCATTAGTGAAGGATGCCGAAAGTGTCAAGATGAAAGCATTAGTGAAAGGTGCTTATCGTCCGTGTCAAAGCATTAGTGAAGAATGCTAAAAGTGTCAAGGCGAAGGCATTAGTGAAGGGTGCCAAGCGTTGTGTCAAAGGCATTAGTGAAGGATGCCGAAGAATCAAATCAAGTAGCATTTGGGAAGAATGCCTGGGTCGTATAATCGATGAGGTGCATCGTTATACATATAAGTATTTGTTTATTTCCAAGGATGGTGATATCCATGATGGTATTGTAACAAGGAGTAGATCTCCTTGAGATTAGGTGTTGTGTTGTGAAGGGTAGTAGTTCCTCCATAGTAATGGAACTAGGTTCTTAGCCTAGTACCTAATAAAGGGTAGGCGACGTTGTGATAGGATTAGTTCTCCTTGGTGTGAAAGAACTCGGTGGTTAGCCTAGCACCGTATAAAGGGTAGGCGACGTTGTGTTAGGTGTGGTTCGCCTTGGTGTGAAGGAACTCGGTATTTAGCTTTGTACCGAAAAAAGGTTAAGCGACGTTGTGAAGGTTTCTCCGCCATAAGGAGTTGGTGTAGTGCTTACGAACTCTCGAGTAGGTGACTCGGGGAGTGGAGTAGGGCAAGGAAGGTGTCCTTGTAGCCGAACCACTATAAATACTTGTGTCATGGTGATGTGCTTCTTACTCTTTATCTTTCATTACACGTTTATATATCTATCTATCAACGTCCAACATAAACAACCAAATAGATTGACATAAGTCGATCTAAATATTTAAAAGAAAGTTTTAAATTGGTAAAACTATTCAACCCCCCCTTCTAGTTTTCCACATAAGATAATGGTCAAAGAAGTGTAGGTATGAAAGTGCAGAGAGTTACTTTTCCGGTGGTCGACAATTACGTTTGAAATACATTGAAGAAATATGGTATTGTACCATTTGTACGTGTCATGATGAACTCAAATGGCTTATTCTTTTTCAAGTTTTCTTCGATTGACGGAATGAACAAAGTACTGAAAAATGGACCTTGGTTCATTCTATTAATTCCTATTATATAGAAGAAGTGGACAACAAATGCCAATTTGCTGATAGAAAACTTGTGCTCGATTCCTGTTTGGGTTAAACTTCATGACATTCCCATGTGGCTTTCACTGAGGACAAATTGAGTGCAACCCCTTTGGTGCTCTAGATTTTGTTGCAAATGATGATGATGTATGAGAAAATGGGGGTAATGTGGGTAAGGCTAACTCTGAGGTAACTAGTAATCTTACAGTCGTCGCTTGTGTTGAACGAGTAGGAACTCGTAGTAGTAATATTAATTAGGGTGGGAAGTCGATTGAAAAGGTTGTTGAAAATAATTAGAGTGACGTGGAATATGTGTATGACGAAACTTCTAACTTCATGGTTTCATAAAATTCAAAAGGTGAAAGTGGTATTGGAAACAAGAGCATGTATGAGCGTTGCAAAAGGGTTATGATGAAGATGCATAAGATGACTGTGAACTTGAAGATTTAACTGAAGAACAACTGACATTATGTGATGCGTTTGATATAAATATTCGTAGTCAAGTTAGACAATAGTATATATTTGGTCTTGAGTCAAATGTATTTTAGTGGGTAATCGTTTCTTTTCTTCTTATTGGAATAGTAGTGCCTTGTTATTATAGCTTTATCACTAATGTAGCGGGCTGAGATGCGGGATTCACCCGCATCTTATGTACTTAAAAGTTTTTTGGAGTAATATATATTAGATGATTATTAATTGGCCCAAACATAATTGTGGGTGTGAGTCCATTAGGTTTTAAGATTTGCATTGCTTGTTCATTAAGCCATGTATTTGTTATAAATACATGGGCAAGTTTCATTATGTAAGACACAAAAACACAATTAATAATATATTAGTTTAGTATCTTACATGGTATCCGAGATTTAGGTAAGATCCACCTTAATTTGCTATGCTCCGGTCATCGGCTACTCACTAGTGATTCGGAGTGATCCTAGTTATTTTCGCTTTGTTTTTGTTTTTATTAGGATTTTTTTTCATATTCAATGCATAAACCCTAAACCCTAGCCATCAAAACACAAAAAAATATGTTGAGTTGCCTTCAACCAACAATATTGTTTTTCTTCCTCATCAAATTGTTTTCGTTGTTGAAGACCATTGTCGTTTTTCGCATATAGTTGGTCGCAAAATTGTTGTTCCTACCTAAATGCAAAGCAAGTCATGACGTAAAAAAAAAGTCACGCAAAGGAGGAAGTCGCAAGCAATAAACCACTATGCCGCCAATACAATTATGCTTACGTTCAACCAAACAACAAAGAAGATGATAGAAGAAAAGAAGAAGTGGCTTTCAACATATATTCCAGTTTGTCGGTTCGAATATCTCTCGTTCAAACTGCGGGGGAATATTAGATAAGTTAGTTGGCCCAAACCCAATAGTGGTTTGGGTCCATTAGGTTTAGGGTTTGGATTATGTTGCTTATTATTAAAGCTATGTATTTAGTATAAATACATATGTTATTTCATATGTAACTCATTCAATTAATAAAATTATTTGTTATCTTACAATATATTCACCGGGTGTAAAACAATTTTACCTAAAAACACTAAAAGTCCAAAAATTGTTGTTGACTTGTCGCTAATATATGCCTATTGTCACCAATGGAGCACTAGTCTAATGGTTGGAGCACGTGTACTTGAGTCAATTGACCAAGGTTCAAGTCTCATCCTTGGCATTTGCCGTATAGGTACCCACCTCCGCAAAACCCATGAGCACCTGGAGACTTTGTGGAATAAGAGCTCGGGGTCCGAGTCTTGGCTCGTGCTCACTCCAGGTTGGTGCCCCACTAGGCCGGAGAGTTCTTGAGCTATTTCTTGTGGGGTGGACAATGACTGGTGTCAAAAGGCACCCGGGTTTAGGGTGTTCCGTCAATCTACGTGGAATATATGCCTACTGTCACTAGAGGTGTTAGTAATATTTCAAAGATTGCCTTTCGGATTTGTTGAAAGCGTCATTAAATGCGAAACTGTCTCTAAACTGTAACTAAATTGTCGATAAAGTGTTAAAGTCATGTAAGATCATCAAACAAAATAAAATGATCCGGAAATACTTTAAAAAAAAATTATCGTTTTTATTGTTATTTTTAAATGTATCATTATAAGGTCACAACTTTTTAGCCTTTTTAAAAAGCATATAAAGTTTTGGGTTTAATGACCACTCTAAAGGCTATGATTTAGGTAAATAAGATTATTACACAAAAACGCATAGGTGATTATGATTGGATGATAGTTTCTATAAAAGCGGTTAAATTAGTTAATAAAAGTTAAAATAAAAATTTCATTGTGATTGGAAGAAGTGGTTTCTTATTATAATCTCTTAACCACAACCTAAGGACCTAAGGGTGGTGTCAACGAAACCCTAAAAACTTTGTAAACATTGGGTAATCGTGATATATATGCTCAACGGAAGTATTAGGTAGTAGTAGTGGTGACCACAAACTCGACCAAACAATACCGTCATCTCATCGTCAACTTACATTGACCAATCTTTCGTAATAAGGAGATCGCAATCACAATAAAAAATAACCTCACGAAAATAAATAAATTTAAAGAAAAAAAAGCCACTTTCAATTCTTTCGATCGCCGACGGATCAAAACTTTCATTTTATGAGGAGTGCACGCGTTTTAGTCTTCGTAAAGGAAAGACGCGTTCGAAATGGCTCCACCGACCAAATGGTTTGGTCTTACCACGACTAGTCTTTCGTACATGATGTTACCATATGTCTTGATGGTTGACTAATTAAGCTGATTGATGTGAAAATGTTTAAGAAAAAAGATGGTGATGGATTCGGGTCTGGCCCAGACAAGCATGTGAAGGTGTTTGTTTGTCGGGTTATTATAGGAAACCTGTCTTTAATTTATAAGATAAGATAATGTCTTAAACATTAATGTCATTATCATACAATTTTTATATTTTATACATTATATTATGAAAAATATAATAACATTTGAGATAAACTCAATTAATTTTTCAATTTGGTTATTATTTATTTTGGTTGTTTAATAGATTTTCATGCTCTTGTTTTTGGAACACATGCTTAAGTTTTTGTCATCTCCCGGAATTCCCAGGCTTCATTTTCATTTAAAAAGTGTTGCTCCGTATCTAATTGACACAAAGTCAATAAAAGTAAAGATGATTAGTGAATGATCACACCATCTATTTAGTTTGATCCAATGGTGGGGATTAACTAAGATTAATATACGCCTAAACCTAAAGTCATTGTTTTTCGTTTTTTGTTTTCTTTCTTTCTTTCTTCTTTTTTTTTTTTTTTTTTTTTTTTGTTTTTTTATTATTCACGTTTTGTAATAATCGCTTTTTTTTTTTTTTTTTTTTTTTTTTTAAGCGTTTTTGTTAATATTCACGTTTAATTTTTCAAAGTCGCATTTTTAATATTCACGTTTTTTTGTTTGTTTGTTTTTAATTCACGTTATTTATGTTTTTAATTCCCTTTTTCCTTTTCCTTTCATACGTTTTAAGTCCGGTTTCAATCGTTTTCATCTATTTTCGGTCCGCTTTCATACATTTTCGCCCGATTTCATACGTTTTAGTCCGTTTCATACATTTTGTCCGCTTTTATCGTTTCACCCGTTTTCTTCGTTTTCTTCCATTATTCATACGTTTCGTGGTTTTCATCGTGTTTTACGTTTTCATACATATTCGTCCGTTTTAAGTCCGTTATTAAATGTTTTCGGCCGTTTTAAGCGCTTCCATCGTTTGAATATCACAAGTGATATTCGAATAGTACAAGTGATATTATGAATATCACAAATGATAATGAATATCGCAAGTGATGTTATGTGATATTACAGATATCACAAGTGATATTCGGTGATATTGAGAATATTACTTGTGATATTTTGAATACCACAAGTGATTTTTGAATATAACAAGTGATTTTCGTTAATGTTTTGTAACATGAAAATCATCGTGATATTCAAAATATCACCTGATGATATCAAGAAAATCACAAGTGATATTGATAATATCGCAGTGATATTCATACTATCGCAAAGTGATATTCGAGAATATCGCAAAAGTGATATTAGAATATCGCAAACTCATATTGAATATCACAAAATGATATTCATAATATCACATAGTGATATTTAGAATATCTCAGAGTGATATTCAAAATATCACAGAGTGATATTCACAAAATCACAGAGTGATATTCACAAAATCACAAGTGATATTTAGAATATCATAACGTGATATTCAGAATATCACACAGTGATATCAAGAAAATCACAAGTGATATTGATAATATCGGAAAGTGATATTCATACTATCGCTAAGTGATATTCAGAATATCGCAAAGTGATATTCAGAATATCGCAAAGTGATATTCGAATATATAAAACTCATATTAGAATATCACAAAATGATATTCATAATATCACATAGTGATATTCGGGAATATCGCGGTGATATTCAAAATATCACAGTGATATTCACAAAATCACAAAGTAATATTAACAAAATATCACTTGTTTTGAGAATATCACAAAGTGTTTTCGAGAATATCACAAAGTGATATTGATTATCACAAAGTGATATTGAGATAATCAAAGTGATATTCTCGAATATCACGAAATCACTGTGATAGTCGAAACGTGTAAAGCGAGCGAAACTTAAGAAAATGGGCAAAACGTAAGAATACGGACGAATTCGATGAAAGCAAGCGTAACGTATGAAAGGTAAACACGTGTGAAAGCGGACGAAACGTATGAAAAAATGGAAAATGAAACAAAATGGCGGCGGACTGAAACGGATAAAGCGTATAAAGCGGATGAAAGCGTGTGAAATCGAAGAAAAACGCGAATAAAAAAACGCTAAATTAAAAAAAAAAAAAAAAAAAAAAAAAAAAAAAAAAGCGCATTAAAAAAAAAAAAAAAAAAGCGTTAATTAAAAAAAAAAAAAGCGTGAATAAAAAGAGCACAAAAGAAAAAACGTGGACTTGGGTTTATCTACTAATCTTACGTTAATCCCACCATTAGATCAAACTAGATGGATGGTGGGGATTATTCCTGCAGTTAGCGTAATTTATGGGTATGAAATAAAGTAAACTCGACGATGATTATAAAGTTAAATGAAGCGTTAAACACGAGTATTTATTGCAAGAAATTTAATTAATAGATTATATATAATCATGATGAGTGTCACGTTTTGTTCTAAATTGGTCTAGACTAGCTAATTAGCTATTGTCGTCAATTTCAAATCCCCACATGCAATGGTTAAAAAATCGATATTTCAACAAAAACCGATGCCATGAGGAAACCAAACTCACTTTAATCAAGTGCTTATTGTGGAAAGGTTCATAGGGTTTGGCCAACTTCTTGTATTGATCAAATCTAGTGTATCAAAAAAGACACAATTAACATAACACATGGGTTTTTTTAATTTCTTTTCATGTGAGAACGCATGTTGTGTTTACTTCTTTAAAAACCTTTTCTGTTTAGCCTAAACAATATAATTGCATACATTCATCTTTGTTATTCTTTAAAAGGAAATGGTTACGAGACATAGTGGGAACGCCGTATAATAGTTCACTACAAAAAAAATGTCATTTTATCACACTAAGTGCAAAATTGGTTATATCAATAAGTCGAACAAATTTAAAAAAAAATAAAAAAAATTTACATCTATGTGTTTGAAAAAGGTCACACCTTTAGGTGTGAAGAAATCTAGATGTCTATTATACTACAGTGTCTTATATTATACACCAAATTCTCCACACGCAGATGAAAAGTGTGGAGAATTTGGAGTATTCAAATATAATCTGTGATTGAAAGTGGACAATCTCTTTTACACTTAAAGTGTGAACTTTTTTAAAACACATATAAGTAATGAAACTCTTTGTGTTTTGAAATTTTTCACACTTATTTATGTAACCAATTTTTACATATTCATAAATATTAAAAATCTTCAAAATATTCTACACACTTTTTAAAAGTGTGATAAAATGATATTTTTTTTTGTAGTGGTTGCGTCTAAAATTCATTCCTTATGATTTGTTTTTGAAAACATGGTAATTGTGTTTAAGCATGAACTTTGAACTTTTTTACAATTATTGTATGTTAATGTAGCAGTGAAGTGATGTGGTGATAGTGTGATACATACAACAACGTTTAACTATGAAAAACTAAGAAGAATATGATACTTTGATGTGGAATTCAAAATGCTTTCTTATTTGTGGATCCTTTATAGGAACAGAAAAGAGAATCCAAAACAAGCTTGTACAATATCGTTCGTATCACTACAAAAAAAATATCATTTTACCACACTTTTAAAAAGTGTGTAGAATATTTTGAAGATTTTAAACATTTATGAATGTGTAAAAATTGGTTACATAAATAAGTGTGAACAAATTTTAAAAAACAAATGAGTTTCCACACTTATAAGTGTTCAAAAAAGCCACACTTTTAAGTGTAAAGAAATTTAAATTTGTCCACACTTTCAAGTATGCTATATATATTATGGCACCCAAATTCTCCACACTTTGTGGGGAATTTGGAATACAAATATACAATCTTGTAGACACTAAGTTTCTTCACATTCTTGGCGGCAAGGTTTTTGAAACACATATAGATGTGAAAACTTTTTGTTTTTAACATTTGTTCACACTTATTTATATAACCAATTTTACACTTAGTGTGATAAAATGACATTTTTTTTGTAGTGGTAATTCTCTTTTTACTCTAGCTTTTTTCTTGCGTGTTTTTAATTATTTGCCATTTAAGAAAAAATAACAGCGAAGTATTGCGTTTAACAACGACCCGCTATCTAGATTTTCGCTATCTAGATTATCGATTTATCAAATTCAACATAAGCGTATAAACATATATACATAAATCATTTCACATATATGTCAATCAAGGTCAGGTACTGTGCTTGAACTAGCCCCGTACGTGTTACATTCTTTCTAGCTTTAGCTTTGACAACCACATATAGTAGTATTGCCATATTTGGTCTAAAGGGCTCAAGTGTCGTACCTCGCTGATTTTAAAAATATGATAAAGTGTAATGAAATGCGAAGTGTTTGTACAAAAAAATGAGAATGTATATTTAGAAATTATAAACTTTTTAAATGCTTTAGTGTCTCACACATATATGGTTATAAACACCCTGGAAGTGAGTATGTATATGTAGAAATCATGAACTTTTAAAATGTTTTAGTGTCTCACACATATATAGTTATATATGAACACCCTGGAATTACATGGGTCTCTAGTTGTGATTGATACGTAGTAATAAAGTAATGGTGACTCATATCCTAGGCATGCAAAAACCATTAGACAAACTCTTTTATTAACCTTTAACCTAAAGCAACCTTTTATTAAGCCATGAGTACGGCAAATTGTTCGTTATTAAAGATTTAATGGCCTGTTAATCTTTTTGTCTTTCAGATTTATTACGAATTAATTCCACTACTCATAGCATAAAATATATAATCGGTTGGAAATTATGTTAATTTACTTGAAATCATGCATAAACTCATAGTTAGTTTGTTTCAGTTTCAGAACGTACACAACAAGATACGGTAAAACTCTAGAAAAGTTACATTTGGTGGTAGACCTTTTACATGTGACGATTAAATTGTCACTAAATCCTGGTTTTGGTGACGCAAAATTAAAAATTGTGAGTAAAGGAGTTATGTCTTGTATTCAAATTCTTTATGTGAAAATTGTCACAAAAAGGCTATACCCACTGTTTTTGCGTCACTACATATATAAATCTACACCGACTTCATCCTTAGTTACACTTTCACAAAGTAAAAAAGTAGGCAAAACAGGTAAAAGCTTCGTGATTCATTTATTACTCTGGTGACAATTGTTTAACCATGGTTACCTAAAAACAATGAAAAAAATAAAAATCATTTCACCTTTATTGACTTTTACTCACACTTGTTCTTTGTGTCACTAATAAAATCAAGCATCTTCTACATATTATACTACTATAGCATGATTTGATTCTACCCTTTTAAAAAAATTATAATCTTAGCTAAAAGAAATTTGTACAACGAGTTTATCCTTAAAGAGTTGAATGAACGGATGTACACATGAATTTATTAAGTGTTTAACAAGATATATGAAAATCTTACTTCCACGAAGCCTTCGCGCAGTATGTTTTCAAGATATATGAAAATTCTTCAAAGCCTTCTAAAACATTCTATTCATCTGCCGTGGGAAAAACCTGTTTTTGTAGTAGTGTATTCGTTGTCAGGGATAGGTGTTAACCGATGCAATTATGACTCTTGTATGAAAGAGTCGAAGGTAATTTCATCTCACTACAAGAAAAAGTGTGTTTAGTGACGAGAATTTAGTGACCACTTTTATTTTGGTCACTGTTTAGGCCATTTAGTGACCACATAATCCTTGGTCACTGATTTTTGGTCATTTGTAAATATTTAGTGACGAGCTTAATGGTCACTAATTAATCACTGAACTACATGTCAAATATATTTGAGTTATAATAGAGATTACATGTCAAATATATTTGAGTTATAACATAGATGAGATTATTAGCCACTGATTTAACATGATAATAATAACTGGCTAAAATTAGTTGTTATGGCAACTACTAATTGTGGTACTCATACATTTTGCATAGAAATCTTGTTTTGTGTAAAAGTGTATTTAGATACATTTTAAAACATTTTGCATAGAAATCTTGTTTGGTAAAAGAATTGGTGTAAAGAATAATTGTTAACCAAATACTTACAAGTCCATATACTCTTTGGGCCTAATACTTTTTTTAGATCCAAATACCACTTAAAGTCCATATACTTTTTCTTTTTAGATTATACGAATAATTGTTTATCCAAATAATCTTCCGGGTCAGACCCGAGTGATATAACTCCATCACATTCGGTTTTATTATAACTGTTCCATCAAATCCCTTTTATCCACTTAAACCTTACTTCAAATTCATCAGCTCCTCATGGATTAGCTTATCAGGTTTCATCACAAATTCATCAGCTCCTCAATTCGTGCATCACATTCATTCTTCATTGATTCGCTTATGGATTAGCTTATCAGGTTTTGCACAAATTCCTCTGAATACATCGATTTCATTTTTTTGTGAATAACAAATTCTGATTTGTGTTATAGTTAGTCAAATTCGTATTTGTGAATAACAAATTCTGATTTCATTTAGCTGATTATTAGTCAAATTTTGATTCGTGTTAGGAGGAGATTAGTTGTAATTGTTGTGGAGATTAGTTATCAAACTTATACACTAGTTTTGATTCGTGTTAGGAGGAGATTAGTTTTGTTAGTCAAATTTTGATTTCATTTAGCTGATTATTTGATGTGTAAATTGTTAGTCAAATTTCGATTCGTGTTAGGAGGAGATTAGTAGCGTAGTTGTAATTGTTGTGGAATTAGCCCCAGTTCGGTTGTTATGTGATCTTGAATAGCCTTAGGTTTGAAACAATTCTCAACGTTAAATTAGTTGCACCAAAGGTGTTTGATGAAATGTCTAACATAATTAATGTGCAAGGTAACGTTGCTCCATATGATTTGGAGCTTTGTTTTGAAACATGGTAGTGCGTTTCTAGCTTTTGTCTCGAAGTATGTAAAATCTAAAATGAGTTTGTAGTTGACCAGGAGTTAACATAATCTTTGAGATTATAATGCTAAATGTCATGAGAATCTTGATTTTGTAATCGCCAAGGAGTTATCATATTTTTGCATTTGTGTGTGCATAGACAACGTGAGAGAATGTTGAATGTCATGATGTTGCGAGCTCACGTCCCTTAAAGCTATTGTCATCGATTAGAATCTACCATAATCGCACCAAGTTTTCTATCTGAGAATGTGTATAGTTTAGAATAAAGAAATGTGTTCACGATTTGCGTTTACTATAATCTGAATATTGGAGAAGCGTTAAGGAGTATGTACTAGTTAGATAAGTAGGCTAAACTGCTACTTGCTTAGCCTATCAAGAAGAGAAATTGGTGGCATGACTTATGGCTTATTAGATGCTTCGCCTTATGGATTAGTAGAACTTTTAGACTTTATATATATATATATATATATATATATATTAAATGATTGTTGTTTAGAATGTATATGGTCACCGTAATGACAATTGATTAGGAGAATACTAACTTGTTTCCACAACACTGTAGGTTGATGATCAACTTCTCTTCCTCGGTGTAAACTTTCCCTTCCGATATCGGGTCTCAAATAGTTTATCCATCTCAAGCGACAACTTTTTCCGCACCTTTGAAGCCCTGAAACTACAGGTATTTCATTATGCCCCTCTATTTCATTATTTTCTAGATTAAGTATTAAATTGCAATTTTTTTTAAAATTGTAGAGTAACTGATCCAAAAGTTGTTATTCAATGTAGGCAGTCAAGTTACTTTATTGACGTGTTTTTACTTTCGTTGTTGCTCCACATCAGCTTTTAATAGGTTCACATCAGGTTATATGGATAAATCTTAGATTTGCATATCTAGGAACATCTATATGGATAAATCTTGGATGCACATTGTTCATAGGTTAACCGACCCACGATATGAAATTGGTGTGAATGAGTTTCTTAGATTTGCATATCGTTACAAAAACAAATCAGTAGAAATTCCTTGCCCTTGCAAAATTTGTAATAATTTTCGTGACCATAAGAAATCTACCGTATATAAACATTTGATGCAAAATGGAATTTCTACAAGTTATGATAAGTGGACACGTCATGGGGAGTCTTGTGATGTTTCAGATGATAGTGATCATGCATCATTTAATGATGAGGATGTGGGTATTGATAATATGAATGGTGGTGATAATGATAATGATGATGATGATGATGACGACCTTGATGAGATGTTAGATAACATAGGTCAAAGTAGGTGGGGTGATAAATGGAATACTAATGGTGAATCTTCATCTTCTATAGACAAAGATTTAGAAACCCTCCGTAGACTATTAGATGAATCACATCAAGATCTTTACAGGATGCCAAAGTTATTCAAAATTTTCGTTCATCGTTACCATTTTACATTTAAAGACAACAAATGGTTGGTCTAACAAGTCCTTTAATGACTTACTTAACGTATTCAAAAGCACTCCCATCTCCATCCTCGGTTCCAAAGAACTATTATGAAGCAAAAAAGTACATACGTGATTTGGGGTTTCGGGGGGAGAAAATTCATGCTTGTGTTAATGGTTGTGTTCTTTATAGAGGTAAGTATAAATCATTTACCCAATGTCCAAATGATAAGTGTAAAGAACCTCGATTCAAGAAAAAAGAACCTAATGTACCACAAAAGGTGCTTCGGTACTTTCCTTTAAAACCTAGACTTCAAAGGTTGTTTATAGATCCACAAGTTTCTAATGACATGAGGTGGCATAAGGATAAAAGAGTTAACGATGATAACATAGCTAGACATCCTGCAGACAGTGAGGCCTGGAAACATTTCGATAGAGTGTTTCCTTCATTTGCTAATGATCCACGCAATGTACGCTTAGGGTTGGCAACGGATGGATTCAATCCGTTTGGTAACCTAAGTAGTTAAATGTAGCATATGGCCCGTCTTTGTTGTCCATATAATCTTCCTCCGTGGAAATGTATGAAAGACCCTTACATGATCATGTCGATGTTGATTCGGGTCCCAAAACACCAACCAATATTGATGTTTACTACACCTCTCATTGACGTAATTAAATGATTTGTGGGATGGTATCAATGCTTATGATGCGCACAAAAAGAAAATTTTATGCTACATGCAGCCCTTTTGTGGACTATAAATGATTTTCCGGTATGGCATGTTGTCTCGGTTGGAGTGTTAAGGTTACAATCGTGTCCAAGATGCATGAATGAAACATCATGTAGTTACTTGAGTCGAGTAGAAAGGTATGTTACATGGGTCATCGAAGGTTTTGCCATCTTCACACCAATGGCGAAAAGATAAAAGAATTTTGATGGGACAAGGAAAGCAGGAACCAATCGTACCAATGTCCGGACTTGAAGTTACGCATGATGTAGATTGTACTATTAGTGAGCCATGTTGTTTTGTTAAGAAGAGAAAGCGTAAGTATTTAGAAGGAAAGAAAGGTGGTATAAAGAGCATATTCTTGAGCTTCCGTATTGGGCTAAACTGAAATTGAGACACAACATTGATATCATGCATGTTGTTAAGAATGTGGCAGAAAGTTTGACGGGTACATTATTCAATATTAAGGCTAAGACTAAAGATACATGGAAATCCCGTAAGGATTTGATGGATAAGGGGTTAAGAAAGAGCTTACATCTTGTAGAAGATGGTAATTCATTCATAATGCCAATGGCCTGCTATCACTTCACAAAGGACGAGAAACAAAAAGTTCTAAATTTTCTGACTTCAGTCAAGTTTCCTGATGGATTTGCCTCAAATATATCTAGATGCATAAAAGAGGGAGAATTCCAATTGTCTCGCATGAAAAGTCATGACTTTTATGTTTTCATCCAGAGATTGTTGCCCTTGTCAATTAGGGGTTGTTTGACAAAAGAAGCTCGACTTGTCTTGTATGAGCTAAGTGATTTTATACAAGTATTATGTGCGCGAAACATGTATATCGATGTACTTGAGAAACAAGAAGAAAAAATCGCTCTCATCCTGTGCAAGTTGGAGAGGATATTTCCTCCATCGTTCTTTGACATCATGACTCATCTTCTGATTCATTTGCCATTCGAAGCAAAGATAGCAGGTCCACCTCAGTATCGTTGGATGTTTCCATTTGAGAGGTAAACATGTTATTAAATCTTTGAAACACTTTCTGATTGGTTTTATACTAATTACTTATTCATTGTTCAGGAAAATGCGAGTTTTAAAAGGATATGTTAAAAACACAGCTCGTCCCGAAGGTTGTATCGCTGAGAGATACATAGACAGTGAATGTCTAAATTTACTCGATGTATCCGAATGATGTCGAAACTATCTTTAATAAGGTTGAGCGCAACAATGAGATGGTGGATATTGATGGTGAAATTTACATTTTTTCTTGCAAAGGGCGCCCATTAGGCAGTAAGACTATATCTGATATATGTGATATTGAGTTGGAGAAGATTCATACTTACATTTTAAATAATTGCGATGAATTGGTGGAGCTCATAAAGTAAGTACATTTTTTTCTTTATAAATTGACATGTTTATAATTTTTGTTCTCTGTGTTACATAATAATGTTGCTTAATTCAAACTTTATGCAGTGAACACAAACTTAAACTACAGAAAGAAAACTGTAACAATATAAATGAACTTCATGACAAACATTTCGCTTCATGGCTTCAACAACGTGTAAGAGCTACTTTAGAAATTTATCGTTTTTAAAGTTAAACTTGACAATTTGAAACTTCTGTTAACCAATACTTTACATGCTTTTTTGTTTAGGTGAATAATTGTCCAGAGTCATTTGAATCAGAAATTCGGGTTTTGTCACGTGGACCATTCTTAGCGAACGCGTATAGTGGATGTATGGTAAATGGGTATAAGTTCCACACTCATTTCGTGAAACGAATAGGAAAACACGAATAGTGGGGTTGTAGTGCCGAGGAAATTATGGGACAAATACTATTGACTTTATGGGATACTACAGGAGGTATTAGAGGTGGAATACTTAGGACAAAATAAAGAGTGTTGGTGTTCAAGTGTAAATGGTTTAGGGTCGATGGACGTGACGGATTACAAATTGATAAAGAATGCGGAACTATAAGTATAAACATGTCTCGAGAATGGTTCATAGACCAGCCATATATTCTTGCATCTCAAGCCAAACAGGTTTTTTATGTACCCGATCTTAAATTGGGCAAGCATTGGCATGTGGTACTAAGGAATCCCCTTCGCAAAGTATTTGATGTTCCAGTGGGAGACGTATATCAAGAAGAAGAGCCACCTTTGAGTCTAAATGTTGATTTGAATCTCAAGCAATCTTCTTTAATAAGAGGTTCTACTCCATTGGAATTTGTGGATGCCTTAACCCTTGGTGGTGACTCAACTGGACAATCAAGTAAAAACCATCATTTGATAGATGAAGAGTATATTGATGACGAAGAAACCGGTCCATCGATTTAGAATCTTACGAAAAGAGGAATTGTCACAGAAGGCGAATAAATCACGGAAGACTATATTGACTCGTATTAGGTTTAATATTTAGTGTCTCGTATGTCTGCAGATGTATTATGCATAAAGTATGTAACATCTTGAACTTTTAAATAGGTCTAAAGGATGCGCATTTATGTCTAGTATTTTGCATGTAGTTGTTCTTCCTACTTTAGTATGTTATTATGTTTTAATATTTAACGTGTGGATGTATTATATCGACTATGAAGGTATTTTTTCTTCTCTATCGTTGTTTCTCGTATGAAGTTTTGATATGTTTTAACATTTAGTTATTGTTGTTGGCGAGAGAGGTGTAGAAGCTCAAAGGACCTCTCGAGGCACTTCAACCTAAACTACGGTATGCACCATATACAGGTGATAGGATTGTCCATATGAATGCTTATCTGTTATAGGTTGTTTAAGTTATATACTGGTTTTCATCATTCTGCAATTTTTTTATCATTTACTGGAGTCCTTTCACAATAGATTCACGCTAATGTCGAAATTGAGACTTGGACTCAGTCACATTTTTAGTTGAAGGACCACTCATATACGGTTGGTCTAAGGGCCCTTTGGTCACAGTTAGCATTTGATGGGGTGTCATAGACTCATAGTCATTGCTCATAAACAAGAAAAGTAGAAAGTAGTATCATTTAGTATATTTGACTGTTCCATTGTATATCTGGTAAGTTTCTTGATGCTGACATTTAGTCAATTTGACTATTCCAGCCAATCCATAACACAAGATGCATAATTCAAGTAATAAAAAACTGAAACAACAGAAGGGGAAGCCCAAGGTGAGACTTGAAAGTTTATTCCAAACAAACTATGTGTTATGGCTTATCACCTTTAACATTAGTAATCACCAATGAAAAGTGTGTTATTGTTCTTCAGATGGATGGGCGTGCTGAGCCTGGTGCCTCTAAGGGAGTTTCGAAAAGGTCTCATCTTCAGAATTCCAGTAGCATTCATGAGCTTGGTGATCCAAGTATTCGTGAGCCTGGTGGTCCAAGTACACGTGGACCTGGTGGTCTAAGTACACGTTGGCCTGGTGGTGGAAGTACTCATGAGTCTGGTGGGCCATGTATACGTGAACCTGGTGGGCCAATTACTCGTGAGCCTAATGATCCAAGTATTCGTGAGGCTGGTGGTCCAGGTACTCGTGGAACTGGTGGTCTAACTACTCGTTGGTCTGGTGTTGCAAGTACTCGTGAGCCTGGTGGGATAATTAGTCATGGGTCAGGTGGGTCATGTATTCGTGAACCTGGTGGGGCAAGTACTCGTGGGCCTAATGGCATTTTCAAGAGGTCTGATCTTCAGAAGTCTTTTACCATAAGGGATCCTCCACATCATCAACCGATTCAAAAGAGACACAGAAAATATAATTGGTTGGAAAATGAAGAAAATAGGACGTCTTTCTCTTGTCAAAGTCTGTAACAATTATAAACCAAGGGAGGAAGATGAGCGGGAAGACACTCATGAAATTGATTATGCACCAACCGACATGAGTGATGATGAACATGAAGAGAACATTGGTTCAACTTCACACGGTATGTTTGTAAAATAAAGATAGTATGTAGTCATTGTGTTATATTGTATAAAACCAATAGATTTTTTCGTTGAATATTAGGTTTAGGCATAAACATCACTCGGAAAGAGTCTAGAGCTTTAGGTGAAACCAGAAAGAGCCGCTCCAATAAGAAGAATCTGGTGTTTGAGGTTGATGAATGTTCAGGAAAGATAGTTGGGGAAGACGCTCAACATTTTATTACCAAAGGAGGATGTGTTATGAGAAAGTTCGCCAAACTAGATGGTACAACATGGAAGAAGCAACCTGATTCATTGAAGACGGATATAATCACCAAATCCGTAGTAAGTGTTATTTTTAAAATGCTCATAAATAATTCAGATATATATTTTATTATTTTAATCATTGGATATCTATAGATGTGTGCGATAGTAAAGAATGCATACATATATAAACTCATAAAGTTGCTAACATCTTTTGTACTTCTAGGAAAAATCAGACTTTGATGAAACATGTGACATGATGGTATATGCTATGCAAAAACAACTAGCGAGTCAACATAAGAACAAACAGTACAAATTGCACCTTTGGTTCCAGAAATATCCAAGTAAAGAGGAGGCAATGATGCATCCCCCAGATGGTGTGCAAACCCGTGATTGGGTAAATTTGTGCGAGAGGTTTGCAAGTGAAGCATTTCAAAGTTATAAGCTTACTTTTTCTTCTTCTTAGTACCTAACATTTTGTTGATAAAGAATACATATTTCAAATTATAATCTTTGTCTAAACTTTTAACTTCACAGGAGATAAGCGCTAGAAACAAGAAAAGCAGGTCTTTCAACCAAATTCCACCCATGGTTGGCACCCATTCTCTCGCAAGAAGAGTTGATACGGTGAGTTAATTTTTATGAATAATTAATGTATGTATTTCTTATTTTGTCTTTTGAGGATTGTATTAATGATATATGTATGAAGCGAGAAAAGAGAAAAGGGTACATGTAACACCAATCGAATGGGGTTTCAAATTGCACATTATTCGAAAAAACAAAGAAAATGGTCAATGAGATGGCCGAACAAACTCGTAATTTCTACTACTTCCTTACCGACATTTAAAATTACATAATGTCGCAAGTTGTTGATATACCAACTTTTTTGTGATGCGAATGAATTACAATTGAAGAAGCCAACTCTACCTTAACACCAAAGAGATCTGTTTGAAACAACTAAATCATATTCTGGACATAGTAAAGGCGCTCTGCATCTACAAGGAATATTTTGAGCAATGAAAAGTTGATATTGGACTTACAATGTAAAAGGAAAGATCAAAGGCTTTAGAGGAGAATATGAAGGTTATGAATAAAAACAACGCGAATTCAAAAGCGAATAAAAGGTTCAAGGGCAGTTGAAATTCATGATGGGAGAGATAACTCGTTTATCTAGACTCACCCCAAACAAATGTAAGTTCACATCTTTATAAATTTTTATAGTAAGCGATATGGTTTTAGATTGGAAATAAAATGCAAACATACTGCATTCGTGTTAAATTGGAAAAGTAGTTACTAGTTTAGTAAGTGACGAGAGAATATGATTCTCTATTATGCTAGGTCGTTAGTATGAGATGGTACTTATATAAAATTGTGAGTGTATATATAATCATTGGATGATAGTGACTTAATTACGTGGGACGACCGCTAAGGATCTTGATTTTGGGCTCTACATATTATATACCGGTACACTTTACTCCAAATGTAACTCATCAATGTACCCTTGGATACCTAACCTTTACGAATAAGAACCTTTTATGGAGTTAAATGAGAAACTGAAATACTATATGACTTTGTACAATATCAGCTCTAGAAATATAAATAGTTCAGGCAATAATATACAAGTAACTGGATTATATATTTTGTAACGGAACTCATTTACAAAGAAAAAAATTATGTTTTACTGTTCAATTACTTTTACGTGATAGTACTAAATGATACTCTTGCTGCATCTCTCAATGAACCTGGACACAGTGTTGTATATGGAAGGTTTGTTTTCTTGCGTGAAGGTCAGTTATTATTGTATATCTATTCATGTGAAATGTAAGCTTTTTGTCTTCTGTTAGTAGTTTATCTATATATCTTTATATAGTTACCTTGAATACATCCTCACGACCAAATGGACCTCGGGTGTATCGTTTGGCTAATAACGTAACTTTGGCATATTGAAATCGATATTAGTTATAAGCATTATATTGATGATATCCTTCTTGGTCATTCCACCAAATTAAATCACTAATAATTCATTCACTATCATCCAATCGCTATTCCCATGGTATTTAAACTGTTTGTGTTCTTGATTTAGCGTTTAACATCACTATTACTTTTGGTGATAAATATATGTATAGCATATTTTGGGGTTTGATGGTAGTTGTGTACATTGATGATAAATATATGTATAGCATATTTTGGGGTTTAGGCGGGGTGGTGACTGCAACTAAGACTCACCTGTAGTATTGGTTTGTGATTGAGTAGGTGGTGTTTGTGCCACGTGTCCGTCAATAGAGCTTCATTTGCATAGATTACACCATGTCTACCTTTTATCTTACCGAAGTGTTCTTGTGAACCGTCCTTTGTATTACATGTCGATAAGTTAAATTAGATTATTACTTATGTGTGAAGGCGATTCATATGGTAGGCGGGTGTTCAAAGATCGATATAAATCAATAGGCTTTGTTCGGACTGAGTTGACTAGAACCTTATGAAGCTCCTCATGCAATGAACCGAATAGCCCCATGAGTGACTTGTTGCATAATTATCAAATGTGTTGCTTAAGTCAGGTTCATGTGATTTGCAGAAATAACGAGCTACTTATTCATTTTTATTAAATGTCTCTTTATTCAGGGAGGAGTCTGATTTGCAGGAAAGGATTTGCAGCTTGGAAAGAATTTGCGGGCGTCATTTTTTTCTATTGTACATTTACGGGCAGTAACAATAGATTCAAAGATTGTGTGTTATAAGAAGGTTGTCTTGAAAATCATGTTTTTAGACTTTATTGTTCAATGTTGTATTTCTTTTATAACAGACAAATGAATGCAATTGTTGGTATGTTGTTTGGTATGTTGGTATGTTAAGAATCTAAGAATTTTAGTTTTATATTGCTAAAAGTAAAATGATGCAATGAAACCGAGCATTTTGTGGTTGTTGGCAACTTGTGAATAGAGACCACTTTTTGGTCATTAATCTACTAAAAATAGTGACCACAATTTCGTCTCTCTTGGATTAGTGACGGATATTTGGTCACAGATTGGTTTGAAGTTGTATCTACCCCATCCAATCAATGACGACGCTCGTCACTAATTAGTGACGATCGCGTTTTGGTCTCTAAGCGTAATTAGAGACGGACCTATAGTGACCACAAGTGACCACCTAAATTTGGTCACTAATCACGTTTAGTGACGAGATTGGTCTTGTTTGTGACGAAAATTTACGGTCACTAAAGTCACTTTTCTTGTAGTGTCTAGTTCCATATGCACGGACCTCGTTGGTTCGAAAAATATAGGTTTGTCCCGAGAACCATTTTGATCGGGATGAGTTATTATCTGATGGCTATGTTTTTATTCATACGGGGCTATTTTTTTTTTTTTTTTTTTTTTTTTTTTATAATTTTGTTTATATCAAAGTATAAGCCGAAAACGCGAATCGTAAATATAAAGTTTAATAAAAACGCTAAACCGCTGTAAATCTGAATAAAACCCATAAAAGCGTATTTGTCTTGGAAAAATGAGACAAAGGAATATTCTCGTCGCTTCTCACTAATGGCCGTATGAATAGTATGACCTTTTGATCTGAGGTGACGCTTGTTTTCACAAAAATCTTAACACGTACAGTGTACATACTTTCCAATTAATTTTTAACCATTCAGGAAAAGTATTATGAATGTCCACATATAACAAGACAAGAATTCCCTTTTCCCTTGTCTGTGCTTTTGACATTTCCAAAAGTTAAAAAATAAAATCTTCATCTTGTTTTTTAAGATTCGGTACACCACAATTGTAAAAGAAAGACTTTGACGTCTTACCTTAGAAAAAATAACACATTTTCTAGCAGTTGGAATATTTTGTCACACGAAACATGCATGTTGTCGAACAAAAGTACTTTTAGACGTCCTAATGCTCGATACATTATTGTTATATTTATATTTCAACAAACGTAATAAACTAATGACCATGCCGTTACGAAGTTAATCAAGTAAAAGGACACTCATACATATATAGTCTCACTAACTTAATAGTTACCTAATGAAGGAACATATGCTTAATGACATTATTTAAACGTCTAACACTCACAAATAGTTAAACTTAACAAATTGTCATGATGATTACATTATATTTCAATATTAACTCATCAAGTTTTTGGTTTGTAGTTCACCATCTGAAGCCCTTTTCTTCATCCTTAGTCGTTTGCATGTTTCTGTAAACATCCTGAAATTTCAAATGATACATTATTTTGTTAGAATATAGGTGAGTATATATAGCAAATTTATTCGTAACAAGAACTATTAAAATGTCATTTTATTTTATGTTAGAACATGTCAGAAAATTTTAATTTTCAGGAAAAGCTTCGACATTCATATGGCATTCTTAATTTCGAGCAATGTTGTTTTTCCTGTCTCATAGGAAAATATATAAAAACTGCAAAAGAAAATTTATTTTTATGTCATTTTCTTATTAAAGATTATATTACGTACACACGGTACTACGCTTTGAAACATGAAAGTTTGTAGGGGCCATATATATATACAGCAATGTACATACATTTATTGGATCAACCAATTCAAAGACAAAATTTATTGAAAATATAATAAAAATATAAAGAAAGTTTATAAGCTTACTCCCAAGGGACGTCCCCCACAAGCATCCAATCTCCTTCCTTGTCTTCATATATTGGTGTGTACTCGAATTCATCACCTGTTTTTGATCCAAACACTTCCATTATTATCATTTATGAATTGCTCCCTTATTTTGTCAATAATTTAAAGGTGTGTCGGAAGCATCACGTTGTACACGAAATGACGTCGTTACTGGGCCAGTATAATCTTTTTTGGAGTTTTTGACCAACTTATTGCCTTTTTAAAACTTATTTACCATTGTATGGGTGTCACAAAAATATTGACTAATGTATAGCCACTTTCCAAACTTAATAATACATGTTAGTTTTATTTTTTTACATTAAACACAAACAAAAAATTGTAAAACTGTGAAGAAAAAATAACTACTTGAATCTACTCTCTTCGCCACTACACGTAAGAGCATCATCATCTTTAAATAGTCTTTACAAACAAATGTAAAATTTTATTTACATGCGTGCTTTAAGTTTTATTAGATGCTAGTATGTTATTGATGTTTTTATCATCGGTTATGACTTTAACTACGAAATTAGTTGTTCGTTCACTGTTGTTTAATTTTAATAGATTAGCTGCAAGAAGAACCAAAGAATGAGTCACGTGAATTCCATTTTGGAAATGATTCGTATTGTTGATCGACTTTCGCATATTGCCGCGAATTTACTGTTTCAATCTGGTTTGAAACCAATTGTTTCAATTTGTGCTGGTTTGTAATCTTGATATTGTGCATTAATCTTTGTTTAATGACTTTTACGTATGCTTTTTGCCAAGTTCTATAACAATTTTTAGTAGCATTTAAAATACAAACTGAATAAAATAAGAATATCACTTTGAAATATAGTGATAATAACAACTAGTTTTGGTGAACCAATTTCTTAATATATACATGGTAAAGAAAACATCAAATGATTTTAGTATATAACTAGATCTTCATTTTTTCCCATTGCTCGGCTATATATAGATTAGTACAAGAAGAAAATGGAAAGAATTTCAAAGTTAAGAAAAACACTATACAATAGTCAATATTTTTGAAAAAGCTATATAATGGTAAATAAGTTTTTTGAGAACAATTAGTTGGTAAAAAACTCATCTTTTTTGGATAGATATAACTTACGTTATACCAAACAAATTAAATCGTTTCTTTAGTCCCTTCATTTACCACACGGTACGATATTGTTTTGTTCATAATGGAGCTAAGCGGGACTATGCAATCCCTTCCTTATGATAATACGGTGACAAAATTTTCGCCCCAAAGATAAACATTACAAAACATTCATAGCTTTCACGTCGTGTACTTAGTTACTATATAGGATTCAGTGTTGACATCTATATATTTTGATCATATAAATCCAGAATGTGAATGAAACCAGAAGTGAATTTCAGCACAGTAGTAGTGAATATAAAGTTTCGCCCAATTTTGGACCGATTGTTTTGTTGATCCAAAAAATATTTGTAATCTCACATTGTAATCTTTCTTTTTCTCTCTAGAGTCTAATAAATCTTGGCAGTTTAAAACAAGGAGAAAAAAAAAAAAAATCCGCACAATATATATATAGTGATAAACAATCGTGTTTAGTTTGATAGTAAAAAACAATAACATACTACTCGTATATATACTAAGTAAACCTGAAAAGTTCTACTTTAATACCACCATTCAAGTTTGCCATGGCCACTACTGACTACACATGCATAATTGCTAAACAACTAGGTTAAAAGTAAAAATAAATAAATAAATAAAATATAATAAAAAATAAAATTGGGTGATTTAATGAATCATTTTAGTGTTATACAGTAAATTCATACATAGAAGTACTTTTGAAGTAGAAAAATTCATTAATTATAAATTCATTCACTTCAGAGAAGTACTTTTGTTCTTAAAAATTTTGAAAGAAAATCAGAGAGATCAAATTTGACTATATATATGAATTTCAGTCCATTAATGCATCCTTCAATATTAACATGAATTGAATTATAGTAGTATAGTACTGAATATCTTTAACTAAGTTGTTGGTCAAATTTTTTTCAAGCAAGAAGCTGAAACAATAGCAGTTTAACAATATACATGCAACACGTACATATTACAATAGTGTAGAGTGGTTTTTGTATATTCTTGTTTTCAAAGTATTTAAATTTTGCATGGCAAGTTTATTTCTTACGCGACTCTTAGGAAAAACTAGGTTAATTGGGCATGTAGCTATTCAAAAGAATTTAACCGTGATGCATGTAACTATACAAACATAACCCTAACAAAGTAAGAGAATGGGAGAACTTACCAAGACCAAAGAGATTCTCAAGAGCCACAATGAAATCCGAATACCCTTTGAAACCATTAACATCGACCTTTCGAAGATATGGAGCCCCATCCATGCTCACTTTCACGTACATTTTGGTCATACTTCTCTTTCTATACGAACACACTGGCGGCCACCCTACCGCCATTTCAGTATTTTGAACTTTCGAGGAATTCATCTCTTTTCCACCACCAAGAATATCGAGAAACACCCTCTTTTTCTCATTCCTCTCCCCACAACCACCCGGTAACCCTAGTCGCAGCTCGGTGATCTCAAGCCCTAACCCTTCTGTTGCCATATATCTCTCTTCTAACACTTATGCTAGCTAGGTGTTTTTTTCTTTTTCTTTACTTTAAGACTTACTTGTGTTTGTGGGCATTGCAATGCTCCTTATATATATGCACATTAAGATAATTAATAGAGAGGACATGAAAAGAGCAAAATAGGAGGACTATCATGTTAGATGTCGGTCACATGAGTTACAAATATGGGGTGGGGTGGGGGGTAGGGGTCTACTAATATATGCTCTATGTATTCCAACCAGCAAGATACTAAAAGGCCGGCAAAGATATAAAAAGTGGGTTGGATCGTAGGGCTAAAGATTTTAATGATGATTTGGTGGTTTTCATTTGTAACCGTGTGATATGTTCTGTGGGACAAACCATGTGGTCTTTGCCTTGCTAAACCGGGAGTAGACTTAGACGAATTCATACGTATTCACTCCACACCAATAATCACTTGGCTAATATAATATTGAGTCTTGATACTTTTTAAATTAAATGTATGAACACGTTTGATATGACTTATGATTGCTTTGGATTTTTAGAGTATAGTATAACTTTATGCTTAATTGTCTTTATTGTTTCTCCAAAAAAAGCCTATGGGATGCTCTTAAGCTTGCTTTTAGAATGTGTAGACTCATTATATATAATATAGATTTATGTGTGTTGGACAAAATTATGAGTAGTCATGATACGTGATGTTTTCGTAAATTAATTATCAATTTATTTTGTAACTATAGTTGAACAATCAAACTCAGTATTTGAAGGTGCCAATTTCTTTTAGGTATGCCTATCATTTCTCTTTCTCTTAATGTAGGTAAACTGAGTTTAGTTTTGTAATATAGTATCTTTTCAATAGGTTTTTATGCAGGATTAACGAAACTTAAGCAAAGAGCACGATATATTCAGTATTCAGTATCCAAAAAGGTAGTCGTCCTGAGATTAGTCGGCTCGCAACGTCGAGTCAGAAACCCAGATAACTCAAAAAAAAAGCACCAATCGCTTTTGATGATAGTAATAATAATAAAAAAAAGGAAGTTGAATTTTTAATCATATATGATATCTATATTATGAATTTGTTACAGACTTAGTACTCTTATATAAAATTGTTGATCGGTACTTTGCATGTGGAACATATTAAATTTTCCTAGCTAACAGACTCGTCTGTTATATGGCTTTGTCCTTAGAGCATATGAAATCTAAATGGTATTTTTAATTTGATGATTTCGAGTAGTTGTAGGAAGTTCTCTTTCAATTAATAGAGTGCTTTAGCAACCCATGTTACGCTCTATTCCACCATCGTACCCCCAAGCTTCTTACTAGTTTAATTCAATTGCCGTTAAAAAAAAATGATCTTATCTTTCAATCATGATCGATCAGTTGCCAATTAAGAACCAAACGATTTGTGGTTCCAACACAATGTACCAATCACATGATGCTGTCCAGCAGAAGTATGATGATGTATTTTTAGAAAGTTGTGTGAGAAGTGGAATCCCATTCTCAGGTTGCGTTAGAAGACCTTCCTCTCTTAACTTGGACTGCATGTTTGAATAAAACATTATGAAATGTTTTCAGTTTACATGTATCTTGTACGCATATTGGCTCGGCCTTTGCTAGTAGCTTTTTTTCTTATATAATTCTGCCGTTCAAAAAAAAATGTACACATATTGGCTGACTGTACTTTGGTTAGCCAACTAATCAACTTGTTTATGTTTTGTTAGAATTTAGGTGTTACGGACTATATCAAATAACTATAGACCTATGAAAATCACGACGTGACGTACTTCTTAGAAAAGTAAAATAAAAATAGTAAACATCTATTTGATTGAACTACCATCAATAAAATAGGAAAGATACTTTGTTGATACACAGTTTTTATTTATTATTTTTGCGACTTTAGTGAAAAACCCTAGGTATTTGTTTGACATTCACATACGTTATCCCTACAATTCACAAACTCAGATGCGGTTAGATCATAGCGAGGGGCAATATTAACGAACTTCCCTTCTACAGTGCTCGAAGCAACACTATATATGTGTATGCTTCCGGTATTGAATGCTATAAATAAATAAATAAATAAATAAATAGCAAGGTAAATGATATTCGCCGGTGACTAAACTATAGTGTGAAGACCTCGACTATGACAAACTATCTTTAAATATACACAAACTACTTATTACGTATGAAATATGGTAAAACTATACACGCTATCAAGATTTATACGGAGTAGCTAAGATGCATGTATATGCTAATAAAAAGTCATTGGAAGTATACCAAGTAATTCATCAAGTTATTTTTTGAACTTAATTCATCAAGTTATCTGAAGTGTACTTATAATGATGGTTGCACATAAGGACCCATTTCGTATAGGAACAGGTCAATCATTTCATGCATTAAACTTTAGCAGAATTCGTATATCAGCTGACAAGATAGAATCATGTATACTCTTTGAGTATCTTTAATTAATTGACAATCAAATAATACATTCCTACCAACACTAATAAATGGAAGCAAATTGTCAAACAACATACAATTTGTATTATTTTTGTGTCTTTAGTTAAGCTTGTAAAATTAAATAATCAGACGAGATTTCATAATCCTTTATTCCTTTTGTAACCATATCTGATTAATCATATAAATAATCAACTATATTTTATATGTATAGAAAAATACCTCAAGAGATATAGTATCTTCTAAATTGGTTATTGTTTCCCAACCGCCAAACTGAAGATGCATTGCATGTGGTATCTCTGTTTGTAGTTACGAGTAAACAATAAGGTTCTAAATATGTTTTAAAAATACTAGTGTACGAATTACGAAGATGAACATATGAAAAGTTAGCTAGATCGGTCTTGGGAGATGGACTTGCTAGTCAATTGCAATTTTATTTAGAGAAATCTCGTTACAAGTAAAGTGACATTTAATTAGATATTTAGTAGAACAGATTTTGCTGTTTGAAAAATAAAAAGGTAGAAGAGATTTTAGATTCAGAGTCTTCAGTCACTACACTTCATACATTTAGGCTATCTTCGGCGAGGGCTTAAGAGAGACTTATTGAGCTTGGACTTTTAAAATAAGCTGGCTAATAAAGTAAGTTTCGTTTGTCACATAAACTTATTGAGGCTTATGGTTTATAAAATAAGCCGTAAGGCTCCATAAGCTCAAGCCCATAAAATGAGGCTTATAAGGGTTTATGGCTAGTTAATTGCTTAAATACCCTTAATGTAAATATATGTGAATTTAATTTGATGCATTTTTATGTGATTTTACATTAATAAGCTTTAGCTTCAACTAATTCGCCAAACAACATTATAAAAATATAAGTTTCAACTTTCGGCTTATAATAAAAGCCTCAGTCCCAACTCTAGCCCCAGCCCCAACCCATTGCTCCAAACATATCCTACATGTGTAGTAGAAACACGTTTAAACATACAACACTAAAAAAAAACAACATTTTACCTTAGGGAGTGTTTATTTTCTTTTAAAAAGTCTTAACAACCTCTTAATAGACCAAAGCTCCTAGTCAGTTAGAGCTTTTATTTTTCGTTCAGAGGCAGACAGAGGTAACAACATCTAAACGGACCAGACATGGAAGGAGCATCTTAATGCCTCTAGTTGAACTAATAAATATTCTGACGTTTTCTAAAAAAACAAACAATATTATTTGATTCAGATTCAGACATTTCCACCTCAGATTCAGGTTCAGAGCCTCTTAATAAACAAACATCATCTTAGTGACATCTTTTGACTATTGGTGACACATGTGGTTGTGTTTGTTTTCTTTTCTTTTTTTTTTGAATGGCAATTATAAAAAAACTAGCAAGAAGCTATGAAAGGAGATTATATGATACAAGAGAGGGCGTTACGAGGGTTAGAAAACCACTCAACCCAATTACAAAAGGATTTCCTATATCTATTCGAGATCCAATTATATGAAAGCATTTTTACATCATTTCAAATAAACTCATTCTTTTGTCTTTTAAGCTTGAAAACTGTCTCATTCCTAAAGCGCCATAGAATCCAAAACATTGACTGAACCACGCCATCAAATAACTGACATAACTAGGACGGCAAATTAGAACGGTCCGCGAGGAAAATCGCTTCGGTAAGACTTAAGAGATGTAAGTCTTCAAGTTGCCACCATTTAAGGACTTGAAGCCATGTATCAACCGCAACCGAGCAATTAACAAACAAATGTCTTTCCGATTCGATGTCATCATCACATATAGGACATCGAACTGAATTTAAATCAATCCCTCGCTTGTCTAGATTTAAACGAGTTGGGAGTCTTTCGTTCCAAATCCGCCAATAGTTTATGTTAACTTTTATGAGAACCAAATTGTTCCATCTTGTACGTTCTGGAAATGGGGGAGGGGTTGCATTGTTGACGAGCTGACGAATAGACCTAACAGAGAAAATTCGAGATGGGCAGGAGGTGTATTCCCAGTGGTCTTGTGTAGTAGATAGGTTTAGGTTAGAGACGAGATTAGTAATCTCTTCTAACTCTTGGATTTCACAGGCAAACCGTAAGGGTCTGCTCCAAGACCAGTTGAATCGAAGGCCAATTTGATCTAGCGGGCCATGTGGAGCTGAGAGGAGGTCAATGGGCTCATGTAAGATGGAGGGAGTATGATTTTGACCAATAGCCAAACCAAGGGCAACAGATATAGAATGTGTAATAGTTGTGTTGATGTGTGTAGGGGCTCTTTCACTTACTTGACAATCTTGGTTTGATTCAAGTCGGAAGAGGCGTGGAAATGAAGTACTAAGTGAAGTCCCTCCTAACCATTTGTCGAGCCAGAATTTAGTATTCTCGCCATTGCCAATTTTTATCTTGAAAAGGGATTGCAAGTTGATCCCATACTCATGGAAATCGTCATTCAACTTAGAAATTTGGTCCCAAGGACCCGTTTTACATCGGATAGAGGTTGTATCAAGAAAACCACCATTAGAGCCATGAATAGATCGAATTACTTTGCACCAAAGGGCGTTTTCTTCATTATAAAATCTCCACCACCATTTCGAAAGCAACCCCAGGTTACTCACTCTTAAACTCCCAAGACCAAGACCACCATGCTTGACGGGGGAGATCACTTTCTCCTATGCAATCCAAGCAATCTTGTTTGAATCCGAAGAGCCACCGATTGGTGCGAAACCGTCAAGTTTTTCTCACGAATGATCACTCATGAATGACCACCGTAAGGAACTTAAAACAGCTCACACCAACTCAATGAAGATCGAGAGTATAGTGTTTCCCGTGTCGTTAAGTCCCAACGAAATTTGTGCGAGAATAGTCGACGATATAGTGATCGGGAGATTTGAGCAGGAAAAGGGATGTGATTGATTATAACTAAGAAAAAGCCCATAAACTACAGGGCTTAAATGTAAATTAAAGAAAATTAAAAGATAAAATCTATTAAATAAACGCTATCACTATTATTAAAATGATGTTTTTGTTCTTTTTGTTTTAATAAAACTTAATTAAAAACTACGCGACGACAAACAAAAACGTGAAACTTACACAATATAAATCCTAAAATATGAAAAATACATTTTACAATCCTAATGATAAAAGAAAATTATTAGAAAAGAAAATTAATTTTATAACTATTTATCTAATTATTATTAATTAAAACTATTTTAACTATTAAATAATTACCTAAAATACAAGAAAATAGGAAATAAGGCTAGAAAAATAAAATTATGAAATGGAAAAGTCTAAAATATCAAACTAGAATTTTCAAAACTATTTTTGTATTTTATGATTATTTTTCTATTTTCTATGAATTTTAAACTATTAAAACTAATTAAAATATTTAAAAATACAAATTTAACTAAGAAAAATATGGAAAAATACTTTTTCTGCTTTTATATTTATCTTAAACTATTAAAATTGAAAACTATTTTTGGAACTTTTCTCAATTAATTGTATTTAAGGCTAATTAAAATGATTAAAACTAATTTTATTTAAGAAAAATAGCAAAGCAGTGTCTAAAAATAATGAAAATTTCAGGGAAATACTAAAATATTATTCTAAAGCAGGAAAAATATAAAAACTAAGGCTTTAGTGGAGAAATAAAGAGTCGCTATGTAAATGGGGAAAATAAGACATGAAATAAGCAAATAAGCTCTACAGGACCCAATGAGATAAAATAAGCTATGGCATACTAAAACTACTCTAAAGGAACTGTCTACATCTAATCCTAACTCCTAATGAGTGATTTTCCAATGATTCAAGTAAACTGCTACACAAGCCAAATCAGATTCTGGACCCTACTTTTGAGCTTATCTAACAGCTTATCTAATAAGCAAGTGTGAAAACAAAAAGTGGGGATCTAAAGGCAACCTAGCAGAGATCATAAATCCAGATTTGTAGCTAATAAGGACCAGAAATCAAGAAGCTAGAGACCAAATAAAAACTGCATAAAAACCAATAGCTGCTGATGCATAAACAGGACAGGACAGGTACCTAGTTTGAGCTTATTTATAAGCTTATCAGAAAAGCTTAAAGGTAAAACAGAATTGGGGTTTTGAAGACCACCGACAAACGTAAATGGACCAAAATCAGCCCTAACTAGTGAAAATGAAAAGGTACGATGTCGCAAGATTTGTATAAAAGCAGATTAAGACCTGCAGTTTGACTTTTTAAATCGAGACAAGGTTTGACTATATTGAGATTTAAATCCAAATAATGAACCGATAATGATGTAATAAGCTACAATCCAACCAAACAAGCAAGCTTAACCAAATCTAAACCTAACTGCAACTTATGATCCACAAATTCCCAACAGATTAGAAAACGAGACTGAAATAGTGTAATATTGACTAAAGGCTCAAATGACAGCAAACTTTAGACAGAAATGGAAGTAATAGACTATAACAAGACTAAAGCAATAGATCTAACCCATTATTTGACCTCCTAAGCAGTTTAAAACAGACAATCCAAACACTAGTTTATGAACCCAAAATGCATTTTAAATAATGAATTTCCTGCAAATCCTATCTCAACTGATTTCCTTTTACTCAAATCAATCTTAAACCAGATTTTAAACACAATGAAACCGAATTAAATCAAGAACGAGTTTGACTTATGAACTTTGACTAATGTTGACTTTTGTTGACTGAAATCCAAAATTGCATGAATTTTAAATGCAGTCTTACAAAAAGCAATTATAAGCTTAAATAAGCTTATCAGAGCTTATAAATGAGTTGGTGGAGATTTGAACATAAACAATTAAAACCTGAAATTGCAACAGTTGACAGTAAATCATGAAATGTAGACAAAAGCTTGATTTGATACTTGAGTAGAATTTTAATACACTGAAATCAGTTACTTTGATACAAGGAAGCTTTAAATTACAACTACGAATTTAATTAAGGCTAAGAAATTGAAAAACGACATAAAGAAAAAACATAAAAACTAACTACTCTTGTTTCTGACTTTCTCTTCCTTCTTTTATACTTCAATATCATTCCACGTGTCCTTATGAGTGAATCCCACCACTTTTCCCGGCCAATGGAGATTTTTGAGCATAATTGCCCATTTGATGGTTTTCATGGAAACATGCATTTTGACCTCTGTTGACTTAGGTCGCAACTAGGGGGGTGGATAGGTGACATGATGAAGTGGTTGAAGTTTTGAGTAGATAAGGTGATGGGAGGTGATGGGTGAAGCGAGAGGTGTGCGAGCAAGATATGGGGAAGACAAACATGAGGTGGCGGGTACACTGGAGTTTGATCGAGTGTTGACCAAGGGTCAAAAAGCAGGAAAGGTCAAGGGTTAAAATGGCGAGGGTCATATGGGCTTTGATAGGGTCCAAAATTGTTTTGACAAGGCATATTAATGATAAGGACTAAACATGTAATTCTTCAAACTTGAGGGCCATTCTGTAATTTTCTCAAAGTTAATACAAGGACCAATATTGACAAGCTTCAAAAGTACAAGGACCAAGTCTCATCTATTTTGCAATTTTCCGTGGACCAAACTTGACAATTTTGAAAGTTCGTGGACCTTTTCGCTATTTTACAAAAGATTTATTCAAGGACCATTTTGACAAATTAGAATATTTCAGAACCTTGAATAACATTTCTCTTTATTTAGATTTACCAGGACTGCTTTTTGACAACTTTTGAAACTTGGGGACTAAAAGCGCCAATTATGCAAATTTGATCGTTTTCACCGTGATTTTGATATTTTGCATTTAAAACACATAAAACACTTATTTGTGATATTTTTATCATTTTGATGCATTTAAAGTGTTTTCGGATGTTTTTGCGTTTAAATGGTACAAAATGATGAGTATTTAGACACTCATCAATCCCCACACTAAGATATTGCTAGTCCCTAGCAATGTTTTGAGAAAAATTAATGGATTTTATCTCTTTACCAAAAGCCATTACTGGAGTAGCCAAATGTTTTAGTTCAAGTAAGAACCTTGGTACACCGATAACCAAATGATTTTGAGCAAATCACCACTTTCAATGGATTTGATTTGTCTTTACCAGAGCCGCTTGCTCTGGACTAGCCAACTCTTAGATAAATTATCAATATTATCTTTGGTGAGTCGATTACCAATTATGGTTTTTCCATCGCCTTTACCACAAGCCATAAACTTCGGGCTAGCCAACTCTTCACTTTTAAGGATATGGTGAGTTGAGAACCATACAATTTTGGGCAAATTGCAAGCCATATAAACGGATTTGAGATATCTTTACCAAGAGCCGCTTGCTCTGGATTAGCCATCCTTATGTGGGTTAGACATGGTGGACTGATTACCATTTGTTGTGTTTAGTACATAGTACTTCCAAAAAAAAAAAAAATTTAAATTTTGGCCATTTGGGGAAAAAAGACTAAAAGGTACATTTATGATCAAAATTCGCTGAATTTCCCACACTTAGAAATGAATATTGTCCTCAATATTCAAAGTACCGTTGTTATGCCGAAACTTAGAACGTAAAAGATAATAAACCTAGCTAAGTGTAGAAACACAACATTTATTCTCTTTTTAATATATACAATTTTTCAAAGTTTTTTTTTTTTTTAGATCTATATACAACATGTGGGCATCTCCCCACACTAGGGTGGTACACACGGGTGAAAACCCATGTTAAGTTCTTGTTTTTGATTACCGAGTCGCTAGCTTGACTCGACCTCAATTAATTGGTTCATGGGGAAGTAAGTGGAAGAAACAATCTCCATCGGACTTTCATTCAAGATGTTTAGATAAACATTGAAGTACGTGAAAGTTCCACACCGATGAGATACAGACAGACAGATGCACCCGGCTCACAAATGGTACATGGAAATGCAGGTCAAAGATAATGTCTTCATTCCCGAAGGAGTGAAGAACAGAGAAGCCACGGGATAGGTGAAGAAGAGAAAGAAAGTCATGATAAAGATCTTGACTAACTCATCATCATCGGAAGGGAATTCATGATAGCATGAATTTCATCTTTTAAGCTCAATTGGTCTAGACATATCCCGGGTGTGTCTAGATCAGTAGAAGTTATCATACCGGTGGAGATATGATAATGATGAGTTCATCCGAGAACTCCATGAAGGTGAATGAATCATATTCGAATTGATATGAGTGGGTTCACCGGTGAACTCCTCCAATGTACATGATTCATAATCGGGAGAGAATTATGAGAATGAAAAGTGGTACGCCACTAATCTTCTCTCCCATATCATTAGAACATAAGGCTTTCATTTCCTAATAGAATCATCGGAAAGAATGTCACTATCCTTAATGGGGATAGGAGATGAAATAGGTTTTTAACGAAAGCCTCGATTTTAGAAATGAGAAGACCGACATTCAAGAATGTTGCACGAAGTGCTTCATCTTTGATTTCGATGTCAAGAACTTCATCATTCTCTTCTTCTAAGCTAACAAGCTCGAAGGTAAATCTTCCACATAAACGATGTCTCCACAAGATAACGAATCATTATCATTAGAATCGGAGAACATCTCAATATGATCATTTTGGAAGATAAGAGAGGAGGGATATCACACATGATCGGAAGTTCCATGTGACTCTCTCGGGATTGGGACAAGGTTCTCAACACTAGACTTTATGAATTCGTCCGATTCCTTTTCGTGAACAAGTGTCAAGATGCTCGCCCCCATGGTCGAGAGTGAGTGGGATCTTCGTGTGATAGCGATTGTTTGAGATGGAATCTCAACTGCTGGGATATCAACCGACCGAGGAGTTGAGAAATATTATCTCTAAAAGGATAAAACTCTCCTCGTCATCATCATATAGCTGCCTTAAGAAATTGGGGACGCCTTAGAGCCGCTTGCTCTAGGACTAATGATTCTTCCCTAGATTTGCGGGCCTCTCGCTCTTCTCGCTCTCGACAAGCAATTCTCCCATGGTCTTTTCATTACTCACTTGATCCTTGAAGTTTTGCATCATATCATTAAGTGATTTCATTGCGGTTTCAAGATCCCGGAGATTTCATGAGACAACGGCTCGGTGGAGTTTGAACCGTATGGTCTTGTGGAGGTTGGTCGTGATATGGATAGTCGTAATTGTTATAAGGAATTGGATTCTCGCTTGACAATCGAGTGAAATGGGACCTCCACAGATTACTACAACAAGAAACTGCTGAGTGCGGACAGTGAATCATATGGATTTTGGTCATATCCAAAGTTCGAGCATCACCGGAAAACTGCTCATAGACAAACGTGTTCCGGATTGACACTCAAATCCTTGGTGAGGACCTCCACAAAATTCACAAGAAGCATGTTGATTATATGAAGATGAGTCGGCCGTGGTGGGTAATGGAAAAGTTTGAAGAGTCGTTAAATGAGTTTCGATTAGGATCATAATCAAATGAATTCCTTGAACCACAAAATAAACAACTCCCGTTATGAATATCATTACCACATTGTACACATGTACACCAACGATGTGGTGAACCATAGAGGCTCACCACAACCGACACAAGGAATAAACGATTGCATTTGAGAGTTATGAAGAGGAATCGGTTTATTCAAAGGATCAACAAAACCAACATGGTGATCCGAATGACTATCAAGTCTCAAGAACATTCGGAAAAATCGGAGGTGGGACAAGTGGTGTGCTCGAGAGCTAGCAATTTCCACCACTTCCGTTATGGTCTCGGTTCGGTTCTTGAGAAACGTAAAGATTAGGCAAGTCATTCATGCGAGTCACCGTGTCAGATTCGCATGTTTGCTTTTAACCGTAAACCGTGAAAGTTTAGAATCAATTCTAGACGGCTTTTGAGTAATCGAGGATTAGATCTTAGGATAACCGTAGGTTGGACGTATTAGCACTTCCTTTATCGTAGGAAGTACGGTCCTTTGTCACCCCGGTTTTCTTTCCATTTCCCCTCGAAAGGTAATTAATGGATCTTCACGAACAACACGAATTCTAGACATTTGTGATAAAGTCCAAGCTTTTCACCGTCCTGCACTGTTCTCGAGAGATTCCATGAGAATAGAAGTTTAGAATCAAATGTATAGAGGGTAAAGGGATAAAGAATCAAAAGGGTAAGAGGGTAAAGAGGAATATTTTGGTATTTTGAAAACATTTTGCAAAAACAAAGGATGAAAATCTTTTGGGTTTTGATTTTTAAAAGATGGTATAAACAAGGAGTGATGTCAAATCACTAATCGCTAAACGTAAGACTATTAGCACTTGCCCGCAAGCGGGCGCCAAAATTTGATTGGTGCGAAACCGCCAAGTTTTCTCACGCGAATGATCACTTATGAATGACCAGCCGTAAGGAACTTAAAACAGCTCACACACCAACTCAATGAAGATCGGAGAGTATAGTGTTTCCCGTGTCGTTAAGTCCCAACGAGTCGCGGCGAGAATAGTCGACGATATAGTGATCGGGAGATTCGAGCGGAAAAAGGGATGTGATTGATTATAACTAAGAAAAAGCCCATAAACTACAGGGGCTTAAATGTAAATTAAAGAAAATTAAAAAGATAAAATCTATTAAATAAACGCTATCACTATTATTAAAATGATGTTTTTGTTCTTTTTGTTTTAATAAAACTTAATTAAAAACTACGTGACGTACAAACAAAAACGTGAAACTTACACAATATAAATCCTAAAAATATGAAAAATACATTTTTACAATCCTAATGATAAAAGAAAATTATTAGAAAAAGAAAATTAATTTTATAACTATTTATCTAATTATTATTAATTAAAAACTATTTTAACTATTAAATAATTACCTAAAATACAAGAAAATAGGAAATAAGGCTAGAAAAATAAAATTATGAAATGGAAAAGTCTAAAATATCAAACTAGAATTTTCAAAACTATTTTTGTATTTTTATGATTATTTTTCTATTTTCTATGAATTTTAAACTATTAAAAACTAATTAAAATATTTAAAAATACAAATTTAACTAAGAAAAATATGGAAAAATACTTTTTCTGCTTTTTATATTTATCTTAAACTATTAAAATTGAAAAACTATTTTTTGGAACTTTTTCTCAATTAATTGTATTTAAGGCTAATTAAAAATGATTAAAAACTAATTTTATTTAAGAAAAATAGCAAACAGTGTCTAAAAATAATGAAAATTTCAGGAAATACTAAAATATTATTCTAAAGCAGGAAAAATATAAAACTAAGGCTTTAGTGGAGAAATAAAGAGCTGCTATGTAAATGGGGGGAAAATAAGCACATGAAATAAGCAAATAAGCTCTACAGGGACCTAACAGATAAAATAAGCTATGGCATACTAAAACTACTCTAAAGGAACTGTCTACATCTAATCCTAACTCCTAATGAGTGATTTTCCAATGATTCAAGTAAACTGCTACACAAGCCAAATCAGATTCTGGACCCTACTTTTGAGCTTATCTAACGCCTTATCTAATAAGCAAGTGTGAAAACAAAAGTGGGATCTAAAGGCAACCTAGCGAGATCATAAATCCAGATTTGTAGCTAATAAGGACCAGAAATCAAGAAGCTAGAGACCAAATAAAAACTGCATAAAAACCAATAGCTGCTGATGCATAAACAGGACAGGACAGGTACCTAGTTTGAGCTTATTTATAAGCTTATCAGAAAAGCTTAAAGGTAAAACAGAATTGGGGTTTTGAAGACCACCTGACAAACTGTAAATGGACCAAAAATCAGGCCCTAACTAGTGAAAATGAACAGTGCACAGATGCTGCAAGATTTGTATAAAAACAGATTAAGACCTGCAGTTTTGACTTTTTAAATCAGAGACAAGGTTTGACTATATTGAGATTTAAATCCAAATAATGAACTGATAATGATGTAATAAGCTACAATCCAACTGAAACAAGCAAGCTTAACCAAATCTAAACCTAACTGCAACTTATGATCCACAAATTCCCAACAGATTAGAAAACGAGACTGAAATAGTGTAATATTGACTAAAGGCTCAAATGACAGCAAACTTTAGACAGAAATGGAAGTAATAGACTATAACAAGACTAAAGCAATAGATCTAACCCATTATTTGACCTCCTAAGCGCTTTAAAATGACAATCCAAACACTAGTTTATGAACCCAAAATGCATTTTAAATAATGAATTTCCGCAAATCCTATCTCAACTGATTTCCTTTTACTCAAATCAATCTTAAACCGATTTTAAACACAATGAAACCGTAATTAAATCAAGAACAGTTTGACTTATGAACTTTGACTAATGTTGACTTTTGTTGATCAAATCCAAAATTGCATGAATTTTAAATGCGGTCTTACAAAAGCAATTATAAGCTTAAATAAGCTTATCGAGCTTATAAATGAGTTGGTGGATTTGAACATAAACAATTAAAACCCGAAATTGCAACAGTTGACAGTAAATCATGAAATGTAGACAAAAGCTTGATTTGATACTTGAGTAGAATTTTAATACATCGAAATCGATTACTTTGATACAAGGAAGCTTTAAATTACAACTACGAATTTAATTAAGGCTAAGAAATTGAAAACGACATAAAGAAAAACATAAAACTAACTACTCTTGTTTCGACTTTCTCTTCCTTCTTTATACTTCAATATCATTCCACGTGTCCTTATGAGTGAATCCCACCACTTTTCCCGGCCAATGGGAGATTTTTGAGCATAATTGCCCATTTGATGGTTTTGGCGGAAACATGCATTTTGACCTCTGCTGACTTAGGCCGCAACTAGGGGGTGGATAGGTGACATGATGAAGTGGTTGAAGTTTTGAGTAGATAAGGTGATGGGAGGTGATGGGTGAAGCAGAGGTGTTGAGCAAGATACGGGAAGACAAACATGAGGTGGCGGGTACACCTGGAGTTTGATCGAGTGTTGACCAAGGGTCAAAAACAGGAAAGGTCAAGGGTTAAAATGGCGGGGTCATATGGGCTTTGATAGGTCCAAAATTGTTTTGACAAGGCATATTAATGATAAGGACTAAACATGTAATTCTTCAAACTTGAGGGCCATTCTGTAATTTTCTCAAAGTTAATACAAGGACCAATATTGACAAGCTTCAAAAGTACAAGGACCAAGTCTCGTCATTTTGCAATTTTCGAGGACCAAACTTGACAATTTTGAAAGTTCAGGACCTTTTCGCCATTTACAAAAGATTTATTCAAGGACCATTTTGACAAATTAGAATATTTCAGAACCTTGAATAACATTTCTCTTTATTTAGATTTACCAGGACTGCTTTTTGACAACTTTTGAAACTTGGGGACTAAACCGCCAATTATGCAAATTTGATCGCTTTTCACCGATTTTGATATTTTGCATTTAAAACACATAAAACACTTATTTGTGATATTTTTATCATTTTGATGCATTTCTGAGTGTTTTCAGATGTTTTTGCAGTTTAAATGGTACAAAAATGATGAGTATTTAGACACTCATCAGCCACCCCAAAAAAACTTTCTTCTAATGCTTTCAAGTTTACTAATGATACTTTTAGGAGCCTTGAAGTTTGAGAAGAAGTAGACTCCCAAGCTACTAAGAACGGATTTGAAGAGAGTAAACCGACCACCGAATGAGAGAACTTTAGCCTTCCATTTTGACAATCTTTTACGGAATCTTTCAAGAAGGGGGTTCCAATTTAACCATTTAGACATTTTGGCACCAACTGGGAGACCCAGATAAGTGCAAGGTAGATAACCTATTTGTGTAGCATAAGAGTTGGTTTCAAGTGCTGAAACACCAACACTATAGAACTTGCTTTTATTAAAATTGATTTTGAGACCGGAGGCAAGATAAAAGCAAGAGAGGATTCTAGACAAATTCTTGACGTTTTTTAAGGACCAATCTCCCATTATTAGAGCATCATCTGCAAATTGAAAATGAGAGACATGAGTTTTATCTTTTCCAATCTCAACACCTTTGAACAATCCTTTATGCTTAGCTTCAATAAGAACCACATTAAGAGCCTCAACTGCAATAATGAAAAGAAGGATGTGTTTGTTTTCTTAATAAATTTACTTAATACCTTTTAATGGTCTATAAATCTAAACCATTAATAACTTTTAATAATTAAGGTCTTTTTTTTCGTTAAGATGCATTAAGAGGTTCAAACCTCTTGCCCAACAAGACTTCGAGGAGGATTTTACTACCTCTTAATGATATCTAAACTAGTGTTTTGTATTATAATCATTTAGACGTTTAGAAAAACAAACAACATTATTTGATTCAGATTCAAAGTTTTCTGCCACAGATTCATATTCAAATTCAGATTTAGATGTGTAAATCAGATTCAGACTCAAAGACTTTTAATAAACAAACAACACTTTTTAGTTTTTAGTAGTTTAGATATGGGTCTTGTTGTCGGATGATGTTGTCATTTGGTTTTTCCCTTTTAAAGTCAATGGTTATCTATCTTCTTCAGATCACCATAACAAAAAGAAAAAAAATGTATTATGCAATCAACATGTTTGTGATCTAATAAGTGATAAAAGTTTTATGGAGTCCATCTAAAATTGATGCTAAATGAAAATGATTGTGGCAAGTCGCATTAATATTGATGTTCAAGATATCCCATTACTCAGAAATTGGCACATATACGATTATATCGAACTTTAGGTATTATGAAAATGTTTGGGAAAATGTTGTCAAGGTTTAACATACTAATGTGATTATGAATAAATTTAATGTATGGTTAGTTTTGAATTCACAAGATATTAGTGAAATTAATTTTGCTAATCTATGACCATTTTTCCTCCATCACAGTTCATTATAAACTGAGAGTTGTTCTCTTATCTAATACACACCAAGAAACACGACCTGCTCCTCTCCTTTTGTTTAATGTTCATCTCAACCTTGTGTGTATTCGATTCGTAATATAGGGAAGGCATGTATTGGTTTGCGTTGATATATACCCTTTTGTGCTAACTGTTGGGTTCAGTAAATACCCAAACCCCTTAATCTAGGATTTGAATAGAAAATAACCTAAGTGTTTAATCCGTTAAACACTATCGTGTCACCTGAGTGCATAGTCTCTCGGTGAGCCATCTTCGTGTTACTCAAGACAAGGCGAAGAAGAAGCCTCTCCACCAAGAAGGCGGAACTTAATGGGTGAAGACTAAGTCAAGAAGAAGATGGTGGATTCAATGAGTAATGACAATAACTCATCGAATCCCTAAGACTCTCTCTAATCAAGTTAGCATCAAGACAAACCAAGGAAGAGATCAAGGCTTTAAGATCAAGAATGAGCGGGACTAAGCGGGAAAAGTTTACCCAGATAAAACTAAGTCCCCAAGTGCTTTACCCAGATAAAACTAAGTCCCTATCTACTAAAGCCATATCTTCCCATTTATAGTAAGCGGCGATACTAAAGGATCTCTGTTAAGGAAAGGAGCTTCACCGCATGACTACAAATAGCAAAGTAAACAGTAATCAAATATATCTATATTCGTGATTACTGTGATCAATGTTTTTATCTTCTAGGTTAAAGTTAAATATCATACTTGTATAAATAGCATAAGAGAATGAGTGAAAAGTTTGAAGCTTGTGAATTGTAAAAACACACACACTCAAGCCAACTTTTCACTCTTCCAAATACAACTTTATCCTTGAGATAGCTCAGTGGGTTCTAAGAGTTGTGCTAAGACTTAGCCTCGAGCTAGAGGAGTCACCCCAAACTTTGTCATTTCAATCCCAAGTACTATTCCAAGTACTGGGTAACGATTCTTTGATTTATTTCTAATAAGAATATGATGTTGAAAATTACTTTATGTGTTTTACTTACGTTAATTTCACCATTATTCACTATTAAATTATTTTAAGTACTTAATTGTTTTTTTAAACGATAGTGAATAGGGAACAACAAGTGGTATCGAGATCGCCGATTATAAAACCTTTAAGCCGCTCTAAAACGCTTTTAAATCGGGATCCCTATGGTCAAACCGATGTACCCCAACTAGTCGATAAAAGGGTGGAGCTTATTCAAATTGCTGCCCCTAGCCATGAAGGCCCATCCGATACCAAGGAAAACAGATTATGGACCCAAACTTGAGTATAATACCTCCGTGGCTGGGGACTCAAACTCTCTCACAAACTTACACCGATACAAAACTCTTTTAAATGAACCGCAAATGATGGTGTTAAGTTGTCCAAACATGAGATTAATGTTGGTTTTGTCAATTGTCTCCTGAGAAGTGGTTGAACTTCTCTCGTGGACTTAGAAATGCAAATCATATTCAAAATCTTGAACTTCCCGAAATTTATGGAAATTTGTCTATGAGGAAAACCTCATCAATGACGATACCCGACTTAAAGAAGTCTCGTGAAGTCAAGAAGTCCCCGACCATCACCTCACCTATATCAACCGCTTCTTTTCTAACAATGTGGTTCAAGATTTTCAAGAAAATTCGATGATGAGCCTAATGAGAGATCAAGTGAGAGTACCTAAATGACCGAACGTTGAATTTCGTGAAAGGGCACTCCTTGCAAACTCTCGAAGGTTTATTAAAAGAAACAAAGGTTTTTCAACCGCTAAAGCAATGAGGACACCGAGTGCTTTAAGTGTCACAAAAGAGGTCACTTTGCAAAGCACTATTTTTCAAAACAATTTCTCAACCTCTTACATACCATCGTGGTCAAATCGGTCCTCGTGCTTTAGCTAATTTCAACCTAAAATCTATCGGCCTCATCAAAACTTTCGTAATAACCGACTGAACAAAACAATAGATTTTGAAGCTAAGTATAGGAAAATCAAAGCTAAGCTTGCATTACTTGAGGCGGTCCCTCGTAACCAAAAAGTGTTCAATCATGCGTGGTAAAACAAAGGTCTTGTTGTCAAACCTTCGATCGGGATGAAGAGCCGCCTCATCGATGATGAATGTGCATGTCACCAATCGATGGCCCTCTCGTAGGAAGACAAGCTAGTGTTGGAAAGAATCATGCCGTAAATGGAGAATGGGTCAACATCACAATGAAGAAGGTAAATATTCTACTTTCTATGGACGATGATTCGATTGGCGAGTCCTATATGAACTATATCAATGTTGATCTTAAGTTTGTAGAGGAGCAAAGACTAAATCTTTTTCTAAGTACAACAAGTTAAGTTTTGAATTGAATAAGTGTAGGATGAGCTACTTGTGTTAAAACAAAACAAGCTTGAGGCTATCACCTTACAAATTCAAAACACCGAATTAGTTAAAAGAAATCGTGCTCTTCAAGATGAAATTAAGAAAGAAAAAGAAATCATTGATAGTTGGACCAACAAGAATCCAAGAGTCATTGATCTTTGGGTGCCCCCAAGAGCAAAAAGAGAGTCATAGGTGAACATCATCTTCCGACTCTCACAACAAAGACCGAGTCCTAAACCATTTGTGTCCGGTGGCATGATTACCAATATGTTGTCTGCTCCCAAGCCCGGTGATTGGATTGAAAGACTTAATCCCGAGAGTAAGCTTCCTAACTTTGACTCGAAGAATTCTAGAGTCGAAAGTCAAGCTCTAAAGAGCATGTTGATTCCTGATGTGCCCAAGAGCACCGAACACATCTCCGAGTCTCAAGATGAATCTCAAGCACCACTTCCACCTTTGGAACCTCTTCGAGTGCCGATCCTAGCTCGAGCTTACTCCATTACAATACAATCCACACTCTCCTAAAGAAAGGTCCGACTTGGTAGAACCATCCCGAAAAGACCATCAAAACCAACTCAACAAGAATCCACCCCATCGAAACTTTGATATCCTCTCGTCCCCACCGAAGCCGATCGATTCAAAGAATCGATCGAACTTGTGAGAAGCTAATCGACAAAATGGAATCCATTGAAAAGGTCCCCGAATCAATCAAGGAGACAAAGTCTTCCTCTAGTTCCTCAAAGTCAAAAGCCACCACCAAAACAAGCGTAGTGTGATATGTGCCACTATACCACCACACCACCGACAACTGTTATAGAATCCTTTTTGCATGATCCGCAAAAGGATGATCACGTAATCACGACCACTTGCAATATGTAAGCTCTCTCAACAAGCAAACTACACCAAAGTTGGTCATCAAGATGCTTCTTCATCCAAGTCACCAAAAGTTGAGAGCAAAGCGTTTTCCTCCTTGCCCACACCGTGGCTTTAATGATCATCGCCTCGATTATTGTCTTATGAACATATGCCGTGATATTTGCGGTAACACATCTCATAAGACATCCCAAAGATGACAATGTCATCCATGCAAGGAGAAGTTCAAAGCAACCCAAATCCACCGAGTCATCCTCGGCCTCTAAATGCAAAACATGTGGTAGCTCATTGACTCCACCACCGACCATGAATCGATTGCTCAATTCAAAGAGACCATGAGACCCAAGCCCACTAGTAAGTGGGTCACGAAGAGAAACTAATTCGCTTACTACTTGTGTAGAGACATGCTGTGGAGCCTATCCGCATCTAGACAAAGGATGTTCAAGAAGCATGACCGTGTGAAGGAATATTTGCACAAGTATGTAAAGGAACCAGGCCCAAGGTAGTATTTAGTGATAACTCATCATGTCCCACTAAAGGTTATGGTTCAAGAACCGCAATGGAATAGTTTTCTAGGATTGCTTATGTCAATGGTCTCAAATACAATCTCATCGCTGTCACCGCCTATGTGATGCTAAGTACATTGTACAATTCAATGACAAACAAGGTACCATTTTCAATGCCAACAAGGAAGTTGTGTTGATTGCTCCAGAGAGACGATGTTTATGTCTTAGACATTTCAACTCTCTAAAGATGGAACTCGCTCTTTGCCAAAGCCATCGAAACTATCAACCGGTTGTGGCACAAGAGACTCTCACACTTAAACTTCAAAACATCAACAACTTGGCAAAACAAAATAAGGCTCTTGGCTTACCATCACCGGTTTTGCAAAGATAAACCATGCTCACTGTGAAAAAGCAAACATAAAAGAGCATCTTTCAAAACCAAGCAAAATTTCTATCAAAAGTCGCTTCACCTCTTGCATATGGATCTCTTTGGACCACCACCCTAGATCAATCCAAAGATGAGAAGTATACACTTGTCATTGTTGATGAGTTTTCAAGATACACTTGGGTATACTTTCTTTCCAAAAGAGTCAGCAAATGATACTATATCGTGAACATTGAAAACCGTAATGACATTACAAAGGAAACAAATCGAATCGACAATGGTATCAATTTAGAAATGCCGAGCTTGAGAGTTTCGTGATGAGAAGGAATCTCCCAAAATTTCTCATCTCCTTATACCCCTAAACGTAATGGGGTAGCCGAAAGGAAAACAGAACTCTCATTGAGGTCGCAAGAACCATGTTAAATGGCTCCGCCTTTCAAAGCATTTCGATCAAGCGCTTAAGACAAACTGTTACACTCAAAACAGTCAATCATTGTCAAAAGACATAATAAAACCCCATATGAGATATTCAAAGGTATACTTCCCGACATCGCCTACTTTCATGTGTTTGGATGTCCGTGTTTATTCATAACCACAAGGATCATCTAGGCAAGTTCGATGCTAAAGTCGATGATGGATACTTTCTAGGTTACTCATTGATCTCTAAAGCCTTCGTGGTATTTAACACAAGGAGACAACAAGTTGAGGAAACTTTTCATGTCACCTTTGATGAAAGTGTAGAAAGCATCGAGTTCACCAACACTTCTGGAGGATATAGAATTGACAACTCATCAAGATATCCTCCGATGAGTACAACTCAAACCAATTCCTCATACCAAGCTAATGCCGACATCTCATATTATGTCTTACCTCACAACCCGTCACAACAAACTATCGCTGAATTCATTGATAATCGCCGCCCCTGCTGGATAGGTAACATCGATCCAAATGATCGTGATCCTCAGAACTCAAGAACCTCTACCGTAACAAGACACCTCAACAGATGATCTAAATGATCATGTGGCTCTTTGCACTTGAACTCACACCAACTCCCAAAGGACATCTTCTAGCTCGCATCCTGCACCACAATGTAAGTGGACAAGATCTCGTGACATTGAGCTTGTAAACATCATTGGTGAACCCATCGAGGCATGCTCACTAGAAGCATGGCGGCTAACTTAATCGCAACTTCACCAATGAATGTCTATATGTCGATTACTCATCGAGATAGAACCCAAAAGTGTCACCGAGGCTCTAAAATACCCAAGCCGGGTTCAAGTTATGCAAGAAGAATCGCACAGCTTGATAAAAACAACGCCATGACCTTGATCAAATGTCCTCATGATGTAGTAGTCATAGGAATGAAGTGGGTTTCGTAAACAAAACCGATGAAAACGGCATCGCTATTAAAAACAAAGCTGACTTGTAGCCAAAGGTTACAATCAACAAGAAGGCATTGACTATGATGAAACATTTGCCCTGTTGCAAGAATGGAAGCCATCAGATCTTCCTTGCATATGCAACATACATGAACTTCGTGGTCTACCAAATGGATGTTAAAAGTGCATTCTTAAATGGTGATCTCAAGGAAGATGTATATGTTCAAAGAACCTCCGTGCTTGAGAGTAGTGAATTCTCGACTATGTCTACAAGCTTGACAAAGCCCTTTATGGACTTAAACAAGCTCCCGTGGCATGGTATGAAACTCTCTCAACTTTCCTATTACAAAACAAGTTTGTCGAGGAAAGATAGACAACACAATCGCTTGTCTATAGAACTCAACAGATGTGACATCGTCCAAGTGTATGTTGATGACATCATCTTTGGTTCAACAAACTACAACTTTGCAAACAGCTTGAAAACCGATGACAAAGAAGTTTGAAATGAGCATGACGGGGAACTCACATACTTTCTTGGACTACAAATCGCAAACTCATAAAGGAATATCCATCACCAAGAGAAATACACCGTAAATCTCTTGAAGAAATATGAAATATCTCGATCGTGCCTCAAGAAAGACTCCAATGGTCCCACCTAACAACCTTGGACCCGATCTCACCGGCAAATCACCAATCAAACTCATTTCGTAGGATTGTAGGCTCACCGATGTATCTAATCGCTTCTAGACCGGACATCCAATTCTCGGCCCGTCTAATAGCAAGATATCACCAATCCTAAAGAATCCCATCTCACCGCAGCCAAAAGAAAACTCGTGTACTCAAGGGAACCCCAAACCTTGGACTCTATTATCCAAAATGCTCGTGGTTTGATCTCGCGGTTACTCGATTCCGATTATGTCGCCGCAACATGGACAAAAAATACCTCGTGGTCCCGCTAATTTCGAGGAAAACTAGTTTGTTGGAGTGCTAAAAGCAACAATCGGTGGCTATGTCCTCGTGTGAAGTCAATATGTAGTCGCAGCAGATGTTGTGCCAATGTATTATGGTCGAAAAGTCAACTCAATGACTATGACATCCATTACAAAATGGTGCCCATCTTCGTGATAACACCGCTATTGCAATCTCCAACAACCTTGTCCTCCACCAAAGAACCAAACACATTGATATCGATATCACTTCATCGTGGATCACATAATGAAGGGAGACATTGAACTTCATTTCATCCCTACTAAATATCAACTCGGCCGATATCTTCACAAAACCCTCGATGAACCTACCTTCAGAGACCGAAGTTGAATTGGGAATGCTTGACATTGAAAGTCGTATCTCAAAACCAATCTCAAGAAGTTCTCTCAAATTGGTCATCCTCCCCGAACATCCAAAACAACCTCTCACCGAATGAGTAAGACTCATTCGTGGTCCGTGACATTTGACAAAGAGCATTGAATGAGTAACTAAATGATCCAAGTATCATTTACTTAAATGTCCTAGGTTGGTAACTATGCTAATTTAATATAGGAATATATGTCTCTTTGTTCATCGTCATCCCACTTGGCATTTAATGCTCTCACAAAATATCAAATTGATATTTTATCTTCGCAAAGTGCACTTTACCGCATCGCAATCGCTCCTTGAAAAACGGGATTTTATCATGGGTAATGGAGTGGTAGCTTTAAATGTGAAAATTCAAACGTTTTTCAAAACCGACGTTAATATTCCCATTTGTGCACAAATCACCCTCTTACCACTCTATAAATACCTCTTCCAACACAAACAAACACACACATATTTATTTTCTCGCAACAAAACTCACAAAATCATTTCTAAACTCGAAATATTTGTGTGTGCTCAAAACTCTTCGCACCTCTTTTGGAAAACCCTTCTTGTAAACATTTACAAAAGTTTTTCATCACAAACTTGAGAGATCAAAAAACTTTGATTAATTCTAGTCAAAATATTTTCAAAACCCTAAAATCTTTTAATGGAAATGGCTAGAACTCAATCTCTCCGCTTGCTTCTCGTGGGTAGGGATCTTACAAATGTTGAATTTAAAACTAATAATGTCATAGGCAACTTTGAATACCCCGAACCGTCTCGACCTACAAAGACATTATGAAATTTTTGTTTAATTGCCCACCGAAAACGGCCTTTGTTGGTGTCCTCCATTGTTTACCAAAATCTCCTCGTGGAATTTTGGGCAACAACCAAGGCCTATGACCCGACACCCTCATCGATGAGAACAACCTCGCACCTCTCAAATAATATCTCATCGATTCGGTCTTCACGGGGCAACAACGATTCACCCGGATTACAAAACGTTTTGCACTTCAATGTGGTGGATTACAATAAAGGTGTTTATGTCGCCCACCGAACCTTCCACAAATGAAGGATGGGTTAAAACAAATCATTTTAGATCCAACTTTTTAGACAAGACCCCAACACCAAAAGCTCTTTTCCGTGGCTTGAGGATCCTATTCACTTTGTGATTCAGTCCTCTATGGAACCACTCATCCACCGAACAAGTTAACTCTATTCGATTGATGATGGCATACCGCTTGATGAATGGGGCCACTGTTACATAGGGGAGATCATTTACGGTGATCTCGTGACCAAGCTACAAAGCAAAACTAGACGAAATACGCTTCAGATCCTAGGTTTGTCTCTTGTGCTTTGAAAGTGTTACTGGGTACAAACTATCCTCAGAAGAAAATTTTGGTGCTTTACCTGCATCCCGAGCCAATCAAATTTTCAAAAGACCCATCCCTTGTCACTCCTATTGAATTGACGGCCCACATGATTGTCAGAACAATCGAGGGATCAAGGTTCCAAACCCCGCTCCCAAAAAGAGAAAGGGAAGTCTCAGATCGAATAAGACTAAACCAAAGTCTCGGGGCCCGAGGCTTCAGAACACCGCCTAAAAGGCACAAAAGCCCGAGACTAAACAGACACCCACCGACTGTGCAACATCCACCCCGTGACAACGAAGGACACCGACACATCACAAGCCTGCTCTTGGTCACATCTACTACTCCCCAAGATCCGTAGGAAACAAACAACCCACGGTAGGGGAGCCTTCCACTACGCCCGATGATGACATTAAAAATCCAAGTCTTTGTCTCGAGGGCACACCGATCAATCCCAAAGACTGGGGAAACAAACAACCCACCGATAGGGATACAACAATCACCGACTCCGCCAAAGGCACTGGAAACACCCACCGGTGTCTCGGGGTCACTGGGGAAAAAGACTCGAGGAAAGAAACAACCCACCGATACGGAACCCAAAACCAATCCCGACCGGAGAAGGCACTGGAAACTCCACCAAAGGTCCGAGGGTCAACGGGGACAAAGACTCAGAGGATATATACCACCAACGATATGGAACCCATTACCAACCCCTTACTCACAATTGCCGATGTCACCGGTATTCTATTCTCGAGGATGAACTTGTCAAATCAAGATGAAATTTTATCATCCGAGAAGAAATGGACGCCGAGGTTCAATCGAACAAGAGCCTCACCGATCCAAAGGAGCATCTTGAGTCACCATTTCATCCGTAAGATAATGACTCGACTCCTCATCATCCAGCTCTGGGAATTTAACCGCTTTGACAACATTCTTCCAACATCGAAAGATACCGTTCGTTGGATCACTAAAGCCTCAAGGAAGTCAGACACCTGGTTATGAACAATTTTGGGATCAACACATCGAAGCGGCAGCAACCATTACCGATCTTCGATCCGATGTGCTCACCTTCAATGAAAATGTTCATGAGTACGAGATCTCATGTACCAACACCTTATCGATCGATGAAAACTCGTTAATTTTCTCAAGCATCTTCACCATGTGGAGTTAAAATTGATGAAATCGGGATGTCATAAAGAAGACCCAAAGACTCAATACCAATGCGATGGAAGCCATCGAGGTATGTGAAAAATTCATCTCGACTCACCGAATCGATTGAAATGCTACAACCGCAAATGTTCGTGGTCTCCAATCTTCGCCTCGGCCTCTTCAAACCTCAGTGGACTCTTTGAACACTCGTGTAGTCGCTATGGCTCAGCCTCATCTTCTATGGTCCGGAATCTGGTCCCCGAATGACCGTGATTGAGATCTCTCGTGCTAACCTCGATGCAAAGGTCACAGATATTTCAGAGATTAAGGCCATGATCACCAAATCTATCAGCCTTCATGGTCAAGGGACTCCGCCCCTCAAGACCAACTCCAACTCTTGCCCTCAATGAAGTTCCCAGAATGCTGAGGGGAGAATATCAAGAAACCTCTTCACACCGAGGGGAGCAAACACCACCGCCTCTCAGCCCCACATCATCTACACCGCCTCAAGAATACCCATCTCCTCACTACCACCACAAACATCAACAACAACAACACCGACGGTCACAACATCAATCATGACAACACCACCACCCTTAGTTGCATCATCTTCTCTGCCGGGATGAGGCAAAGGCATAATGACAAGCTCACGAGCCCGAGAAGATTCCTATAAAATCGGTGACACCGAGTACCGCCACACCACAACAAATGAGTAAACATCTTGCTAAAGAAGAAAGAAGATTGAAACTAGTGAGGAAGAGAAAAGGAACAGAGAAGCATCGAAAAGGTTGTCGCCAAGAAGCCGAGAACATGGGATTAGATGCAAGCAAGCTCCAAAAGGGTCAGCGGTCAAAGTTCAAGGATGCTCAGTCGCCGGATGGTCTGCTATGAGAAAGCCGTTTGAAGCAAAGAAAAAGAAAGTCAAGATGTCGACAAGAACGAATTGATCATTACAACTGGACAATGACAAGTCAAGGTAACTCGAAAGGATCATCGATATCAAAATCATCCCCAACTCCAAACCATCAAGCTATGAATGTATATGGGGCCGATAAGAGACATTTCGAGATTCATGATCCCTTTACCTTTGTTGACTTTGGGATCATCGAACTCAATGAGCTAGGTCCAATCATTGAGTCTAAAAGGAATGCAGCTTGTTAAGGACCGATGAAAATGCTCAAGAAAAGATATGAAAGGTGAGAGATGCACCAACCCAACTGGAATTCAACTCGCTTTGATCGCTCCTCAAGGATCTCAACCACAAGCATCCACGGCAAAAGGAAGAGAGTTGAGTTCCATCCTCGAAATCAAAGTGCTCGGCTTAGAATGCAACAGAGTTTGCTCGAGGTGTAAAATTTGTGAATCGTCTAGTGATTGAAAAGCTCGAAAGAGGGCTATTTTTCATTGATGTCTACGGAACCCAAAGTGATATGTGCTAAAACACATATAATTTCTTTAACAAATCGTACCCAAAATAACCAAGAAAGAGCCGTTTATTGCTAATATTCATTGTATTCTTGAGTTTATGCATGTGCAGGTATGGATATGTCAAAACACGTAAAAGATAACCAAATCAGACGAAAATCCGAGCACGAGAGATTAAGAGAGCTAAAGCTGAGCCGGGAGGTCAAAATTGTGCATTTGTGAAGATTTTATTCTCCGAGGATTATTTTTGAAAGATACAATCAAGTTTGCAGAATTGTCAGAAATAGTCCCTGAACTTTCAATCATTTGGCAGAAATTACCCTCAAGTTTCAGAAAATGGCAAGTTTGGCCCTTGGTATATATGAGATTGTCAAGATTAGTCCTTGGATAACATTTTCAGAATGTACACATTTGGTCCTTGAAAAATCAGTTTGTACAAGTTTAACCCTTATAAGCTTCTATGTATTCATTGTTAGTCCAAGACCATCTTTTATTACACTAGCCCAAATAAAGCCCAAAACCCACGATCCTATAGCCATATAATACCCGGTATACCCAACCCGTGTACCCTTTTACCCAGGTCAACCCATTTCTTTACCCGGTCAAACAAACCAAAAAAATATAAAAAACCCACAGGCGCCAAAAATCCCCCAATATATCCCAGGCACATGAACCCTAGAAATCCCACACGCTCAAATCACTCAAACTCACACGATTCTAGCCTAATTAAATACCCATATCTGACACGTGACTGACACACGGTTGCCACGCTGGCAATCCGTGTGTCACATCACAACATTCCTTCACGTGATTGGTTGAGATGACTTAGGCATTTGATCCAAGGGCTGCTAATTGAATGGACACGTATGGGATTTGATCAAAGGGCTGATATCTATCCAGAGAAAGCACAGATACAACTTCCAGATCCTTCCAAGACCTTGAGCTCAAGTATAAAAGGACCTCTTCATCACGGATTAGAGACACATCTCTCTTTCCTTCTTATTTTCTGTAGCTTAAAATTATATTGTATTCAGTTTTCAATTTAGTTTTATATTTCAGTTTTTGTAATTTACTTTTGTACTCAGATTATTAATGAAATTAAGATTTAGTTATCAAGTCTTTGATTAAGTTGTTTATCATTTGAATCTGTTTATTATTATTGTTTGAAACTTGTTTCATCAATTAAAATTTGTTTTCACTTATTTCTTCTTTAAGTATAAAATACAAAAAATCGAAAAATAGTTGAAAAATAAAAATATCTCAAATCTTCTTAAAAGCTTCTAATAAGCTTTGCTCTACGCTTCATTAAGCCTTGTTAAGCTTCCTCGTTAGCTTATTTAAGGTTTACATTTGTTTCACTTTTCATTCTCTCAAATCTCAAAATAGTCAAACAAAGTCAATCTGTGATGCATTTGGAAGTCGGATTTGGTTAAGCGACTAATCGGTTTGGAATGGGGTTAAGTTGAGTGATTTGGAGTGGTATTAGTCTAGAATAGTGGTATTTGGTTCCCGGATAAGTCGCAAATAAGTTGGACCAATCTGTGAGTACTTATTCTATTTCCATATCGATATAATCAGATATTCTATTTGTGTTTGAATCGTGGTTATTAATAGCTTAGATCTGCTCATTTAGTTGTTATTAGGTTATATTGATTCGATTTGATGTTAAGCATAAGCTAGATAATCATTTAAGTAGAATAGTAGCAAAACAAGTTAGTATAAGGGAGTTTGGATCTCATTAATTAATCTAAGTTAGAGGTTGATTCAAGAGATAATTGTAGTCGCTATAGTCTTAAGTTTATGCACCTAGATAGTCTTAGTCCTTAAATTTGCATCTTAGAATACTAAAAGTCAAAATCACCTCAAATCTGCCCTAGGTTCATATCTCATAGGATTTTTAGAAATCATAAGCTTGATTTAGGTTTAGATATTATTAGAAGCTTGATTCAACTTTAGTTTAGCTAATAACATCACAATCGGCTCATAACATTGAATCAAATCTCATATTGGTCAAATTTCAAGTCTCATTATAAAAGTCAAAGTGGTCAAAGTTGTTTTTCACAAAACTTAGTGGATGTTTCATAGCTTCATTTCGATCCAATTTTGTTGAAAACTGGGACAATTAAGTTCACCGGTCAAGTTTTCATAAATCATTTTTGGGAATTTTGGAATTTTCATAAGCTCTAAATCATTTGTGCATTCAATGGTTTTTTCTCGCTCACACTCAAGAATCATCGAGTGTGAAATGCCTTTTTGTGCCTTCCACAAGCTTCATTTTAGCTTGTTTGAATCAATTTTGGTATAAGTGATCTTTGCCTAGTGGTTTGTAGTTCCTCATATCTGGTTTTCATTTGGGCTTATTGGATAAGCTGTTGCAGTTGCTTAAAGTAGATAGGATATAGGCTGTTCTCATTAGAAATCCAAATAAGCCATTTCAGTTTAATCAGCACTTTAGAAGTTTAGGATAGTTGTAATTGGTTGATTTTAAGTAGTTTTAGAATAATCTAGCTTCTGTGTTCAATTGGTGCCTTCTAGTGCTTTATAGCTTATTCTTAAGTGCTTATTCCTTAAGCAGTTACACTACAGCTTCTATATCTTACACATAAGCATAGTTTTTAATATTTTTTATAAACTTAGAATATAATTTTAGACTTTTCCTGAATTTTTCATATTTTTCCAGCACTGTTTGATACTTTTCTTATTTTAAATCAGTTTTTAAGACTTTTTAAATAGCTTTTAATACAAATAAATTAGAAAAGCTTCAAAAAAATACGTTTTCAATTTTCATAGATTAAGAAAATATAAAAGCAAAAAATAATTTTTCCATATTTTTTTAGTTAAATTTATAATTTTGGCCATTTAATTAGTTTTAAATAGTTTTTAATTCATATAAAATAGAAAAAAGTTCAGAAAAATACAATTCCAGTTTTGAAAAGTCTTTTGAGTTATTTTAGATTTTTAAAAAATAGTTTCATAATTTTCCCCTTTGTTTTCATAATTTTTAGTATTTTAAATTAGTTTTACAAGTTTAAAATTAGTTTTTAATTCAAATAAATAAAAGAAAAATCATAAAAATTAGTTTTTAAATCATAATTAAGTTTTAAATTGCATTTTTAGAGTAAAAGTAATTTTTGATCATTTTTAGGAGTTAGATTAGACGTAGTCGCATTTTATTTACATTTCGTTTATTACGTTTTAGTTAAATCTCGTACTTAGGATTCCCCGTAGTTTAATTTCCCTTAATTTCTTTCCCAATTCCCGTAGTTTTTTAATAATCAAAATCATTAATCCAAAACATCGAGCATTAAAATTCCAAACCTCAAACGACGTTGGCAATTCACGCCTCGTTGGGAAACGATTCGGGTTGACTAATCCGTATCAACGATCACACACGGGATTTGATTTAATATTCTTTTTCCTAAAGGAATTTTGAATCTATCTTCGTGATTATTTTGATATCGATATTGAGGTTTTATCCATACACTAATACCCCTAAGCCTAAACATTACACACGAATCAAATTTTGGCGCCGCTGCCGGGGAGGTTGTGTCGCGACAATATTGTTAACGGTTTGACGATTAGTGACTCGAGATCCTTCCTTCGTGAAGTTACTATTTTTCTAAAATTCAAAAAAGTAAAAAATATTTTCCTTTTTCCTTTATATATATATATCATATTAAAAATACAAAAGATTTTTTCTTGTGTTTTTGAGCTAAAATAGAATCCACCAATTATATAACATTCTCAACGGAGGTGTTATCATTAATAAGTTCCCAACCAAAGATCAAAAACTTGCCTTTGTGTCGCTTGTGAATCGATTTATTTCTATCGGATAAACAAACCGTGTGGTGGGTATAAGGACGGCCCGACATTAAATTGCGGTGAAAAGAGGCGGGTTTTAATAAGCTTCGCACCGACCTAAAAAGCTTCTCCGCCGCTTGTGCGTTTGTCTTATAGAAGTGATTTATTCACTTGGGATTATTAGTTAAGTTCATTGTGTTTTCGAATACCGTTTCATTTTAATTGCCTTAGTTTTTAAAGTGCATGCGCACTCGCTCTCGATCACGACGTAATCGTAATCGAAGAATAGACGCACTCGAGTTACGTACTATCGTTGAAGAACCCGTCATGGCAGACACTCGAACGATGAACGAGTTACTTCAAGCTCCGTGAGCGGCTACGGTGATGCTATCGTATTTCCACCAATTAACACCGAAAATTTTGAACTAAAACAAATTTAATACAATTGGTGTCTAACAAACCTTTTTGTGGTTTAGATCATGAGGAGCCCCACGCACACCTCCGTTGGTTTAATCAAGTTGCTTCTACGATTAACTTTCGGCGCCTCTCATGAGTCGATTAAGTTGAGATTATTTCCATTTTCCTTGAGGGCAGCCCGGACTTGGCTCGAAAAAGAACCCCTCACTTAATTACAACATGGGAAGACCTTTCTAAGAAATTTGTGAACCAATTCTTTCCTCCGTCAAAATTACAATGTTACGAAATCAAATCATAAATTTTCAACAAAAATTTGACGAAAGTTTTGAGAAGCATGGGATAGATTCAAGGAACTTTTACGAAAATGCCCAAATCATGGTTTTACCGATCTTCATCGATTGATACGTTCTATAATGCTCTAACTCCGTCCGATCAAGATTCGCTTAACGCGCCACGGTGGTAATATCTTGAGTCGTATGCCCACCGATATTAGAACGATTATTGAAAATAAGTCAAAAGTTTCTTCGTCTAGAAACCGACCGGTTGTTTCTAAGATCACTTGAATGATAACTATGTTCGAGAGAAGTGAGTTAAGTGATCTCACTCGATGCTATTAATTCTATGATGAGAGAGTTTAAGAGTCAGAAATCCGAACAAGTCAAAGCCGTTACCGAAACATGTGTTATTTGTGGTGGTCCTCATCCATACTATAATTGTCAAGCCACCGATGGCGATCTCAGAGATGCTTCCGTAGCCTCTGCTAATCCGGTTCAAAATCAAAACCAAGGATACCGTGCCAACCAAATGGGACCACCCGGTTTTGCACCCGTTCCTCAACAAAACCAAAACCGTTATTCAAACCAATCTTATAATCAAAACCAAGGAGCCAATCTCAATCATGGTAATCAAAACTACCAAGCTCCTCCACCTCAAGTTTATCAACAACCTCCTCAACAACAATATCAACCACCTCATCAAGTTGTTCCAAACAACGAGTTTCTGTCTTACATGAAGAATTCCGACAACACCATTAAAAGTTTGCAAACTCAAATCACCAGCATGAGGAATGATTTCAAAAGAGAAATGGAAGCTACGAGTAACAAGCAGATGAGTGAAATGAGGAATATGATGGCTAGTTTCTTTCAAGCTAATCAAGCTTCTACATCTTATTCTCAACCCTCGGGTTCCGGTTCTCTTCCGAGTAATACGATTCCTAACCCGAGAGGTGACATGAAAGCGATCACTACCCGAAGTGGTGTTGCTTACGATGGACCCACGGTTCCTACCACTATTTCTTCTTCTCCATCTCGTGTGGTGGACCGTGAGACCGGGGTGACAAAGGACCCGGTGCTTCCTACTAATAAGGGGAGTACCGAGAATGTCCAACCCACGGTTGTCCCGACGTCTGAACCCAAGGATGCTCCGGTTAGTGCTGAAAAGACTAATCCAAAAACAACACTTCCGTACTCGTCAAGGATGAATGATCAAAAGCAACGTGAACAAGCAAATCTTCAAATGGAAAAATTCTTTCAAATATTTCAAGATCTTCACTTCGAAATTAGCTTCGCGGATGCTCTTCTTCTCATGCCTAAGTTTGTTTCGACACTAAAAGGATTGTTAAGTAACAAAGAGAAAATTTTGGATTTGGCAACAACGTCTTTGAATGAGAATTGTTCGGCGGTTATTCTCAAGAAACTTCCCGAAAAGTTAGGTGACCCCGGCAAGTTCCTCATTCCGTGCGATTTTCAAGGAATTATTCAGTGCTCCGCCTTGGCCGATCTTGGCGCGAGTATCAATTTGATGCCGAAATCAATTTACGATAAACTTTCATTGCCCCCACTTACCCCAACATGTATGACCCTCGAGCTAGCCGACCGTACTACGACAAAACCAATCGGTATAGCCGAGGATGTTTTGTTAAAGTGGGAAGTTCGATTTCCAGATTTTGTTGTCGTTGATTTCGATGCCGACCCTCGAGTACCCCTTATTCTCGGAAGATGTTTCTTAAGGACGGGCCATGCGTTAATTGATGTTTATGAAGGAGAAATCACTTTAAGAGTTGGAAAAGAAGCCGTCACGTTTAACGTTAACCATACTTCTAAATCTTTAACCTACCAATATGATGTGGCCAAAATTAATGACACCGAGGTGACAAAGGACCCGGGAATTCCTACTAATAATGGAAGTACCAAAAACGTCCAACCTCCGGTGGTTCAAAAAGTTGGGCCTAAATCATCGAGAATTGATCCGAGCCTTTCACGTTTTACGGTTAAGAGTTTATCGACGATACGTGCTGAGCAAAGGAAGAAATTAGAAAAGGAGACTACAACGGTTGTGGTGGAAAATGCTAGCTCTAAGAGCACACCACTTGTCCCACCTCCGCTTCGTATATGATTGATCTTGTTCCTAAAACGTCGAGATTTCTTTGAGTGGCAATCCCACTCCTTCTTCTCGAAAATATGGAACTTTCTTCTAAACAAATCATTTATGATTCTTCCTCTTCCTCACTCAATATGAGGAGGATGATTCTATCATGAAAGAAATCGAGGCTTATTTGAAAAGTGATTCGCCACCGAAATTGATAACGCCGACATCGACATCGAAGGAGATATTCGTTTAATCGAAGAAATGCTCTATTCACTCTCTCCGAAAGAAAATGAAATTAAAGAAGTCAAGCCGTCTACTAATCCTTCGGAGCCCGAGCTCAAGGAATCTTCCATTGATTTACTTCTCGAGGAGTTCGCCGATGAACTCGCTCGCATGGATCCTCTTCCACCGGGAAGTGAGGATGACGTCTTTGATTTTAGAGCCGACTTACGCGAAATTGAATATTTGTTATATCAAGATCCGTCGATTTACTTCGAGAAGTTCACCGATGAACTTGCTCCCACCAACTCGATTCTTTCCGAAAATGAAGAAAAAGAATACGATGATCCGTTTTTCCCGAAGAAAGATAAGAAAGTGAAGATTTCGACTGATGAGCTTGAGGTCCCACACTATTTTTTATCCGAGAGTGATTCCTCTTCTCGTGAGGATTTTCACGTAGATGATACGTTGATTTCGTTCCTTTCCGAGGACAAGATTTTTAACCCTGGGATACTCATCGGAGAGGACATTCATAAAACAAAAGTTAACCGGAAAAAGGATCCTCTCTTGGATGCCTTCGTTGATGAACCTTCAAGTAACACTTTTCTGTACCATGGACTCCCTTCTTCTATGGAGTCGTTTCTCTTTGATCCGTCATCCCGACGTCCGCCCGCAAAACCACCGGATGATGGATCACTTTTTCTTGTTATACCTTATGTGAGTTCGGGAGATGTTATCCCATTTGTGCTTAAACCCGACACTTTCTTTCTCTCCCAACCCACCCATTCTCTTTCCCTCCGGAGTGAGGATACCATCTTTGATCCGGGTATCCTTCCGCTTGCTTCCCCAAGGACAAATGAATTCGGGGACGAGTCATGCTAGCGACTCGGTGATCAAAAACGAGAGCGCTTCGTGGGAGGCACCCCATGCTTATCTCTATCTTCTTTCTATTTTCTAATAAGTGACTTGAAGGGGTTAGCCTCTTGATTTCTCGTGTTTGGTTGTTTGTGATGTTGTGTTTAGGATGTTCCCGATATGAAGACTCTCGTGCTCGAAGTTTGTCTTTTCTCCACTCGAGTTTCATGATCGTTGCTGATGGAAATCCGATATCCGAAATCTTATCGACTAACGTTTATCTTCTAGCATACTTAATAAACGGCTTTTAGATTTTCGTTGATACCCTTGCCTTTAAACATTGAGGACAATGTTTCGTTTTAGTCTGGGGTGGGTAATCTTCGATTTGATTTGACCGCACTTGCTTATTTTTTGTCATGTATTCTCGCAACCCCGTTTTTCCTTAGAAATGAAAAATTGTGCAAAATGTGAAAATTTAAAAATTTTTAAGCTTTTGTTAGTTTTATGATCGAAAAGTTCTTGCTAGTCTCTTAGAAGTTACTTTAAATATGCGTTTTCTTGAAATAGCCTTTGCTAATTGCTTAGACAAGAGGCTATAAAATGCGATTCTAGCTCACAAGGCCAAGAATTTGCAAGTCTCCTAAGTGATTTTAAATATGCTGAAGCTTAACCAAGAATTTGCTAGTTTCTTATAAGTGACTTTAAAATGCGAGACTTGAGATTATTTGACGAAGCATTGCTAAGTTAATATATGTTTTGACACCTTGTTGACTTTCCATTGGTGAGAGTAGGAATAGAATTACGACTTGACGGGCGTGTTGAGCCCTAGCTTGTTCCCTTAACCATAGATAATCTAAAAATTATCGGCTAAGCATCCGCGGATCTCATTATTTGGGATTTTAAATTTGCGGAGATCGAGAAATGATAGAGTTACTTATGAGTTTAGATGCTAAGCGTGGAGTAGTTGGTTCTCTTTAGAGCCCATCGAAGGTACTTATGGCTTTTTGTTCCCACAAAATTGTTTCACCCCATATCTGTTAAATAAATAATTAGAGATGTTGAGTTTTTGGCGATAGTTAGTTCTTTATCTTTTTAAAAGAATCTTTGTTTTAAAAATTGGGTACACATCAAGGACTCGTAATAAGTAATAAATAAAGTTATGAGTTGCGGTGTCGAGATCGGACCCTTGGATCTTTAGCCAGGATTGAGTGAGGTCTTGGTCTAACCCATCGATCCTCATTTCATGAAGCCTATAGTCTTGGAATTACCCGTGAAGCTCCGTGGTTCATAGCTCATATAAGTAAAAAGTATAAGTGCAAAAAAAAAAAAAAAAAAAAAAAAAAAAAAAAAAATGATGAAAAAAAATGAAGAAAAAAATAAATAAATAAAAAAATGGAAAAGTAAAAATATAAGTGAATAAAAATTCCTTGATGTGGACCTCATTTTTGAGACAATGGTTCTTGAGAGAAGATGGATAACTAATTAGCGACTTAGCTTTGTATCTTTATCGAATAAAATTATCGAAACGAGAAATTTGAAGAAATTCATTTCTCACAAAAATAAAAAATCTAGAGGAAAATAGGAAAATGGGAGCAAAGGTAATTACACAAGTAACTTCCATGGGTAGTGTTAGCATCTAAAGTCATATTTAACAATGATTTCGATTTTACGCTTAGTTTGGGGACTTGTGAAAATCGGGACGATGTATTCTATCCGTATGGTCACTTCACTGTGTTGTGTTTCCTACTCCGTGATCCTAACATGTCTTTTGAAAAATGTTGGAGTTATTGATCGACATGAAAGTTCAACAAACCGCATAATTGGAATGTGCTTAATCACTATATGTGAATTAAAAGGTAAGCGGGCGTCTTTAGAATTAAGGGCCCATAATCGAAATGTGCTTAATCGTAATATCTATATGTGAAAATAAAAGGTAAATGATATACCCATTTCATTCTGGACCCACAAAACAAAACAAAACAAACACTTGCTATGACTTTAGAATTAAGGGTTCTTAATCTCTTTTGAGGAATCTTTGCTACTTCTTCATAGGTTTAGTAGAAAGAGATTGAAATCCTTGGTTTTAGAAGCGTGAGTTGATTGCATTGCGTGAGGACACGACAATGGTCTCGTCTGGGGTATTTTGATATGTGCTAAAACACATATAATTTCTTTAACAAATTAGACCCAAAATAACCAAGAAAGAGCCGTTTATTGCTAATATTCGTTGTTTTCTTGAGTTTATGCATGTGCAGGTATGGATATGTCAAAACACGTAAAAGATAACCAAATCAGACGAAAATCCGAGCACGAGAGATTAAGAGAGCTAAAGTCGAGTAGGAAGGTCAAAATTGTGCATTTGTGAAGATTTTATTCTCAAGATTATTTTGAAAGATACAATCAAGTTTGAAGAATTGTCGAAATTAGTCCCTCAACTTTCAATCATTTGGCGTAAAATACCCTCAAGTTTCGAAAATGGCAAATTTGGTCCTTGGTATATTTGAGAATGACAAGATTAGTCCTTGGATAATATTTTCAAAATGTACACATTTGGTCCTTGAAAATCGGTTTGTACAAGTTGGTCCCTAAGTTTATAATGCTTCCATGTATTCATCCTTGTCCAAGTCTTATCTTTTATTACACTAGCCCAAATAAAGCCCAAACCCACCGATCCTATACACATACTATACCCGGTTTAATACTCAACCCGTTGTACCCTTTTATACCCCGGTCAACCCATCCACTTTACCCGGTCAAACAAAACCAAAAATAATAAAAACCTTAGCGCCAAATTTTTCCCCAATATATCCCTGCACATGAACCCTAGAAATGCCCCTCACTAAATTCACTCAAACTAGCCATGATTGAAGGGTAATTAAATACTTTCTCTAACATCTTCGACACACCCGACACGTGGTTGCCAGTCACTAATCCGTGTGACATACTACAACATTCCTTCACCGATTGGTTGAAGAGATTAGGCGATTTGATCCAAGGGCGCTATATTGATGGATGATGTATTAGATTTGATCAAAGGGCTCTAAATGCACTCAAAGAAAGCAGATGGATACATTCCGGATCCTTCCAAGACCTTGAGCTCAAGTATAAAGGACCTCTTCATTCGGATTGGGATCATCTCTTTCCTTCTTATTTTTCGTAGCTTAAAATTATATTGTATTCGGTTTTCAATTTAGTTTTATATTTCGCTTTTGTAATTTACTTTTGTACTCGATTATTAATGAAATTAAGATTTAGTTATCAAGTCTTTGATTAAGTTGTTTATCATTTGAATCTGTTTATTATTATTGTTTGAAACTTGTTTCATCAATTAAAATTTGTTTTCAGCTTATTTCTTCTTTAAGTATAAAAATACAAAAAAATCAGAAAAATAGTTGAAAAATAAAAAAATATCTCAAATCTTCTTAAAAGCTTCTAATAAGCTTTGCTACTGTTTCATTAAGCCTTGTTAAGCTTCCTGTTAGCTTATTTAAGGTTTACATTTGTTTCACTTTTCATTCTCTCAAATCTCAAAAATAGTCAAACAAAGTCAACTGTGATGCATTTGGAAGTGGATTTGGTTAAGCGACTAACGGTTTGGAATGGGGTTAAGTTGAGCTGATTTGGAGTGGTATTAGTCTAGAATAGTGGTATTTGGTTCCCAGATAAGCTGCAAATAAGCTGGACCAACTGTGAGTACTTATTCTATTTCCATATCTGATATAATCTGCATATTCTATTTGTGTTTGAATCTGTGGTTATTAATAGCTTAGATCTGTTCATTTAGTTGTTATTAGGTTATATTGATTCAGTTTCAGTGTTAAGCATAAGCTAGATAATCATTTAAGTAGAATAGTAGCAAAACAGTTAGTATAAGGGGAGTTTGGATCTGTTAATTAATCTAAGTTAGAGGTTGATTCAATAGATAATTGTAGCTGCTATAGTCTTAAGTTTATGCACCTAGATAGTCTTAGTCCTTAAATTTGCATCTTAGAATACTAAAAGTCAAAATCACCTCAAATCTGTCCTAGGTTCATATCTGTTAGGATTTTTAGAAATCATAAGCTTGATTTAGGTTTAGATATTATTAGAGAAGCTTGATTCAGCTTTAGTTTAGCTAATAACATCACAATCAGTTCATAACATTGAATCAAATCTCATATTGGTCAAATTTCAAGTCTGTTATAAAAGTCAAAAGTGGTCAAAGTTGTTTTTCACAAAACTTAGTGGATGTTTCATAGCTTCATTTCTGATCCAATTTTGTTGAAAATCTGGGACAATTAAGTTCAGCTGGTCAACTTTTCATAAATCATTTTTTGGGAATTTTTGGAATTTTTCATAAGCTCTAAATCAGCTGTGCATTCAGCTGGCTTTTCCCCTGTTCACACTCAAAGAATCATCGAGTGTGAAAACAAACCCTAGAGCCTTCCACAAGCTTCATTTTAGCTTGTTTGAATCTGAATTTTGGTATAAGTGATCTTTGCCTAGTGGTTTGTAGTTCCTCATATCTGGTTTTCATTTGGGCTTATTGGATAAGCTGTTGCAGTTGCTTAAAGTAGATAGGATATAGGCTGTTCTCATTAGAAATCCAAATAAGCCATTTCAGTTTAATCAGCACTTTAGAAGTTTAGGATAGTTGTAATTGGTTGCTTTTAAGTAGTTTTAGAATAATCTAGCTTCGTGTTCAATTGGTGCCTTCTAGTGCTTTATAGCTTATTCTTAAGTCTTATTCCTTAGCGGTTACACTCTGACTTCTATATCTTACACATAAGCATAGTTTTTAATATTTTTATAAACTTAGAATATAATTTTAGACTTTTCCTGAATTTTTCATATTTTTCCAAGACTGTTTGATACTTTTCTTATTTTAAATCAGTTTTTAAGACTTTTTAAATAGCTTTTAATACAAATAAATTAGAAAAGCTTCAAAAAAATACGTTTTCAATTTTCATAGATTAAGAAAAATATAAAAAGCAAAAAAATAATTTTTCCATATTTTTTTTTAGTTAAATTTATAATTTTTGGCCATTTAATTAGTTTTAAATAGTTTTTAATTCATATAAAATAGAAAAAGTATCGAAAAATACAAAATTCCAGTTTTGAAAAGTCTTTTGAGTTATTTTAGATTTTTAAAAAATAGTTTCATAATTTTCCCTTTGTTTTCATAATTTTAGTAATTTAAATTAGTTTTACAAGTTTAAAATTAGTTTTTAATTCAAATAAATAAAAGAAAAATCATAAAATTAGTTTTAAATCATAATTAAGTTTTAAATTGCATTTTTAGAGTAAAAGTAATTTTGATCATTTTAGGAGTTAGATTAGACGTAGTTGCATTTTATTTACGTTTCGTTTATTACATTTTAGTTAATTCTCGTACTTAGGATTCCCCGTAGTTTAATTTCCTTAATTTCTTTCCCAATTCCGTAGTTTTTAATAAAATCAAAATCAACAAATCAAAACATCGAGCATTAAAATTCCAAACCAAAACGACGTTATAATTCACGCCTCGTTGGGAAACGATTCGGGTTGACTAATCCGTATCAACGATCACACACGGATTTGATTTAATATTCTTTTCCTAAAGGAATTTTGAATCTATCTTCGTGATTATTTTTATATCGATATTGAGGTTTTATCCATACGCTAATACCCCTAAGCCTAAACATTACACACGAATCACCCAAAGATTCCAAATGTGGAGTGATATCGATCAGCAGGAGTGGCTACTATGATCAACTATATTCCGGTGGCCTCTCGGATCCAATCCCGATAAACATCGGGTTTGCCAAGACCGAATGCTAAGATAAGAGACCATCCCGACAGTGGAAACACTCATCACCAAGAAAGTGAAGCTTGAAGCACGGGAATCCATCCGGACCGACATCATGTTATCTTTTCTTTGTACTAGTGATAGGAACCATGTAAGATGATTAATAAAGAGGTATGTTTTGTTAAAATACTCGGTGTTCCATATTGTATTCATTAGTACATTCGAGGTAAGAAGAAGCCATTTGCTCACTTACATCGATCAAACACTTAGCTATTCAGATATCCAATAGGGAGACCGATGGGTTCGGTAAATACCCAAACCCCTTAATCTAGGATTTGAATAGAAAATAACCTAAGTGTTTAATCCGTTAAACACTATCGTCACCGAGTGCATAGTCTCTCGGTGAGCCATCTTCAGTTACTCAATCGAGGCGAAGAAGCCTCTCCACTCGAAGAAGGCGGAACTTAATGGGTGAAGACTAAGTCAAGAAGAAGATGGTGGATTCAATGAGTAATGACAATAACTCATGAATCCCTAAGACTCTCTCCAAGCTGTAGCATCAAGACAAATCAAGGAAGAGATCAAGGCTTTGAAGACCGAAGAATGAGCGGGACTAGGCGGGAAAAGTTTACCCGGATAAAACTAAGTCCCCAAGTGCTTTACCCGGATAAAACTAAGTCCCTATCTACTAAAGCCATATCTTCCCATTTATAGTAGCGGCGATACTAAAGGATCTCTGTTATGAAAGGAGCTTCGCCGCATGACTACAAATATAAAGTAAGCAAGAATCAAATATATCTATATTCGTGATTCGTGATCAATGTTTTTGTCTTCTAGGTTAAAGTTAAATATCATACTTGTATAAATAGCATAAGAGAATGAGTGAAAAGTTTGAAGCTTGTGAATTGTAAAACACACACACTCAAGCCAACTTTTCACTCTTCCAAATACAACTTTATCCTTGAGATAGCTCGATGGGTTCTAAGAGTTGTGCTCGGACTTTGCTCGAGCTTAGAGAGAGTCACCCCAAACTTTGTCATTTCAATCCCAAGTACTATTCGCAAGTACTTGGGTAACGATTCTTGTGATTTATTTCTAATAAGAATATGATGTTGAAAATTACTTTATGTGTTTTACTTACATTAATTTCAGTC